>CM076853.1:39948192-40333336 GCA_039519185.1 Astragalus membranaceus | reverse complement strand
TATGACATCATGCTTAGTCACAAGTTACATGGAGACACATGCCAATATGCAAGAGGAGGCGCTCACAATGGAAAATCATCATGAAAGGCTACGCATCTAGGACACATGGTCTTCCACAATTGGACCTCTCTTTTGGACTCAATCTTCGTAATCAAAGCTCTGAAAAGTAACCATGGTTAAGCCTCCTTTGGTTATCTTGATCCCCAAGCAAACCCTCACTTGAAGGAAACCTCCAAGGCTATATAAAGGTTTCCACTTCTCATTTGAAGATAAATCACTCATAAGCAATTCACATATAATTTAGTAGTTTCTTTTCTTGTATTTTATTTTATTGTTTTAGTAGTAGTTAGTTGGCAAGAAGGTAAGGAAGGAACTGACGACTTCTTCCTTCACTTCTTCATCAAGTTAGTTAGGTGCAACTGCACCAGGAAGTCAGTGCTTCTGCACTGTTGGGCAAATTTATGCAAGAGTACTTCAATCAATGTAATCTCTACCCTATTGATATCTCTTGTATTTTCCATTATATCAACATGTTTTATTTCATCTATTTTTGCCTTGCAATGCATATTATGAGCTAAACCTCTTTTGTTGAGATGTTCTAACTTTATAATGAGCTTTTGAGTAAGTTATTGTGTTTTCAAAGTGGTGTATGCATTTTTGGTTCTTGTGTTATACTACATTCATCTTATTTTAAAGTTGATCACTTAAAATGAGTAGAGTTATATTCACAGACATGGTTTATAACTAGAAATCAAGAACTAATAAGGGTGAGTATTTTAATGAAGACTTTGTTAACTTGTTTAGTAAAGAAAACTTTGTTAAAACCATGTTAAATCCTAGACATAGGATAACATAGTCCTTAGGGTAATGCAGTGGGTACTTAAAAGGCAAGAGTGTACTTATTTAGCAACTTAGATAGGAATTGTAAGAAGGCAAGAAAGAAATTGACAACTTCTCTCTTTACTTTAAGACAAGGTTTTAAGAGCTTGTAACGAAACTCTGAAGAAAGTAGCTGAAATGCACATACTGGTTACTTAATTTTGTTTTTTGTTAGACACAATGTTATATTAATTTTGTTTAATTATTGGAATAATTAATTTTGTAACACTAATTTTTTTGTGCGAAATATCCACCTGCTTTGTCGGTGGTTAATCTACGTTGGAAAACTTGACTAGCATCGTGTATCCGGCTTTGTCGATCCATGTGATTCTCCCCACCCAATAGCGTTTTTACATCTAAGACTCGAACTCGAGACCTTGAAATCGTATCCGAACGCAGTTACACCTTAGACCAATCTTGTTGGTATTTATATCAGCATTGCTAGGCTCGATTTCCCACATAACCCAAAAATGGTGGTATTCTTTGTCTTTTTGTGTAGGAAAAAATGGTGGTATTCTTGTAGTACATAAACAAAGAAGCATGTTAGTTTGGCTAATAATAAAACAAAAAAAACAAACCAGTTGAAATTTGCTTCAATTACGCGTGGAATTAGCTTCAGCCAAATAATGGAAAGTGCCCGTTACTATTTATAAAAAAGTAAGGAGATACGTGATGTGGTTAATTCAGAATTGTTGGATATATCCAAGGGTGTACTGAACATTATGCTCACAGGAGTGACCGGAGAAATTTTTGACGGGAGGGAATTCGATCCCTACTCCCTCATTCCCATACTCCCTCCCTCTCGTATTATATAATCTTCTAGAATCTCAATGAAACATTAATGTTTTGGATTGGGCCAAGAGGCCCACTCAGCAATGGAACATGGATAAGGCAAATAACTTTGATCCATATCCACAATAAATCAGCTCATTTATGGCTCTCATGCCTCAACGGCTCAGATCCACCCAATCGATCCAACGACTCAAAGTTGGCACAAATCCCTATAAATACTGGCTCACATTGCCATAAATAGGCACTTTCTCATTCCTTGCTATACTACTCCATAATTCTAAATACTGACTTGAGCGTCGAAGTGGCATCGCAGGTACCCCACTCGGGATCACTTTGGCATACCACTTGCACGGTAGGAGACCTACCAGCAACAGTCACCGAACGACCACTTGGTACAGAACATTGGCGACCACAGTGGGAGCTGACTAGATTTCATCTCATCTCTACCTCTTAAGAATTCTCTCCTGCATTGATGGCACCCCGAGGCAAACCCCGGGTCTGAAGCATTGTCGTGTCTCAACCCCAACCTGAAGACACGCAACAAGGTGTTGCTGTCACTCTTCCAGACGACACCATTCAAGTCCCGGCTCCACAACCGACCCAGAACCCTGTCCACCCAGAGGATATTGCAACCATTCGTCAACTCTTGGACCTTCTCAGCAACTAGGGGTGTTCAAAACCGAACCAACCCAATAGAAAACCGCAAACCGAACCAACTCAAACTGAAAACCGCAAAAAACCGCAAACCGCAAAATCTATTCGGTTATTTTTAATCAACCGCGCGGTTTGGTTCGACCCGCGGTTTTTGTTCCACCAACCGAACCGAACCAAATCAAACCGCAAGTAACACTAAGGCTTAATGACTTACAACATTCCTTACTAACTTATTAGCCCAAATCCAACAAAAACCCAACTCTCACTCACTTACTATCCCGGATCCAATTTATTCCTTGACTCACTTACAAACAATCCATATTGTTATGATATATTTAAAAATTACAATAAAACATTTAATTCAAATTTTTTTATACATGCCTGTAGCTATCTTAAAAGAGAGTAATTTATATACTACATATATTTGAGCAGATCTTTTCTTAAAGATTTATGTTAGCCATTTTTTATTTTAGTTAATTTTAACTCTATTTTAAATTATGTTTTGTCTCGGGAAAAACTGAACCAACCGAACCAATCCAAACCGCATTGGTTTGGTTTAGAAAGTCAACGTAACCAAACCAAACCGCATGTAGTTTTACCTTGCGGTTCGATTCACTTTTTGTTTCAAAACCAAACCAAACCGCATCGTGAACACCCCTATCAACAATCGCACCCAAGTTATGGCGCAGTAAGAGGCGCGCCTCAGGCAGATTGAGAGGCGTGTGCCATCCATGCCTGAGCAGCCTCGCCCCCGTTGGAGCACTCCTCCCCCAAAGACTGTGAACTCAAGGCGCCATAGGTCCCCACCTAGGCAACATCTCAACCATCGCTCTTCCTCAAGACAAAAACGGGTCCGTCGCTCTCCTACCCGACGCTGCAGGCACCGAGGATTAGGCTCTCCTCCAAGTACTCCTCCAACTTCGCCTGATAGCACCTACTGGCCTGAAGACTCTCCTTCAGAAGCTCATCGCTAGCGTCCTCTAATTCTCGCGAGAGGTCTCTAAACCGAGCCGAGTCCCACAAGAGGCATCGCCATAGATCCACCCCGAGGAGATCTCCAGCCCGACGTGACCGCCGAGACTTAGATCTCGAGGACGGGTCACCTCACTACTCTCCATGAATCTCCCATGAGGGACCTTACACTAGGAAGATCGAGGGCTGCCCAATCCCAAAGGCCCTGGAAAAGCTTCCAGTCCTCAACATGTATGATGGAACCGAGGACCCTGACAGCCACATGGATACTTCTCTTTCATGATGCGTTACCAGGGGGCAAGGGAACCCGTTCACTACAAGATCTTCCCCCTCACTTTTGAGAACTCGGCACTATCTTGGTTCCAAGAGTTAAAACCAAACTCGATCTCATCCTGGGGACAGCTAGCTATGATGTTCACGACTCGTTTTGCCGCTTTCCGCTTGAAGCCCAAGTCTGAAGAGGTGCTCAGGGCGATCAAGTAGGGAGAGGAATTAAGAAACACTTAGAGAATTTCTGGAAAGGTTCAACAAAGAAGCTATGAATGTTAGGAACCTTGAAGACAAGAGGAGGCTCTTTTGGATGAAGGACGGTCTCCAGAAAGGAAGCTTATTCCAAAGAGAAATCGGGACCAACAAACCCCGCGATTTGGCTGATTTCCTTCAAAGGTCCCAGAAGCACATGGACTATGAAGAGGACAAGCTGGCCTACAGGGCCATTGAAGAACCATGGCAGGAGCGAGCCCAAGCTAAAGGAACGTCTCGTGAGTCCCGACCCCGACAATGTCGTTTCACGGAGTACATATTGCTGAACACATCTCAAGCGGAGATCCTCGCCGAATGCACCAACGCGGAGTTTCGTTACATTAAACAACCCGAACCTCTTGCGCAAAGGAAAAGCCGAACCTCTAAGAAGAACAGTCGTTATCACAAAAGTTATGGACACGGCACCAACAAGTGCAACACCCTAAGAGGCGACATTGAAGAGCTAATTCGCGAAGGGAAGCTCACCCAGTACGTGAAAGAAGAAGAGAACGGGACTCCTGACTCTGAATAGGGAGCCAATCACTAGGACCTGAACCTAAAGCTAGGTCTAGTTGAGAAAATTCGTTGTATGGACACAAATGCAGAATGTAAAATCTCGATATGAGTGATTAACTAAAATTCATTTTGCAATTATAGTGTTCTTGCTCAAGCTCATTAGCATTGACACTTGTTCCATAGAAAATTTCTTAAGAGTAAGAAAGAGAATGGATCCAACCCCATAGTTAAGCATAGAGCAAGGCGAGTTTGAGACCCAACATAGCCTGCAGGGAGGGGCTGCCTGGCCTGCAGAAGCTCATCGCTAGCGTCCTCTAATTCTCGCGAGAGTTCTCGAAGCCGAGCTGAGTCCCACAAGAGGCGTCGCCATAGATCCACCTTGAGGAGATCTCCAACCCGACGTGACCGCTGAGACTTAGATCTCGGGGACGGGTCACCTCTCTACTCTCCATGGATCTCCCATGAGGGACCTTACACTAGGAAAATCGAGGGTTGTCCAATCCCTAAGGCCCTAGGAAAGCTTCCATTCCTCAACATGTTTGATGGAACCGGGGACCCTGACAGCTACTGGATACTTCTTTCTCATGATGCGTTACTAGAGGGCAAGGGAACTCGTTCACTGCAAGATCTTCCCCCTCACTCTTGAGAAGTCAACACTAGCTTGGTTCCAGGAGTTGAAACCAAACTCGGTCTCATCCTGGGGACAGTGATGACTCATCATCATATGTATATTTTTGTTCAGTTTACAACCGAAATGTCGGTGATTTTATGTTTGATTCAGCCAATAGTTAGGGTTTTGGCATAATTTTAGTTCTATGTAGTAAATGTGGAGTTGTAACAAAATGTATGAGAAATCCTTCAATTTGATGTGGCGTCTACTAGCGAACCAGACACTTGCCTAGTGACGAAACAGAGAAAAGAAGGAAGGAAAAAGATCGGACAGCTTTCGCACCTGCGGCCAAGAAGATCGCGCCACAACCCTGCAATTCTGTAAGAAGTCGCGATGCGACCCAGGCCCATCGCGACGCGATGCGTGGCCGAGAGTGCTATATATATTTCAGTTTTGCTTTTTTCAGAGCTCTCCTCGGCTTGGGAACGATTTTAGGGTTTGGAGCAGCAGCTGGGGCGAATTTGGGGTCTTCCCAACACCTTGGGAACAAGGGTTTGAAGGTTCTAATGGAGGCCTAATGGGTGAACTTCTTCTACTCATGAATTCTATCCCTATTATGCCATGTAATTAGTTCTTTTGATTTGGGAGAGATGACTCTTCCCAAAACTATTATGTGAATGCTTTGCTATGACCAAGTCAGTTTTTGTTCAATTTATCCATTGCCTTTATCTCTATGCTTAATGCTTTACTCTTACACATGATAATTGTATTGATCTAGGTTTATGATCACCATAGAAATATGGGTTTGTATGCTTGAAATTGGGGATCTAGGTCACATATGCGATCACCATAGGAATATGGGATGGGTGTGTGAATTCTCTATTTCTCATGTTTAATGCTTTGCCTATTGGCATGAATCACCTAAGGAATTAGGGTTTCTCTTTAGGTAAAAGGGGTTTTGAGGCAAGGGATTGTCCTTAACCTAATTTAGTGAATTGAATCAGATAATTTGGATAATTACTTTGATTTTGGTTGAAGGTCATATGATAGCATAGGGAAGATGAATCAATCCCTAATCGCTTTTATCTTTCTTTATTTTCAAATGCTATCTTTCAGTTAATTAACAAAATCCCAAAAATATTATCTTTCTGTTTTTACTTCTAAGAATTAATAAACTTGCTTAATTAATAATGAAACGCAATCCCTGTGGATATGACCAGTTCTTACCGTTTTTACTATTACTTGCAACGTTTCGGTACACTTGCCGAAATTCTAACAGACAGCTAGCTATGATGTTCACGACTCGTTTTACCGCTTTCTGCTTGAAGCCCAAGTCTGAAGAGGTGCTCAGGGCGATCAAGTAGGGAGAGGAAGAAACACTTAGAGAATATGTAGAAAGGTTCAACAAAGAAGCTTCGAATGTTAGGAACCTTGAAGACAAGACGAGGCTCTTTTGGATGAAGGACGATCTCCGGAAAGGAAGCTTATTCCAAAGAGAAATCGGGACCAACAAATCCCGCGATTTGGCTGATTTCCTTCAAAGGTCCCAGAAGCACATGGACTATGAAGATGACGAGCTGGCCTATAAGACCATTTAAGAACCATGGAAGAAGCGAGCCCAAGCTGAGGGAACGCCTCGCGAGTCCCGGCCCCGACAATGTCGTTTCTCGGAGTACACATTGCTGAACACATCTCAGGCGGAGATCCTCGCGAATGCGCCGACGTGGAGTTTCGGGACATCAAACAACCCGAACCTCTTGCGCAAAGGAAAAGCCGAACCTCTACTGTCGTTATCACAAAAGTTATGGACGCGGCACCAACAAGTGCAACACCCTAAGAGGCGACATTGAAAAGCTAATTCGCAAAGGGAAGCTCTCCTAGTACGTGAAAGAAGAAGAGGACGGGACTCCTGACTCTGAATAGGGAGCCAATCACTAGGACCTGAACCTAAAGCTAGGTCTAGTTGAGAAAATTTGTTGTATGGACACAAATGCAGAATGTAAAATCTCGATATGAGTGATTAACTAAAATTCATTTTGCAATTATAGTGTTCTTGCTCAACTCATTAGCATTGACACTTGTTCCATAGAAAATTTCTTAAGAGTAAGAAAGAGAAAGGATCCAACCCCATAGTTAAGCATAGAGGGAGACGAGTTTGAGACCCAACATAGCCTGCAGGGAGGGACACAGACTGCAGGGAGGGACTGCCTGGCCTGCAGGGGCAACATAGCCTACAGGGAGGGATTGCCTAGACTACAAGGGCAACCTCAATAACAGCTTCAAGCCAAGAGCACTCTCCCGAGATGATCGCTTTGCAAATACATCTCTTGAATGCACGATCGCACGAAGTAGGTTGACGCTGACGTGTACCTTGAGTCCTGGTAAATGAATCAAAAGTGTCATGACGTGCCGAAACAAAGTAACATTGGTGGTCACAACCCCTTGGATGAGTTCTATCTGGGCCGAGTCCTGGTAAACTATGTCAATGGTATACTTCAAGCTGACCTTGGTCCCCTTGGGCAAGTTCTATCTGGGCCGAGTCCTGGTAAACTTTGCCAAGGGTATACTTCAAGTTGACCTTGGTGGTCACAACCTCTTTTGGACGAGTTCTATCCAGGTAGAGTCCCGGTAAACTGTGCCAAGGGTACACTTCATTACAAATTTCCCGCGGGCGTCAGTAACTCAACTGCTAAAAGCGAGCCAAACTTAGCGACTATCTACTTAAAAAAATCCTAATTCCTACGAAAAGGCGCACAGACGCGAAATCACCACCAGGGCATGAGATCACGAGGTCTTGGGTATCAGGCACCAAGAAAGACGCAAAAATCAAGCAGACGTGAGACCATGAGGTCACGGGCACCAGGCGCGTTGACGGGCGTTGAAAGGAACAAGGGCGAGATCCCACTATCTCAGGCCTAGGCAAGATACTGTCTATTCTGCATACCATAACTTCGTCCGTAGTTATCCGATTGAGGTGTGTGAGCATGCGTTGGAAAGATAAGAAGTAGAGATACAATTCTTCTGTTGAGCTCGAAACCCAATTCAAATGTATTAAAGGTCAAAACTACGAGATACATGCCAGGACGAGATCTACTTGTCTCGGCTACCCTCTCCTTTCCTCACCTTTTGGAAAAATCTCTCCTAGGCGCTGGGGGATGAGAGCTACTTGTGGGTGGAGTAGCTGGGGGGACGAGATCTACTTGTCTTGGGTTCCCTCTCCTTTCCCCACCTTTTGGAAAAATCTCTGTAACACCCCATCTCTACCCGGTAAAATAATACGAAAATCAGAGTTATAAAAATTTCCAACAAATAAATGGAGCGCTACGCTTTCAACTAAAAACAAAACAACATAATCAATTCGTCTGTGAAATCAGATACATAACACGCTAACTTGGATGAACCAATAAACAAATCCTTTTAGTCTTTAAAACAAGTCAACTTTCAATACTACGCAGCGGATTCACAACAAAAGTCAATTCAAAATAATCGTGGCATCTTTAACCAACTTAAGACGGCTCAGATTTAGCAAAACTCTTAATAGTAACGACTTTTAGTTTCAACAATAAAAATAATATAGCAAATAAGGAAAACAAGTGTTCATCCCCCCCGAGTGTTACGTATCAGAGCGACGACACCGACTCGATCTAACGAAGGTAAGCAGCCTTCATTCGTGATTACCTGCACGTTACCAACAGGAGGGTAACATTCAAACAGAAGGGGTGAGATATCGAACAATATAATAAGACATATGAAAAACAGTATGTTAGAATCAGAAAATATGAATTCACCACGTCGCAGCCTTCAAACAACTTCAATCAATCACAAGTCATCAACATAATCACTCAAGTATGCAATATGAATGCGACTCAATACTATGCACATGCATGTGGTACCATTGGAGCAGAACTCCCGTCGTCGTCGTAAAATTCTGCCAGTAAATAGAGGCATCAACAAGGCAGAAGCCTTCAACATAATTTGCCAGTCCAGGCCGTCGTGTTTTGAGCATAGCTCCAACATGAAAATGCTATGTATGCGACGCGATGTGAATGCACAAACAACTAACAATGATTACATAGCAACACCACAACAACGGAATTCAACATTGGCCATAGGCCTACAACATAATATCTTGCCAATAAATAGAGGCAATCCAACCAGATACACGTCGCCAACTTCACACAATGGTGATCACAACTAGGTGCAACATCATCAACAAATCAACAACTGAGCCAACAATTTAGCAACTTAACAAGTTAACAGTTTCACAACTCAACCAACAGTTAACAACTCAACAAATTAACGATTAACAATTTAACGACTTAACCAACAATTAGCCAACCGTGGGCCTAATGCGCCTAAAGCGCCCAACAACCCGCAAGACGGCGCCCAATGCGCCCAGCAAACGAACGAGGTAGCCACACATGGCGCCCATGGCGCCCAGTGCACCCAACAACCAACAAACAACAAGCAACAGGCAGCCAAACATGGCGCCCATGGCGCCCAGTGCACCCAGCAACCAACAGACAACAAGCAACAGGCAGCCAAACATGGCGCCCATGGCGCCCAGTGCGCCCAGCAACCGACAGACAACAAGCAACAGGCAGCCAAACATGGCGCCCATGGCGCCCAGTGCGCCTAGCAACCAACAGACAACAAGCAACAGGCAGCCAAACATGGCGCCCAGCGCGCCCAGCAAACAGCAGGGGCAGCCACACATGGCGCCCATGGCGCCCAGCGCCGCCAGCAAACAACAGGGGCAGCCACACATGGCGCCATGGCGCCCAGCAAACAATAGGGGCAGCCACACATGGCGCCCATGGCGCCCAGTGCGCCCAGTACACCAGCAACGGCGCCCATGGCGCCCAGTGACCCAAATTTTGTGCATCCTCGTGTTCAAAAACCCTAAACTAATTTCAATCATCAACAATAGTTTTCAAACAACAACAATAGATTTCAAGGATTAAACAAACACATAGGATCCCTTATTTTCCCACATAAAGCCCTTCATGTACCCTATTATAGAGTTAGAACCCCACCCTTACCTGGGTTTTGAAGATTTCGCAGTCACCTCCCTTATTGGATGAAAGAATGCGCAACCCCCTCTCTATTTCTCACCAAAGTTGCGCAGCCCCCTTCTCTCCTTGCTTCTAGGTTTTCTCTAATCCTTATTTTTCTTTCAGCTTATGACAACCTAACTTAATTCTAATTCTTACTTACTTATACTTCTCTTTATTTTTCTAATTAGTCTCATGGGCCACTCTTCACACCCCGTTATATTACTAATTCTAACATAAACATAAGCTCACATAAAATAATATATTATTATTACTCTAATATTATTTTCCACACTTAATTAACCTATTAATTAAATAAAAGTCAACGTAGCAACTATACTAATAATTCCCAACTTCAACAATTCTCACACTTAATTATTGAATAAATTAATTAAATAATTAATTAGATATTTGGGGCGTTACAACTCTCTCCCACTTAGAATATTTTCCTCCTCGAAAATTTACCTGATTTTCGAGATATTAGTACATTTTTGCTTTATGCGCGAATATAATAGTAATTCTTGTGATATATTGTGCGTCTTAGTAAATATGTATTTTAATAATATTTAGTAATTTAATTGATTTTATATATTTACGTGTGTTTGAGTTATCAAATATGTCTAAATGATATTAAACCGTATTTTTATACTATGTTGGTACTATATTATTGTTAGTATTTATTTATGTTGTTTATATAATATTTATATTTGAAATATGATTGTTTTAGTTGATTATTTTATTTTATAAAATAATTGTATTCGAGATATTATTTATTTATAGAAATTATTTTGGCCTATTGAGGTGTTAAAATAATAGGTATAGTGAAGTTAGGCTTTAAAAACGATTTGAAAGTGATTTTGGACTTTACTACTCGCATACACCTCCCTCCTGTCTACTAAACACACCCCTCCTCTTAGTTAGCTGCTTCAGCCCAAGCAAAACACACAGTCCAACACGCGACCCACTGGGCCAAACCCGACCCGCGAACTCCTTCTTCTCCCTCTAACCTGTAACAGCGCCGAAACCCCAGCCTTTCTCCTTCCTTCATCTCGTTCTCACTCTCCTCATCGCGGCCAAGTCCCAAAATCCATCTATCCATTCGAAATTAAGCGCTGAACCCATATATGTTGTTGATTTCGCCGATTGTAGCCTCTACGGTGCGTTCGTATCATTACCTCCCCACGTGAGAAACTCCATGGTTGACGTCGCCGCTGCCTACACGATGCAACCCAGCTTCAGTTCTCCGTCTTAGGCCCCGTTTCGCTGCACCACGCCGTCTTCCCCTGTGAGCATCGTGTTGTTCCTCTTTCGTGAGCCATCGCCATTGTCACCTACGAAATGTTACTTCCCTAAAAACCCAACCATAGTCACGACTTAGTCAATCCAGCTCTGTTAATTTGTTTTAAGAGCGTGAAATATTGTACTCTCATGATCGAGTTGCGTCCAAGAGTGAATTTGACGTTATTACTGTAACGCCCAAATAATTTAATTATTTATTTAATTAAATTATTTAGGTATTATATTGGTATAGTTATATTAAAATAATAATATGATGTTTTATTTAAATCAGGGAGTGATGTTTAGTAATTAAGTTGGATAGTAGAAGGAGGCCCGTGATCCAAGAGCCCAATGGCATAGGCGCATAGGTGAGGGCATTAGCTAGGGTTTGGGTATTGCGCATTTTTGGAAGAGAGAAGGAAATGGTGGAGGCGCAACCAAGGAGAAAGAGGAGAGGAGCTCTTGTTGCTGTGGTTCTTTGGAGCTTCGTTCGAGGGGATCTCGTATTCGGCAAATCTAAGGTAAGGGTGGGTTCTACTTTATAATAGGGTGTATGATGGGTGTTATGTGGGAGTTAGGCCCTATGTTGTCTCTTTGATCCTATTTGGTGTTGGTTTGGTGATGTTAGAGTGTATTCATAATGATTGTAATTGACGTTTGGTGATTGATCATGGTGAAAATCAAAAATTTGTCCCTAGGAGCCATGGGCGCCATTGATGTGTGTGTTGCATTAGGTTGTTGCTGTTTTGGTTGCTGGAAACGGCGCCCTGTTGCTGGGCGCCATGTCTGTGTCACTGCCCCTGTGTGTTCCCTGCTGATTTAGGCGCCCTGCTCCTGGGCGCCATGCCCTGTGCATGCTTCTGTGCTTGTTGCTGATTTAGGCGCCTTGCTCCTGGGCGCCAGTTTCCGTGTTGTTGGCCTGCTGGGCGCCTTGCTCTTGGGCGCCAGTTTCTGTGTTGTTGTGCTAGGCGCCCTGCTCCTGGGCGCCATGTTCGTTGTTGCCACTGTTGTGCCAGGCGCCCTGCTCCTAGGCGCCAAGTCTGTTTATGTTGTTGTTGTGCTAGGCGCCCTGCTCCTGGGCGCCAATGCCTGTTGTTGCTGCCATTGTGCTAGGCGCCCTGCTCCTGGGCGCCATGTCTGTTGTTGTTGCTATTGTGCTAGGCGCCCTACTCCTGGGCGCCAAGTCTGTTTTTGCTGCTGTTGTGCTAGGCGCCCTGCTCCTGGGCGCCAAGTCCGTTGTTGCCACTGTTGCACTAGGCGCCCTGTTGCTGGGCGCCAGTTCCTGTTGTGTTACTGTTTCACTAGGCGCCCTGTTGCTGGGCGCCAGTTCCTGCTGGATGATGTTGCCTGTTGGCGCCCTGTTGCTGGGCGCCAGTTCCTGCCATGTCTGTTGCTGTAAAATAAATGTTGTTGTCTTCTGAAAATGATGTTGCTGCTACTGTAAAATAAATGTTGCTGTTTTCTGAAAATGCTGTTGCTGCTACTGTAAAATAAATGTTGCTGTTTTCTGAAAATGATGTTGCTGTTGCTGTAAAATAAATGTTGCTGTTTTCTGAAAATGATGTTGCTGTTGCTGTAAAATAAATGTTGCTGTTTTCTGAAAATGATGTTGCTGTTGCTGTAAAATAAATGTTGCTGTTTTCTGAAAATATGTTGCTGTTACTGTAAAATAAATGTTGCTGTTTTCTGAAAATGATGTTGCTGTTGCTGTAGAATAAATGTTGCTGTTTTTTGAAAATTAACGTTGCCGTTTGCTGTAAACTATTGTTGCTGTTTGCTGTAAATTGGTGTCTTTGGTGTCGGTGGTTGTTGATTAAGTTGTTAGGCTGTCCTATAGGTATTGGTGTTATTGGTGATGATATAACAGGTGATGTGCCGATTTTATTGGCTAAGGTGATAGGTGATGGGTCTATGACCATTTGTTGATATTGGTGTTGTTGTGTCAATTAAATGACTATTGTTGTTAATTGTCTCTGGTGCATTGTTCATGGTGTCGCATATATTGCATATGCATTATTTTGGTGATGGTGGCTTCGGCCTTGGAGCTATAGGTGATTATACAGGTGATGATGCCCTTACTGGCTATTTTATTGGTGATGATCGGTACCACATGCATATACCTGTTGGTGTGGGTTGCATCTCATTCATTTACTCATGATATTGGTGATGATTCTTGGTGATTGCAATTTAATGTTGTTGTGAAGCGGTGGATATAGTTGTCGTAACTCTAGCATATTGCCTATCATATGTGCTATTATAATGTTAGATATCTCACCCCTTCTGTTTGAATGTTACCCCTATGCTGGTAACGTGCAGGTGATTGCGAGTGAAGGCATGTCTACCTTCGCTAGTAGAGTCGGTGTCGTCGCTCTGATACGTAGCACTCGGGGGGATGAACGCTAGTCTTATTTAGTCGTCTCTAATATTTAATTTCTGAAATTTTATGGTGATGCTATGATTTCTCATTGAAAAACCTTTATTTTATTCCGCTGCGCGGTGATGGAGTTACTGTCATGTAGACTGAACAAGTGTTTTTGGGGGTTCGTCCCAATTATGACGTGCTATGTATCGTACTACTTTTAAATGGTGAATTTTATTATTGGCGTGTGATGTTTTAATGGTGTAAATGTGGCATCCCTTGTGGGTGTAGTGAAAAATGTTTTTGAAACTCTGATTTTTGTCAAAAATTTTCTGGGTAGAAAACGGGTGTTACAATTACCGCCACAACAGCCAGCCAATCATTCACGCTTTAGGGACTCATCTTAAACTTCAAAGCACCTTCCAAGCTGATAATTTCCGATCCAATCATTGGGTTAGAACTGGACCCTCTGATCTGTGACTTCGAACCATCGTCTTGATCGAGTATTTTTCAATAGGTACTTCTTTTCGAAACACTCTTTAATTCGTTAAACGAGCTATTGATTATATTTAATAGTTTTAGTGTATGACTTTTGGACTGTCGTTGTTGCGTTACATAATAGTATGCGTTCGAGTCAAACATTGTCCTGCTGGAATTGATGGAATTGATTCACGCTTGAGAACTCGTAATTTGTCTCTGTAGAGATTTGCCCTTGGAAGACGCTTCGATATCAGGTAAGGGTGGGGTTCTAACTCTATAATAGGGTACATGAAGGGCTTTATGTGGGAAAATAAGGGATCCTATGTGTTTGTTTAATCCTTGAAATCTATTGTTGTCGTTTGAAAACTATTGTTGATGTTTGAAAACTATTTGTCAATGTTTGAATATATCTGTTGATGATTGAAATCAGTTTAGGGGTTTTTGAACACAATGACGCACAAAATTTGGGTCCCTGGGCGCATAGGGCGCCGTTGCTGATGTACTGGGCGCACTGGGCGCCATGGGCGTCGTATGTGGCTGCCCTGTTGTTTCCTGGGCGCGAAGGGCGCCGTTTCCTGTTGTTTCCATGGGCGCCATGTGTGGCTGCCTCGTTCGTTTGCTGGGCGCATTGGGCGCCGTCTTGTGGGTTGTTGGGCGCTTTAGGCGTATTAGGCCCACTGTTGGCTAATTGTTGGTTAAGTCGTTAAATTGTTAATCGTTAATTTGTTGAGTTGTTAACTGTTGGTTGAGTTGTGAAACTGTTAACTTGTTAAGTTGCTAAATTGTTGGCTCAGTTGTTGATTTGTTGATGATGTTGCACCTAGTTGTGATCACCATTGTGTGAAGTTGGCGACGTGTATCTAGTTGGATTGCCTCTATTTATTGGCAAGATATTATGTTGTAGGCCTATAACCAACGTTGAATTCCGTTGTTGTTGTGTGTTGCTATGTAATCATTGTTGATTGTTTGTGCATTCACATCGCGTCGCATACATAGCATTTTCATGTTGGAGCTATGCTCAAAACCCGATGGCCTGGACTGGCAAAGTGACGTGAAGGCTTATGCCTTGTTGATGCCTCTATTTACTGGCAGATTTTTACGACGACGGGAGTTCTGCTCCAATGGTACCACATGCATGTGCATAGTATTGAGTCGCATTCATATTGCATACTTGAGTGGCTATGTTGATGACTTGTGATTGATTGAAGTTGATTGATGACGGTTAAGTGGTGAACTTATGTCTTCTGATTCTAATGTACTGTTTTTCATATGTCCTATTATATGGTTCGATATCTCTCCCCTTCTGTTTGAATGTTACCCTCCTATTGGTAACGTGCAGGTAATCACGAATGAAAGCTGCTTACCTTCGTTAGATCGAGTCGGTGTCGTCGCTCTGATACGTAACACTCGGGGGGGATGAACACTTGTTTTCCTTATTTGCTATGTTATTTTTATTGTTGAAACTAAAAGTCGTTACTATTAAGAGATTTGCTAAATCTGAGCTGTCTTAAGTTGGTTAAAGATGCCACGATTATTTTGAATTGACTTTTGTTGTGAATCCGCTGTGTAGTATTGAAAGTTGACTTGTTTTAAAGACTAAAAAGATTTGTTTATTGGTTCATCCAAGTTAGCGTGTTATGTATCTGAATTCACAGGCGAATTGATTATGTTGTTTTGTTTTTTAGCTGAAAGTGTAGCGCTCCATTTATTTGTTGGAAATTTTTATAACTCTGATTTTCGTATTATTTTACCAGGTAGAAATGGGGTGTTACATTAGTGGTATCAGAGCAGTTCGGTCCTAACCGGACTGTTTGTGTTGTTTATTTTGCTTTCCGATGTGTGAACTCCGAGTAGAGTTGCAAGCATCGCTTATTTTATTCTTGGTAGTTGTTAAGCTGACTAATTCAATCGGTAAGTTTTAAGGTAATGAGATATGCGATAGGTATTCCGTAGAGGATCATCAAGGTTATAACAGATAAAAAGAAGTTAGAATCTTAGTGAGAACTCAAATGACTCTTTCCCTTAGAGAGAATTTTTCATAGAGCTTGGTCTATTCTTTAGGCCGTGTGTTATGTGTCTATTATGTTTTCTCTGTGTGAACTCTGTAGTTTTCCTTTTGTTTTGTATTTGTTGTTCTCTGAATTCTGACTTCATTAGTCCGAGCTTCTAGGATTTGACATTGTAGTTGTTATAAAATTATTTGTGTTGTGATTTGGTGATCTAGGAATAAAATGTGTACTTAGTCTCCTTGTATACTTCTATTAATTTAGTTTGTTGTTGGATACTCACGTATGTTTTTGATTTGTTTAACCTGTTTAATTTGTTTAATTTGTTTTAATGGATTAACACTAAAGTCTTTTTGTAGCGTGTTTTGATGTTAGAGACTGAATGCATTGTAAAATTGTTTTGTTGATTATTTTAAGTTGTTACTTCACTATTAACTTGCTACAGTACTTTTAATCAATGCGAGTAATAATGTTTTTGTTCAACTGCTATAATTATTGTCTCTTTATTTTTAAAAATTGCAATTGGATATAATGATTTTAGCTGCGGACTATTTTCTCATGTTATTACTACCTTCACTTGTTTTATTCTAGTTGCTAAATTTTTCTCAACGTGCGATAATGTTTTGATCATTGTAGGTAATGGCGTCTTTGCTTAAATATTTTAATTTTACCTTCTTTCACTTATAATTGCGTTTCTAATGAGAGCCTAGAGTTGTTATAGTATATTGCCAAAAATCCACTTTATGTATAAAATTTCTGAAGTAAGTTAATAAAAAAAAAATATTATTATTGAAGTCCTTTGATATTCTTCCATTGTTTTCTTCTTAACTTATTATTTGGATACTAAGTTTGTATGATCTCTATGTTAATTGACCCTTGCGTTCTTCAATATACGAATTGTGTGAGTGTTAAATTGTCTGAATTTTGTACCTTGAGTGTTCACTATTCTTAGTCATAAAAATTTCACTTTGTAAATTTATGCTTTGTCTTTTGTTGAGACCTCCTCTCATTCCTTTGAGTGTCATTGACAACTCTTCTTTTGACTTCGACAAGGTTTAGGTTATCCTCCCGTGTCTGAACTCTCTAAGTATTTATTCTCTTATTTTGTCCTTGAACCTATGAAATTTCGAGGACGAATTTTTTTTAAGGGGGGTTGAATTGTAACACCCCGATTTTCATATTAGTACGTTTTTGCTTTATGCGCGAATATAATAGTAATTCTTGTGATACATGGTGCGTCTTAGTAATTAAGTATTTTAATAATATTTAGTAATTTAATCGATTTTATATATTTACGTGTGTTTGAGTTATCAAATATGTCTAAATGATATTAAACCGTATTTTTATACTATGTTGGTACTATATTATTGTTAGTATTTATTTATGTTGTTTATAGAATATTTATATTTGAAATATGATTGTTTTAGTTGATTATTTTATTTTATAAAATAATTGTATTCGAGATATTATTTATTTATAGAAATTATTTTGGCCTATTGAGGTGTTAAAATAATAGGTATAGTGAAGTTAGGCTTTAAAAACGATTTGAAAGTGATTTTGGACTTTACTACTCGCATACACCTCCCTCCTGTCTACTAAACACACCCCTCCTCTTAGCTAGCTGCTTCAGCCCAAGCAAAACACACAGTCCAACACGCGACCCACTGGGCCAAACCCGACCCGCGAACTCCTTCTTCTCCCTCTGACCTGTAACAGCGCCGAAACCCCAGCCTTTCTCCTTCCTTCATTCGTTCTCACTCTCCTCATCGCGGCCAAGTCCCAAAACCCATTTATCCATTCGAAATTAAGCACTGAACCCATATCTGTTGTTGATTTCGCCGATTGTAGCCTCTACGGTGCATTCGTATCATTACCTCCCCACGTGAGAAACTCCATGGTTGACGTCGCCGCTGCCTACACGATGCAACCCAGCTTCGGTTCTCCGTCTTAGGCCCCGTTTCGCTGCACCACGCCGTCTTCCCCTGTGAGCATCGTGTTGTTCCTCTTTCGTGAGCCATCGCCATTGTCACCTACGAAACGTTACTTCCCTAGAAACCCAACCATAGTCACGACTTAGTCAATCCAGCTCTGTTAATTTGTTTTAAGAGCGAGAAATATTGTACTCTCATGATCGAGTTGCATCCAAGAGTGAATTTGACGTTATTACCGCCACAACAGCCAGCCAATCATTCACACTTTAGGGACTCAACTTAAACTTCAAAGCACCTTCCAAGCTGATAATTTCCGATCCAATCATTGGGTTAGAACTGGACCCTCTGATCTGTGACTTCGAACCATCGTCTTGATCGAGTATTTTTCGATAGGTACTTCTTTTCGTAACACTCTTTAATTCGTTAAACGAGCTCTTGATTATATTTAATAGTTTTAGTGTATGACTTTTGGATTGTCGTTGTTGCGTTACATAATAGTATGCGTTCGAGTCAAACATTATCCTGCTGGAATTGATGGAATTGATTCACGCTTGAGAACTCGTAATTTGTCTCTGTAGAGATTTGCCCTTGGAAGACGCTTCGATATCAGGTAAGGGTGGGGTTCTAACTCTATAATAGGGTACATGAAGGGCTTTATGTGGGAAAATAAGGGATCCTATGTGTTTGTTTAATCCTTGAAATCTATTGTTGTCGTGTGAAAACTATTGTTGGTGTTTGAAAACTATTTGTCAATGTTTGAATATATCTGTTGATGATTGAAATCAGTTTAGGGGTTTTTGAACACAATGATGCAAAAAATTTGGGTCCCTGGGCGCATAGGGCGCCGTTGCTGATGTATTGGGCGCACTGGGCGCCATGGGCGCCGTATGTGGCTGCCTTGTTGTTTCCTGGGCGCGAAGGGCGCCATGGGCGCATAGGGCGCCGTTTCCTGTTGTTTCCATGGGCACCATGTGTGGCTGCCTCGTTCGTTTGCTGGGCGCATTGGGCGCCGTCTTGTGGGTTGTTGGGCGCTTTAGGCGCATTAGGCCCACGGTTGGCTAATTGTTGGTTAAGTCATTAAATTGTTAATTGTTAATTTGTTGAGTTGTTAACTGTTGGTTGAGTTGTGAAACTGTTAACTTGTTAAGTTGCTAAATTATTAGCTCAGTTGTTGATTTGTTGATGATGTTGCACCTAGTTGTGATCACCATTGTGTGAAGTTGGCGACGTGTATCTGGTTGGATTGCCTCTATTTATTGGCAAGATATTATGTTGTAGGCCTATGGCCAACGTTGAATTCCGTTGTTGTTGTGTGTTGCTATGTAATCATTGTTGATTGTTTGTGCATTCACATCGCGTCGCATACATAGCATTTTCATGTTGGAGCTATGCTCAAAATACGATGGCCTGGACTGGCAATGTGACGTGAAGGCTTTTTCCTTGTTGATGCCTCTATTTACTGGCAGATTTTTACGACGACGACGGGAGTTCTGCTCCAATGGTACCACATGCATGTGCATAGTATTGAGTCGCATTCATATTGCATACTTGAGTGGCTATGTTGATGACTTGTGATTGATTGAAGTTGATTGATGACAGTGAAGTGGTGAACTTATGTCTTTTGATTCTAATGCACTGTTTTTCATATGTCCAATTATATGGTTCGATATCTCACCCCTTCTGTTTGAATGTTACCCTCCTGTTGGTAACGTGCAGGTAATCACGAATGAAGGCTGCTTACCTTCGTTAGATCGAGTCGGTGTCGTCGCTCTGATACGTAACACTCGGGGGGATGAACACTTGTTTTCCTTATTTGCTATGTTATTTTTTTGTTGAAACTAAAAGTCGTTACTATTAAGAGTTTTTCTAAATCCGAGCTGTCTTAAGTTGGTTAAAGATGCCACGATTATTTTGAATTGACTTTTGTTGTGAATCCGCTGCGTAGTATTGAAAGTTGACTTGTTTTAAAGACTAAAAAGATTTGTTTATTGGTTCGTCCAAGTTAGCGTGTTATGTATCTGAATTCACAGGCGAATTGATTATGTTGTTTTGTTTTTAGCTGAAAGTGTAGCGCTTTATTTATTTGTTAGAAATTTTTATAACTCTGATTTTCGTATTATTTTACCGGGTAGAAATGGGGTGTTACAATCTCTACTCTCAGTTTCTTTTGAAAGGGCTCAAATAGGGCTGGCAATGAACCAAACCAACTCGAACATAGTTCGAAACTCGACTCGATAAATAGCTCGTTGAACTTGGCTCATGAACCTAATGAGCTGAAGTTGAGCTGAAAATTGAGTTCGTTAAATAAATGAGCCTCTCAAATTTTACAAAGGGCCAAAATGGTTAGAGGTTCACATATTTAGAGTGGACAATAAATTATTAAATAATTTTTTTAATCTCCAAGTTAGAGGCAACAATGCAATCACCAAGCGGTGAGAAGACTCAATACGACTTGTCGAGGCTGACAACCTGGCAGGGATGATGTCAGCAAAGACTCTTCAAGCCAAGACTATCCTCCGAAATAATCTCGGCTTGGGGGGCAAGTGTTCTGTACTGGACCAAGAGGCCCACTCAGCAATGGAACATGGATAAGGCCAATAACTTTGATTCATATCCACAATAAATCATGCCTCAAATAGGTATATTCTCATTCCATAAATATTGGCACAGATCCAACGACTCAAAGTTGGCACAGATCCCTATAAATATTGGCTCACATTGCCATAAATAGGTATATTCTCATTCCTTGCTATACTACTCCATAATTCTCAATACTGACTTGAGCGTCGGAGTGGCATCGCAGGTACCCCACCCAGGATCACTTTGGCATACCACTTGGACGGCAGGAGACCTACCAGCAGCAGTCACCGGATGACCGCTTGGTACAGAACAATTAATATTTATTTTCCTACCATCCCCTTCATTATTTAATTATATCTCTTTCATAACTCTACTAATTTATCTTCTCAATGTCATTAATGAAGATTGATAAACTTAGTCACAATTTCTCATTCCCATACAAAATTAACTACTTTTTTTAATATGTGTGAAATGACCCAAAGTGACATATAATATAAGACGGAGAGAGTAATATTTAAGGATGTTTTTAGGGGATAAATGATTTTTTTTTATGTTTGGATAATCTTTTTCCAGAGTTAATACTCAGTAGCCATTTTAGTGTTTAATTTAAATTTTCAAAAAAAGAAGTTCACTTTGTCTCTTACATTAATAATACTATTAAGTAGTCCAAAGATTTTCAAACATTTTCACTTTTGTTCTAAGGCACGGGTTTTTTTTACCCCCACGCTGTGTGAAAACCCAAAAATACCCTTCAGAATTAACAAAAACCCAAAACTCTTGTTCATTTCTCACTTACATCCGTTTGAGATAGAGAGTAAGTCTGTATTTGGCTTCTCACGGATTTACCTACTTCCGTTTAAATGGAATTACCTAAATTCGATTCAGCAAAATTTCGCAACGGATTTATATTTTTTTCACATAAATCCGTTTGAGTTTGCAAAAAATGAAATCAGATTTACCTAAATCCGTTTATGGGTGGACGGATATGTAGTTCCGTTAGAAGGAAAAATGGCTAACGGATTTATTTATATTCTGTAGGTAAATCGTAGTTATTTCTTAATTTTTTTAAAAAAATGTAGTTAAACTTTTCCTTTGCAGTGGTTCTTACCAGAGGTAGAGACGGTCAAACTATAGACATTCGGAGGGGATTAGTTATGCGAGGCGGATCGTCACATTCTGCCGGACATGGTGAACCGGAAGAAACTCCGGTGAGTACACGGACTCGGATCATAAGAGCCGGACATGCTCTAACTGACATAGACGCGCTCTGAGACGAGAGCAGGACATGGAGGATGAGGAGCAGCCTGCTCAGGAGTACCAGCAAGAGTACTAGCAAGACTATCAGCAGGAGTACCATCATTCATAATGAGGAGGAGGAGGAGGAGCATCAAGATGCTCATATAGGACCTCTAGATGGTTCACTGCTCACAGGATTCGATGCTCACGTAGCATCTAAAATTCTCGGAGGCCAGGTAAAAATATTTTGATATATTTATTTACATAGTCTTGTTATATAAATTTATAGATAAATACTTTAATTAATTTTTTTTAATTCAGTTGTTCTAATATTGGTATTCTGGGATGGTCCTCATGCAGACCAAATTGATATTAAGTTGTCAAACCCAATGACTATCTTGTTAATGGTGTGTTTGATTTGCTTAAAAGCAGGGGACTGGACCAGACAACTGCAGTTGTACCCAGTTTGATTTGAAAAACTGTTCATCGCACTGGACAGTAGTGGGGACTGTAACGCCCCAAAATTTAATTATTTATTTAATTGAATTGTTTGGGAATTTAATTGGTAGAAAAATAATAAAATAATAATAATGCTAGTATAGGTCGGCCTATTGTTAGGGTTGGGAGTAGTAAAATGAGAAGTGTTGAGTGAGGCCCATGATGTAATTCGCATAAGCTATAGAAAAACCCATAAAATTAAATAAGTATAAATAAGAGTGTTTTAGGGTTTGGCTCATTTAGAAGGAAAAAAAAAAGAATTAGAGAGAAGAAAAGGGGGTGAGGGCGACGGCCAAGAGGAGAGAAGAAGGAGGGAGAGACGCCAAGAGGAGAGAGAAGGCTATGGTTCGTGATCTTCTAAGGCTAAGGTA
Source organism: Astragalus membranaceus (assembly GCA_039519185.1). Taxonomy (NCBI): domain Eukaryota; kingdom Viridiplantae; phylum Streptophyta; class Magnoliopsida; order Fabales; family Fabaceae; genus Astragalus; species Astragalus membranaceus. The sequence continues at coordinate 40,310,598 of CM076853.1, read as the reverse complement.
AGGGTGGGGTTCTAGCTCTATAATGGGTCCTATGAATGGCTTTATGTAGGGGTTAGGGTTTGATAAGTTGTCACCATGTATGATCATATGTTTATGTTGCCTTGTTGAACAATTGTTGTGTGATTGGTGTTCTATGTTATTAGCCCTAGAATTATATTTGTGCTTGCCATGTTCATAAGGGAGACGATTTGGATATAGGTTCGGTTATACAGTAACTGGGAACGATCTAGCGGTCCAAAAATTATGTGGTTTACCTTTTCAGAAACTAGACTTAATGCTTGTTAATTTGACACTAGTTTGGTTGCATTTGGAGTTGTGTAGCTCGAGTTATAGGTGTCACAAGTTAGGTTAAAATTCTGGAAACAATCTGGGTATAGGTTCGGTTATACAGTAATTGGGAACGATCTAGTGGTCCAAAAATTATACGGTTTACCTTTTCAGAAACTAGACTTAATGCTTGTTAGTTTGGCACTAGTTTGGTTGCATTTGGAGTTGTATAGCTCGAGTTATAGGTGTCACAAGTTAGGTTAAAATTCTGGAATCAATCTGAATATAGGTTCGGTATTTCGTGTATAACGTTTTCGTTTGAACTCCTTTTTGAATGATTCTTGATTCATTGGAAACTACACTCAATTTGTTTCGGGTTAGGCTCAAGTCCCATGTCATTTGACTGAGTTTTGATAATTTTAGAGGTGTCACAAGCTAGGTCATGGTGGCTGTCCTGTTTTCTGAACCTTGTTGCTTATTTACTGAAACTGTACGAATTGGACCATTATTTTGCAAAATAACAATTATATTCAGGAACTAGACATTCTTAGCTTTCCATAGATGGGTCTTTTGCTAAGTTTCGATACCGTTTGATAGGTTAATTAATTCACCGAAGTAGAGGTATGTTTGATGGGAATTCGCCCTGTGACTTGTGTTTGTTGCTTGCGGATGATGGTGCCCTATCCGTAGGCGCCATGCTCTATTTCGTTGCTGTTGGTGTTGGCGCCCTGTCCCCAGGCGCCACACCCTATTTCTGTGTGGCTGATGATGGCGCCCTGTCCCTAGGCGCCATGCTCTATTTTATTGTTGCTGGTGTTGGCGCCCTGTCCCTAGGCGCCACACCCTAATTCTGTGTTGCTGGTGTTGGCGCCCTGTCCCTAGGCGCCACACCCTGGTTGCTGATTGTTGTGTTGCTGCGTTGCTGGTTGCTATGTTGCTGTGTTGCTGGTTGCTGCATTGCTGTGTTGCTGGTTGCTGTGTTGCTTTGTTGCTGTGTTGCTGTTGCTGTGTTGTGTTGCTGTTGCTGTGCTGCTGTTGCTGTTGTTGCTGTTGCTGTTGCCGTTGTTGCCATTGTTGCTGCTGCCGTTGTTGCTATCGTTGCTGTGGTCGCAGTGTTGCTGTTGCTATGGCCGTTGTTTGCTATTGTTGAAAATTGCTAAAATATTGCGATGTTGCCAAAATGTTGAAAGTTGTTAAAATATTGCGATGTTGCTAAAATGGTGAAAATTGCTAAGTAGTAAATTGTTGACGACGAAGGTTGTACGAAGACGAAGTTGCCTCTATTCATTGGCAAGTGATGTGTTGTAGGCCTACGACCAATGTTGCCTTCCGATGTTGTTGCGTGCTATGTAACCGTTGTTATTTGTTTGTGCATTTACATAGCGTCGAATGCATAGCATATTTTTACGATGGAGCTATGCTCAAACCACGACGACGATGTTGCGATGTTGATGCCCCTATTTACGGGTTTTGGATTATGGTACCACATGCATTATAGGGCGGTGGCCCTGAGTTGAGTCACATTTCGCATCATGTGCATACTTATGTGGGTGAAATGACTTTGACTGTTGTGACGTAACAACTTGACCGTTGTGATATGATGATATTGACTGTTGTGATATGATGATATTGACTGTTGTGATATGATGATATTGACCGTTGTGATATGATGATATTGACTGTGTTAAAATATGATCTGATGTCCTGACCTGATATATATTGTCTTTCATATGATTCATTATATGGTTCGATATCTCACCCCTTCTGTTTGAATGTTACCCCTATGTTGGTAACGTGCAGGTAACCTCGAATGAATGCCGTTGTACCTTCATTTGATCGAGTCGGTGTCGTCGCTCTGATACGTAGCACTCGGGGGGATGAACGTTTAATTATGTTATTTAAGTTGTTTACTGTTGGATTTTGAGTTATGAATTTCGCATAGTTGCCACGATTGTTTAGTCGAACCGTTTGAATTTTCCGTTGCGTAGTTAAAAGAAGTTTGATTTGTTTTGAGATGTCGTTTTATCGGTTCATCCGAAAGCGCTATGTGTCTGTTTTCAAAAAGCGAATTAAACCGTCTATTGTTTTCACGAAGCAAATGTGGCACTCCGTTTATTTGTTCAAAAAGATTTTTATGAACTCTGATATTTTTGCATTATTTTGCCGGGTAGAAATAGGGTGTTACAGGGACAACGGACTGCACAAAACCCCAAATTCCTGTCCTCACAAAACCACGGTACAACTTTTTGTCCACTCCAAAAATACTATTTTTATTTCATACTCAATAATTTTTTTCTCCCATCTCTCTCTCTCCTCTATCTCGCTCTCTCGGCTATCCATCTCTCTCCTCTATCCTCTCTCTCTTCCTCTCCCTCTCTCATATCTCATTCTCTTCTTTCTTTCTCTCTCTACATTCCACCTCTCTTCTATATATCTTCTCATACCATTACCCCTATCTCCCTCTCTCTCCTTCACCAGCCTCTCTCCTATCTCTCCTTTCTCTCTCCCTCCATATACCTCTCTCCTATTTTTATTCTCTCTCCCTCTCACTCTCTCTTATTATTTTCACTATAGTTTTATAATTATATTATAATAAATGTTATATAAAACCATTATTAGCGACATAAAGTGAATTATAGTAAATTTTAAGTTTTTATGTTTGTGTTGTCCAGTGTTAACCAAACGGCATAAATGTTATTTAAAATTATTTTCACTATAATTTTATAATTTTATTATAATAAATTTTAAGATTTTATGCTTGTACTGCCCAGTATAGTACTTACCTGTTTGCGAATCAAAATGACCCTAAGTCACAAAATTTAGGGATTGATTTGTTGAATTTTTGTTTCGTGTAGGGAATGAAATATGGAATGAGATGAGCTGTTATACCACATACATTGAGAAAGAAATCAGTTTGGAGAAGATTTTGTACAATCTACCATGTACGAACTTGAGGAGGAGGCTTAAGAGGAGAATTTCTTCACTTCCCTTGATGAGCTAAAATGAGAACCATCACTTGTACTCTTTATCTAGGTGCAGTGAGGGAGTAACATAACACCAAAAAGATGGAGCATTAGAAAAATGGTGCAAGAGGAAAAAGATAAAAAATGCGTGATATATTTTTGGTTTAAATATGTTTTTCGTTCCTGCAAATATAGTTGTTTTTCAAATAAATCCCTGCAATTTTTTTAAATAAATCCTTGGAAAATAACTTTTTTTTTTTTCAAATATGTCATTCTGTTAGGGAACCGTTACAAAAAAATTGATGTGTTTAACAGAGTGCCGAGGTGTAATTTCTTTTTCATTTTTAATTTTTTTATTGACATATGAGGTGGATGCCAACTCACCTTTGTCTTCATCTTCCTCCTTCCTCCCTCTCTCCTCTCTCCTCTCTCATCTGCCATCTCTCTCACTCTTTCTTCACCACACCAACCCCAAATCAATTTCAAAAACCACAAAATCAATTTCAGAAACCCCATCATCACCATATCTCTCTCAAATCTCAACACAATCTATCCCCTTCATCTCGAAATCCACCAACCCCAAAATCAATTTCAAAAACCCCAGAATTTTTTTCTGCAAAATTGATTTCAGAAACCCCAAAATGAAATCAATTTGGGGATCATGTGGCGTTCACACAACTCAACAATACCAATGAGAGGGCTTTGTCGGAAATCAAGTCAGGAAAAGCCAAACTCAACTTCAGTGGCGGCGGAGTCGGCGGAGGAGAGGAGATAGTCGGCTTGATAGTAGCTTCATTATCAAAGACTAAACGCTAATCCCTATTTATAGGGAATACAATGACTCAACCCTAAATAAGTATATCAATAAACAAATAATACTCATAAATACAATTAATGGAGATCAAATCAACTCCTAATTTGTCTAGCCTAAAATAGGAAAGCTGATAAATATAATTGCAGACACAGATTTATTCCTGGTTTAATTCCTGATTTGTCGATTTATTCCTGATTCACACCCCCCCTCAAATTGATGCGGCTCTTCAAGGAGCGTCAATTTACTAACAATGGGGAACAACTTTTGTCAAAATATTTGCAGCTCAGAACAGTTGAGAAACAGCGCCACTCAGAATCCAAGAAGTAATTTGAGCATAAAGAACCCGTAAGAACCAAGAACATTAAAAATCACGAACACCAAGAAGCACACACACCAAGAACCAGTGAGAACCAAGAACACCAAGAATCACGAACATCAAGAACACTAAGAATACCACGAATGGTAAACACGAAGACTATGAGCATTTCACTCATAGGCTACATTCTCTCTTCGTTGTAGCAAACGGCCCGAGACTATGAGTTTTTTTATAGCTCATAGACTGCATTATCTCTTCGTTGCAGTAAACGACAAACACGATTATGAGCATATAGCCCATAGGCTGCTTTATCTCTTCGTTGCAGCAAACCGTACTAGGACAAGAGCGACCAAGGGAGATGTCGCTGAACTCACAACACGGTCGAAGAGAGGAACATGACGGCAGAAAGCAGAAATAGGTATAAAATGAGAACTGAACAAAGTGGTGCTGCCGGCGGTCGATGTCGCCGCCGGCAGCTGTAGTGAAGCACGAAAACGAGGTTAGAATATGAGAAGTGGCTCTGATACCATGTCAGGAAAATTGGCTTGATAGTAGCTTCATTATCAAAGACTAAACGCTAATCCCTATTTATAGGGAATACAATGACTCAACCCTAAATAAGTATATCAAGAAACAAATAATACTCATAAATACAATTAATGGAGATCAAATCAACTCCTAATTTGTCTAGCCTAAAATAGGAAAGCTGATAAATATAATTGCAGACACAAATTTATTCCTGATTTAATTCCTGATTCATCGATTTATTCCTGATTCACACTGGAAACTTCCAGAAGCACTTCTAGGGTCGGTGAGGTAATTGTCGAGTTGGTCGAAAACAGTTATAGGAGATGAATGAGAAGAAGATGAAGGGATTGTGAATGTAAAGGTTTCTTCTCTATCTCTGTTGCTGTTGCTAACCATCATCATCATCGTCAGTTTCAGTTTCAACAATACAATGGTAAAGTTTCAACCTTTGAGTTGAGTTGAGACCAATGAGGGAAGAGAATGAAAGTGAGTGTGTTTTTGGGCTCTTTCTTTCCTCTTTCGGCGGCTTTGATGATGTTGTTGGAGGAGGTTGCGCCACATGATATCCATACATTGCCGTTGCCTAACAATTTTGATGTTACAGAAACTTCGGATAATTCTCGTATAGAAAGTGGTACAGAATTGAACTATGGAACGTTGAAGGGCGGTTTTCGCAATAAAGGTTATACGAGACCACCTTATATTAAGAATACCTTGAATGATGTTTCATCTTCATTGGGGGTAAGTTCAGTTCAGAATGAAAGATCTTTACCTCTAGTAAAGACTTCAACCAGTTTTGATGCTCCTGTTCAGGACAAACATACAATGGAAGTAAGCAGAGGAAATAGAAATGTGGGCTTGAGAACACACAACAAATCTTCTGATTCTATTAGTTATGATCTAGTTGCAGACTTACCGAAGACTAGTAGTATTCATGAACCTCGCATTCAGAACGAGCAAAGTGAAACAAAAAAAAAACCAAGCTCACAGGCCTCAGTTCCCTACTTTGATTCTGATGATAGCGATTTTGAAGATGTGCTTCATAAACAGAAATCAGCTAGTGTTTCCCATCCTGTTAGTAGAGTATCTCGAAGGACATCAGCTTCATCAAAAATTGGTACTGGTTTAAGCTCGAAGGATGCTCCTACCGAGGCTTCCGTGACTCCTGTTACAAAGCTAGGATGGAAATCTTCAAGAGTTTCTGAGAGTAAAAACCAAACGGCCTCACCTATAAAGAAGAGCTCTGAAAGTTGGGCAGGATCTAAGCCTGAATCAGCAAAAAATGAAGCATCTAAGCAAAGTTCTGAGCCTAATAGATTCTTGGATGAGAATATTATAAATTCAACTGGAAGGGTGCAACCTTCTAGTTCTCTTTCAAAAACAGTGGTAAAAGACAGTGAGAGGCAAAAGGCTTCAGAATCTCTAAATTCTGATGGAGGAACTCCCTCTAAGAAAACTGTTCATGTTCATCCAAAGTTACCTGATTATGATTCCTTTGCTGCTCATTTCATGTCTCTTATAAAGGATCGTCCTTGAACTTCCCTCGCTTTTATCTAGCAATATAGCTCCTCGTTCTATAGCCAGTATATTCTTACATATAGTTGCGTGATATAAGATTCAGGACTATAATAAATAGTTGATTTTTTTTGTTAATAACCAGGGCTTAACAATAGTGAAATAGTTGACTATATTGTGTTGAAAGTGGCTAACCAAAATGTAATCAGTAGTTAATAATCACGTAATAAAATGAAATTACCAAATATTTGCATGGATTAAAAACATAATTAACTTACCAAATAATTACATAATAAAATAAAATTACTATATAAATTAGTTTTACTATTTAAATTTATTTTTAGAATACGTGGTACTATATATTTATTTTTTATTTAAAATATATTTTTAATTAGTTATCTAGTAATTATATTATTTAAATATTATATAATTTTAAATATACATGATAAATTTACAAATATCTTCTACAATTTACGAATTGATAACTATATAATTACAATTTCAGGTTCAGACTACTTTGTGGAAATAGCCACTACAACAGAATAAATTAAAAAGATCGCCAAATGAGGAGCGCTTTTCTATCGGGCGCTCCCTATTTCTAACACGGAAGCTCAATGAGGAGCGCTTTTCTATCGGGCGCTCCCTATTTCTAACACGGAAGCTCAATGAGGAGCGCTTTTTTTCTGAGCGCTCCCTATGTTTTACGCGTCCTCCACAATGAGTAGCGCTTCGTGGTTCAAGCGCTCCCTATGTGTTACGCGTCCTCCACAATGAGTAGCGCTTCGTGGTTTAAGCGCTCCCTATCTGTTACGCGTCCTCCACAATAAGTAGCGCCTTGCTTCGCGAGCGCTCCCTATTTCTAATATATTATTCCTTTCCTCCTTATTTTTCCTCCTTCCCGTTGAAACCTAACTGTTCACTCACTCTCCAGCGCTGTCGTTCACTGCCTCCCGTCCCTGTTCACTCACTCTCATCGCCTCCCCTTCGCCGCCGTTAACAGCGTCGTCCCTGTTCACTCACTCTTGTTTGCTGCTACGGTTTCTCCTTGAACGTCGTGCGCCTCCCTCCTCTGTTCGCTCACTCTCATCGCCTCCTCTTCGCCGCCGTCAACAGCGTCGTCGACCAAGCCAACGACGCCTCCCTCCCCAGTTCACTCACTCTGTCTCGTTTGCTGCTTCTGTTTCTCCCCTTGCCGCAGCTCGTCCTCCCTTGCTGTCTCGTAAGTTACTCTTAGCTTTCACATTATTTTGATAATTTTTCTTTTATTTTCTCAGTGCAACTGTAATGTGTGCAAACTGCAAGGTGGTTTTTGTGATTGAGGGCTGGGGATGTTAGCCTTCTTCACCATTTTCTGGTTTTAAAAACATTTTACTAGTCATTGAATTTTGATACATGTTTGTTCATATTAGGAAGTTCTCTTAGACGATAATATTGGTTAAATATGGATCGAAAGTGGATGTCTGCATTTCCAGTCTATTGCTGGCAGATCTTCTAGCAATGCCATGGACTTTATCAGTTACTTAAAAATTCATGCGTTAAACCACTTGGATAGTGACGCCATGATCGAGGCATTTATGGATAGAGGGATTTTTGGAGAGGAGCAAGTGTTAACTTTGAATCAAGAGGAACTCAAGGCGGTATATGATCATGAGTGGGCAAGTGCGACTAGTATTAGAGCATATATCAGGTACTTATCTATTGATGTTTTTATTGTTGTTATTATTATTATTATTATTATTATTATTATTTTAATTTGTATACATTTTTATTAAAGGTATTTGTACTATGAGATATTGGTCCCAACGGAACAAACACAAAGATATGTGTTCATATGCCCTGAGACTACTTTTCTACTTAACATCCCTCTGGATAAAACAATGCCACAAGACTATATAGACAAGTGCAGGGAACAAATGGAAAGAAACAAGGTAGAAGTGAAAGCCAATATCGATCGACGCTTGGCGCTATCGCATGAATTAAACTGTGATTCTTTGTTTTTTGCACCCATAAACTTAGGGTGAGTGATTTAATCTATATCAGTAGTATATAATATGTATTTGTGAAATAATCATTGTTATTAATTTGATTATTCAAAAATTTTATAGGACTCATTGGATATTGTTGGTGATTGATCCCAAAAAAGACCTGATTTGCTATTTGGATTCACTGCTGGGACATTACAACAACTACCCCAAGTTGGTGGGAGTATTTAATAGGTTTGTTATTAGATTCTTTGCATATTTCATATTTTAGTTTATCTATGTATTTCGATTAATATAGTTATATATATATATATATATATATATATATATATATATATATATATATATATATATATATGATGTTGTTTCAGTGCTTTAGCAACTTATTGGGGATTGCGCAATGTCAGGACTTCGTACAGAAAATCAACATCTTCTACAAAATGGAAAGCAATAAGAGTAAGTTTATAATTAATATTCTTATGCATATGTTATTTAATTAAATTTAATAACTAATGTTTTGTTTCATAGGGTCCCAAACAATCAAATGGCGATGATTGCGGGTACCATGTAATGAAATTTATGAAGGATATCATCACTCGCCAACAAATGACAATCCCAAACAATGTATGTAATTTGATAATTTGTTTTTTAACAACTAATTAAATATTTAATTGATATTTAACTAATTTTAAGTTTATTTTCTTTTTTCAGTATTTTCCTGAATATGTGTCTGGAGCTCCAATGTCTGATGAGGAAATCACCGAGGTCAGAGGAGAGTGGTGTCGTCATGTTATCAATTTGATTCATGCAAATCGAAATTGATGTAAATTTTATAGTACCTCATTGGATATGTTGTAAATTTTGTTGATATTTTGGTACATGAGCATTTTGTTGAATTTTGGTACTTGACATCCCTTCTTTATAGAATTTGGTTTGAAACATATGTTGGATAGTTGGATAGATATCTGTATGCTGGAAAACTGGTTGCTGGTTGCAGGGAAGCTGAGAATTGGTAATTGGTGTAAAGTACCTCATTGGATATGTTGTAAATTTTGTTGATATTTTGGTACATGAGCAATTTGTTGAATTTTGGTACTTGACATCCCTTCTTTATAGAATTTGGTTTGAAACATATGTTGGATAGATATCTGTATGCTGGAATTGGTAATTGGTAATATGCAGGGAAGCTGAGAATTGGTAATTAATTGGTAATACTGGCAATAGAAGAAACAAGCAAAACTTTTTTGAAAAAAACTTAGGAATAGGGAGCGCTTTAAGAGAATAAGCGCTACTTATTTGAAACAAAATTAGGGATAGGGAGCGCTTTAAGAGAATAAGCGCTACCTATATAAACTGAATGAGGAGCGCTTCTTAAATAAAGCGCTACTGATGTTCCTCAGCGCATTAGTCATGAGGAGCGCTTTGTATAAAAAGCGCTACTCATGCGTTATTTTCAGGAGCGCTTCCTGAGCGCTACCAAAGAGAAACAACCAAGAGTAGCGCTAACATCAGTAGCGCCCGAAAGCGCTACTTATGGGGAAAAAAAAGCGCTACTTATTAATAAATCTGTTGTAGTGAGCACGACGCCACCCGTGCACATGCACAGGGTATTTTGCTTGTACTATATTTAAATCAAATTAACTAATATTGTATGGACTAAAAAAAATTCAACAAAGATCACATATATTCCTGGACAATTTAGAATATTAAGGACTAAAAAATACCTTCTAAATTTTATGGATTGAAAACAGAATTAACTTACTAATAACGGTTGGTAAGAGTGGTCATCAGGTTCAGATCACAACTTAAGGTCTTAAGTTAATATTTTGAGTGTAGTAATAACTCTATTGAGAGAAAAACCATACGAACCGACAAAACCAAATATACACGTGGTTACCATGCTCCCTGGTTGGACTTAAATTAAAATTGATTGTCTCATTCCTGTAATTTTTCTGTATTCAAAGTCAGTAAGTCTGTATTTGGCTTCTCTCTCCTCAAGTGACAGAGTTATACATTGCATATAACTTCAAGATTCAGAAGTTGTTAACTCCACATACTCCTATATATTCTATTTTAAGCTCTTTCAAATTAATTATTATCATTACAATTTCATTAGGTATGCCTCTCTGTTGTACAAATTTAGCAAGCATGTCTAATTCTAGCATTTTCTTCATGTCTCATCCTAGCTAGTCAAAAACTTGTGATTTTTATATCTTAAAGTCTCTCTCTTTGCTCAATAATTTATTTATAAGTGCCTGACAAATTCTATTTCTGTTTTTGGTTGATTGCAGAGAAATGGAAAACATTAAAGATCCATCAATTTACAAAAATCCAGTCATATTGCAAAGTGAGGACTTAACAAAGGTTTGTGTACAATTACAAACTCATCTAGAAAATCTTCCTTTTTTTTCATCACTGTCTTGAAAACTCATTCATCATTCTTTTATTTTATTTTTCTGTTTAACACAACATGAACAATGATTTGACAGTATATATTGGAGACAGCTGTTTACCCTAGAGAGCCGGAACCTCTCAAAGAGTTGAGGAGTGCCACTAAGAATCACCCTTGGTAATTAATATTCTGTCTATTGTGATTTATAGATTTATGTAACACTCATACTTCATATTGAAAACGTGTCTGTTGTCTGACATGTGTCAGACACTTCAGATCAAAGACGTGTCTATTGTCTGACATGCCTCAGACACTCACACTGACATTTTTTTCAAATTATAATTGATGTCGATGTATCTGTATCGTGTCTGGCGTCCTTATATGTGCTTCATATAGATTGTGATAGTCACTTACACATTTGATTTTGAGATTGAATTAAACAAAAAAACTATAATAAATGTTTCAATTTGAACTTTGTTTTTCATATTGATTCAGGGGTTTTATAGCTACTTTACCTGAAGCTGGTTAACTAATCACTATACTGTTGAAGCTGTTGAATCCTAAAAAGACAATTGAAGTTGGAGTGTTTACTGGCTACTCACTTCTCCTCACTGCACTCAACATTCCTGATGATGGAAAGGTTTGGTTTGCAAACTTTAATTTTCAATTAATAATAATGGGGTTATTTATAAGTTTCCTACCTGAAAAATTCATTGATGTTGCAGGTTACAGCTATAGATATTGATAGGAAAGCTTATGAGGTTGGATTACCAATTATTAAAAAAGCTGGAGTAGAGCACAAGATTGATTTTATTGAGTCTCCAGCTCTACCAGTTTTGGATAAACTGTTATGTACGCATGTTTCTTCACTCTGTGTGTACATGATATCTCTTTCACTGGGTGAAGTAATTTATGTTCGAATGTTTTTACTTTTAAAACAAATTTGATGGAACATTACAATTGAAAATTTCAATCCAGAAGACACCAAAAACAATTTTATATTTGGATATAAAATGATTTATATTTGGATCACACGTCAAAGTGAGTTAAAAAATAAATTTAAGAGTGAAAGTCACTTTTAGAAGCAAAAACTACAAATTCTAACTTCAACTTAGATTCAATCCTAAAGATACCAAAAACAATTTTATGTCTCTAGAATAACTTTTGGCTTTCTCAAAAGTAAATCTGAAATAGTAGAAGGGATTTCTTTCTTATAGTTTCTATCAGTCGGATCCGTATGGCCTAGCAAAACTTGTTGTTAGGCAGGATGTTTTCCGTGATTACTTGGGTTCAAACTCAAGATTTTCACTCTGCATATGAGTTTATAGTGTAATGGGCATGCCACGTCATATGGACACCTCAGCTAGGGAGAGTGATGTCACACCAAGGGAAGCGCGTGAGAGCCTTAGAAGAGGTGCACGCGTTAGAGCACCAAGTGCCAAGCTGAGAGAATCCGTTGAGGGATAAAGAAGCATGGAAAGCGTGAGCTAGGCAAGAAATGATTCAGTTGTATTTCCTCTTTCTCTCTCTATAGTCATAGTAGCTTATGGGAAGGTTCTGAATCCGAATTCCCAATTATCATATACTGCATTGTATCTCCATTGTACTGAATTGATTGTATCTACTACTTGAAGTAATCAATAGAACAGTACATTCTACCATTTACTCACTGTGTTCTAGTTTCCATAGTTAGCTACATCACATTGGTGCTTTCATGCCTGCGATAATGGCAGAAAACACGAGGTTTAAAGAATTGAATGCCGAGTTGCGACGCATTGCTGAGCAAGGAGAGAAGAATTATGCTGAGTTGCAGACTCAAATCAAGCAAGCAGAGGTTGATAATGTGCAACGTTTTGAACGAATTGAACATTCTCTCAAGTACACAGAGGCAAATGTTGCTCGTATCATTGCAGTGCTGGAGAAACAACCTGTAGGGTCACCGAGTTCATTCAGTGGAGATCTCAACGGGTCACCGACTCCGCAGCCTAATCAGCAGAGACAGCCATTTCGGGTAAGATCAATTAAGCTTGATTTTCCCAGATTTGATGGAAAGAATGTAGTAGGGTGGATTTTCAAAGCTCAACAGTTCTTTGATTATTATAACACCCCTGATGCTGAGAGATTGACCATAGCCTCGGTGCACTTGGATCATGACATTGTGCCATGGTTCCAAATGATGCAAAGGGTCAATCCATTCCAATCATGGAAGCAGTTCACTCGAGCTTTAGAGTTGGATTTTGGTCCTTCTTTGTATGATTCACCTAGGGAAAATCTGTTTAAGCTTAAACAAGCTGGTACGGTGTCTGAATACTACATGGAATTTACTAGCCTGGCTAACCGTTGTGATGGTTTAACAAATGAAGCATTGATTGATTGTTTTATTAGTGGTTTAAATGAAGATATCAAGAGAGATGTCAAAGCTATGACCCCTCATTCTATGTTGAAGGCCGTGTCTCTTGCAAAACTGTTTGAAGAGAAATATACCAGTATATACAAACCAAAACAGCAAAATGCACATACCAAATACACTCAAAACAATACACAAAACACATACCAAAAATACCAAAATACACCAGAAAACTTGTCAAATACCATAAAGAACACTCAACCAGCTATATTACCTACACCACAAACCAAGTCATCCACCAATACAGCTAGGAACTTAACTATTAAGAACATGTCAGCAGCTGAAATACAATTGCGAAGAGACAAGGGTTTGTGCTATTTTTGTGATGAAAAATTTTCTTACTCTCACAAATGCCCAAATAAACAGTTAATGATGTTGAATTTAGTGGATGAGGAACAAGAAGAGGAGGCCACAGAGCCACCTGATATACAGCAGAAGGTGGAGGATATTAATAACAAAGAGCACCACTTATCTCTCAATGCAATGAGAGGAGGTTGTGGCATTGGAACAATCAGATTCTCCGGTAGAGTGGGACATATTCCCATACAAATTTTACTCGATGGTGGCAGCTCTGAGAGTTTTTTGCAGCCTAGAATTGCACAATTTCTGAAACTAGTTGTTCATCCTGAGCCAAGTTTTCGTGTGTTGATTGGCAATGGGCAGACAATGCAAACCGAGGGGTGGATTGAGCAATTGAATGTGCAGGTACAGAACCAGGAATTACAAATGCCAGTTTATCTATTACCTATTGTGGGTGCAGATCTGATTTTAGGATCGGCTTGGCTAGCTACATTGGGGTTGCACTTGGCTGATTATGCTACTTCCACGATTAAATTCATGCATCAAGGCAGATTCATTACTCTGCAGGGTGACTCTGAGATGCAACCGAGTCAAGCTCACTTGCACCAGTTGCTTAGAATGCAATCAACTAATGCCATACATGAGTTATTTGCAATACAAATGTTACCTCAGGATGTGCCTGAAGATGAGTTGCTTGACTTACCTACTGATACGGAACCCGGGCTTGTATCACTACTATATACTTACAGGGTGGTATTCAGTACACCTAATGGGTTACCTCCTAATAGGGCTCATAATCATGCAATTTCATTGCAAGATGGGTCCAAACCAGTGAAAGTAAGGCCCTATCGCTATCCTCACAGTCAAAAAGAACAGATTGAGCTCATGGTTCAAGAGATGTTAGACCAAGGGCTGATACAACCTAGTACTAGTCCTTTCTCTTCACCTATTGTTTTAGTGAAGAAGAAGGATGGGAAATGGCGCTTCTGTATTGATTACAGGGCATTAAATGCCATTACCATCAAGGATAGTTTTCCTATACCCACAGTGGATGAATTGTTAGATGAGTTATTTGGTGCGACAGTCTTTTCCAAGCTGGATCTTCGCTCGGGATACCACCAGATTTTGTTGCAGCCAGAAGACCGTTATAAGTCAGCTTTTAGAACGCACCATGGACACTATGAATGGCTAGTGATGCCATTTGGACTTACCAACGCACCAGCCACTTTTCAAAGTTTGATGAATAGTGTATTTCACAAAGAATTGAGGAAATTTGTACTCATATTCTTTGATGACATTTTGGTATATAGTGTTACATGGAAAGATCACTTGAGACACCTTGAAGTAGTCTTGCAGAGACATCAAGAGCAGAAATTGTATGCTAGGCTATCCAAATGTTCTTTTGGACTATCTGAAGTAATGTATCTTGGTCACAAAGTTTCAGGGGAGGGTGTATCCATGGACACCGAGAAGATACAGGTGGTGAAGGAATGGCCCAAGCCTAGAAATGTGAAGCAAGTTAGAGCTTTTCTGGGTCTTACAGGATACTACAGAAGGTTCATTAAGAATTATGCATCTATTGCGGGGCCCTTGACAGATTTATTGAAGAAAGATGGGTTTGTTTGGACTGAGGTAGCTGACTTAGCATTCCAGAAATTGAAGGATGCCATCACTAGTGCTCCTGTACTTGGTTTACCGGATTTTTCACAACCATTCCAGTTAGAAACAGATGCCTCAGGGACTGGTGTAGGAGCTGTTCTGAGTCAGATGGGTCATCCAATTGCTTTTTTCTCTAAGAAGATGGTCCCTAGGATGCAGAAGCAATCTGCTTACACTAGAGAGCTTTTTGCTATCACGGAGGCCTTGGCTAAATTCAGACATTACCTTTTGGGGCACAAATTTATTATTAAGACTGACCAGAAGAGTTTGAGGAGCCTTCTTGATCAATCTCTTCAAACACCGGAACAACAGGCGTGGCTGTACAAATTCTTGGGATATGACTTCAAGATTGAGTACAAACCAGGTGTAGAGAATGTGGCAGCTGATGCTCTTTCGAGGGTACTATTTATGGCATGCTCTGAGCCAAAAACAGAATTTCTGGAGGTCTTGAAAGAACAGCTATCGCAGGACACATGGGCGCAGAATGTTATGCTCCAATGCGCCCAGTCACCGGGCGCCAGCAAAGATTATTACATCAAGGAGGGATTGTTGTTCTGGAATGGTAGACTAGTGATACCCACTAACTCTTCTTTGATTAATGAAATTTTACAAGAATATCATTCATCACCAGTGGGAGGGCATGCTGGAATATCGCGAACTCTTGCACGAGTATCTGCACAGTTTTTTTGGAGCAAAATGAAGGATGACATTAGCAAGCCAAGACACCCAATACTGCTCCTACAGGTCTATTGCAGCCATTACCGATCCCTAATCAAGTGTGGGAAGACGTGGCTATGGACTTTATAACAGGCTTGCCAAATTCATTTGGATACACTGTCATTATGGTTGTCATTGACAGGTTATCCAAGTATGCTCACCTGGTGGCAATGAAGGCTGATTATAATAGCAAGAGTGTGGCTGAGAAATTCATGGATCATGTGGTGAAATTGCATGGAGTACCGAAGTCTATTGTCTCGAACAGAGACAAAGTCTTTACTAGTTCTTTTTGGAAAGATTTATTTAAACTACTAGGCACAACCTTGGCCATGAGTTCAGCCTATCACCCCCAATCAGATGGTCAATCTGAAATCTTAAACAAATGTGTGGAAATGTACCTTAGGTGCTTCACATTTGAGAATCCAAAGTTATGGTACAAGTTGTTGACACTAGCTGAGTTTTGGTACAATACGGCTTTCCACTCAAGCTTGGGAATGACTCCATTTCAAGCTTTATATGGTAGACAACCTCCTGCTCTAATTAGACCAGTTGCAGACTCTACAGAACCAGAGGAGGTGATAGCTTTGCTGGCTCACGGAGACATGGCTTTACAGCAATTGAAAGATAATCTGCATAAGGCTCAACAGCGTATGAAATCCCAGGCAGACAAGAAACGTGTTGACTTGCAGTTTGAGGTAGGGGATAGGGTGCTTGTGAGGTTGCAACCTTATAGACAGCATTCCTTGAGTTTGAGGAAGAATCAGAAGTTGTCTATGCGATATTTTGGGCCTTTTGAAATCATTGCAAGAGTAGGTGTTGTGGCTTACAAGTTAGCATTACCACCAACTGCTAAGATACACAATGTGTTCCACATTTCTCAGCTTAAGTTGTTCAAAGGTGAAAACAATGATCCTTATCTGCCTTTCCCATTGTCTTCTACTGAAAATGGACCTATTTTGGGCCCTAAAACAGCTCTGAAACATCGGGTGATCATAAGAGATGGGAACCAAGTGAGCCAAGTGCTTGTGCTGTGGGAAGATAATGATATGACAGCAGCAACTTGGGAGGACTGTGCTGATATGAGTAAGAATTATCCTTCTTTCAATCTTGAGGACAAGATTGTAGTTGATGGGGAGGGTAATGTAATGGGCATGCCACGTCATATGGACACCTCAGCTAGGGAGAGTGATGTCACACCAAGGGAAGCGCGTGAGAGCCTTAGAAGAGGTGCACGCGTTAGAGCACCAAGTGCCAAGCTGAGAGAATCCGTTGAGGGATAAAGAAGCATGGAAAGCGTGAGCTAGGCAAGAAATGATTCAGTTGTATTTCCTCTTTCTCTCTCTATAGTCATAGTAGCTTATGGGAAGATTCTGAATCCGAATTCCCAATTATCATATACTGCATTGTATCTCCATTGTACTGAATTGATTGTATCTACTACTTGAAGTAATCAATAGAACATTACATTCTGCCATTTACTCACTGTGTTCTAGTTTCCATAGTTAGCTACATCACATATAGGTGGTACCTGTCACCTATCTATAGACAAAAAAAAAGGTTACTATAAGCTGGTGATGTGCTGATACTTTTTTTTTCTGAATGTTTTGCTACAGGTTGGTGGTTTACTTATCTACGATAACACTCTATGGGGTGGACGTGTTGCTTGGCCTAAAGAGGAAGTTCCACCACATGCCAAACCAGGGAGACAAGCTGCTATTAAATTCAACAAAACAATCACCGCAGATTCTCGTGTTGAATTTGCACTCACTTCCATAGGAGATGGACTCAGTATTTGCAGGCGCATTACTTGATTTTTGTACTAAAGTTATTTGATTATCATTAAGCTATTTTCTGTTACATGTAATTGAATAAGATGTCATTTTGTGTTTGTAATAATAACATTTTGATTTGAAGGCAAATTTCTGTAAAAGGTGTGTTTTGTGATTCGGTAGGAGTGGAGAAGTTAAAATAAGGCTGGAAGCTACATTAAAGTAGCTTTATGCCCCGTTTGGATAAACATTTTAATTAAGCATTTACAGCATAAACTCTTATCACATTCGAAATTATGCATAAGCCATTTCTTTAATAAAAAATGAAAAAATGTCAACTATTTTTCCATAAACTATAACATGTTTTTATAGGCCATCCCAAAGAACTTAAGTCAATTAGCTGAAAACAGCTTATGAACATAGCTGTTTTCATAAGGTCTCAAACAATCACACAAGTACTTATGCGAGTAGATAAACCCAAAGAAATCGATCCAAACAGCCCTTAGTCCAAACAATTATCTAGGGAAAAACCAGAATGTCAAAATTTTCATTGCAATCATTTTGAAGTTCAGTTTTATGTAAGAAAAGGAGAAGCAATATGAAATGTTTAAGATCTAGCATAATCGTGTTAATCATTAAGGGACTAACAACCTATCCCAAATTATTCATGTTCTTTGTAAAAGTTTGCCAACCACAAAGGTTCATGCTTCAGAGTTGATAAATATTTAAGATGGTACAAATAATGAATAAGTTGAAAAAATTTTCTAGCTTTATTTGCTCTAGATATTACAATTATCACCACTTCAGCTATGAAAAACCACAGCTCCAAAGTAAAAATGATCTGATGCAGCAACAATTATTGACTTCCAGTGTTGTGACGATCAATGGACTACTTTTGAATGGTAAGAAATGTCTGCTAATGCAGTGGCAACCTAGCAAATAAAGATCCTCAACATTTTAAATTAGCTTTGCAGTATGCCTTTATCAATGGCGAGGTTCCGCTCTTGAGGCGAACGTTTCCGCAATCAGGAGAGGAAACGCTATCGTTGCATCACAATGTACCTGGTTCAATGAAATAAATGAAGATGTTGATGATATTCATGGTGACAATGATGTAAAAACCAGCTATGCATAAGGAAATACATTCATTGGAACAGTTCAAATGTATTTTGACAAGAAAACAAGTAGAAAGAGAACATATAGGATGTACCTTAATAGTTTTGGCAGATGCTCGTATTTTCCCCCATGAAACAGCTTCATCTGGACGAGCTCCAGAATCACTTCCATCAAATTCTTGCGCAGTGTTAATAAAAACTGCATAATCTGCACCGTTGCGCATCATATTGGCATTGCAAATGTGATGTTTCGGAAGGCCACCTCCTAAAATAATCATTCCTGTCTTCCTAGGATTTGCATGTATGGCTTCGCCATTCATGGCCCTTATATCTGTTCCATTGCTAATTATTTTAGTTACACTGACAACTGACAAGTGCTTCTGATAGGCCCTTGTGTAAATATGAGTTAGTTTGGGTTGTTGAGTTAGTTATTAGTTGATTTTTGGTTGTTAGTTTGTTAGAGATTAATTGGTTAGTTGTTGATAGTTGTGGGTTGTTATATTTCGGTTGGGTAGTTAAGGGTTAGTTAGGTTCTCTCCCTTCTATTCCCTTTTGTATTGGAAGCCTATAAATAAAGGCTTCCACCCCCATCTAAATCATCTTTTGGAAAATCATATCCTTGTGTGTGTTTAGATTTCCAATACAATTCCCCATTTTCAATCTAAATTTAGCATTTGCATCCCTTTACTTGTGTTTGATCATCTTGGTTAGGTTAGGAGCCTAACAGCTTCAAGATTCAGATATGCAGTAAAAATAAAAAGATAGCAGAAAAAACCTTGTACGACGTCGACAATTAGACCTTTCTTCCTAGGATTTGCATGTACAGCTTCGCCATTCATGGCCCTTATATCTGTTCCATTGCTAATTATTTTATTTACACTGACAACTGACAACAAGTGCTTCAAAATCAACCATGCAGTGAAAATAACAAGATAGCAGCAGAAAAAACCTTGCACTACATCGACAATCAGACCAGGGTTGCGGAAGGAATGGAAATATAGCATGTCCCCCAATGAGCCATCAGTTAAGCCTGGACAAAATACCGGAATGTTGTTCTGAAAAACATCAAAGACATTAATAATCTTATATTATGCCCAGGTTTCTGAAACCCAAATGAATCAGCAAAAAGAAAATAGACACAAATGACTATGTTACATTCTGTATGTATACAGTGCAGGATATGTAGACAACAGATGGAAAAAAAACTACAGTAATGAGTTGAATCAGAAATGAAAGAGAGAACAACATGTTTTGCTGAAAATCTAAGCTTCGACTCATGCTTACCTTGTATGCCCAGTAAAGGTACGAGCTTTCATTGTTTATTTCTTTTCCCAATCGAGCTATTAACTTAGATGGTGTCCACAACACATTCTGCGACAAAAAAATGAAGTGACAGGGAAAAAAGGTCATTTGTGAAAACTGATATTGATAAAAAGTTCATTCAATTGTACATGAAATGATCTTTCACATAAAATGCTAATATTGACAAAGATCGAAAGAGAGTTGAGAAATATTTTTCTAGCAGAGTAAATGTATTCTACAAAATTTAGATTTTATAATGCAGGAGAAGTGTAAAATGATTACCTTATGAATTTGCTCGCTCAACATTTGATCAAATATAGGAATAATCCAGTCCTCGAATTTGCAATAGTTATCATTAGGAACCAATAAGTTACCAATTCGATTCAATCCTTTTGAGCGAAGATAGGCTCCAGGGAGAGAGAAATCTCCTTTATATGTTGGTGCAAGACACTTTATAAGATCTTCTTCAATGCCACCTGTAGTTGTAACAACTACATCAACCTGTAGAATGGATGCAACAGAGTTAATAACACTTGCTTTCCAATTCAATAAGCATTGCTGAAAAACAATCCTCTTTCCATAGTCACACATCTTTTTCTTTATCATTGCTATATTTATTGTGTAACTTTTTTTCATGGTGGGCTCTTCAATTTTCCCCCTCTATCCTAAAATATTTCCCAGCACAAACATCTCATGCTCAAATTCAATCTATATAGTATGAAAACCTTGGTGGTTATTACATTACATATTATATACAGTTATAAACAACTAGAATAACGTTTTTCACTTATTTCCAGAAGGTGTAACTATGGTTTTGCAGCACTAAAAACCAGTCTAAAATCCTATCTATCCATCATACCTAAAAAACAATAAAACTTAGGGAAACAAGTTTTAGAGGAAACTCACCATGTGATGTTGACAAAGGTACCGAACATTTTCTCTAACACCAGAGGAGATGAGATTAGAAGTGAAACCCAAAAAAACTTTACAGGTGACAGATTTCCGGTAATCCAAACTCCTCTCTTCGTCGGTGCAATCTTCGGCTATTGGTTCATCGGACAGCCTCCAATCTAGCTTCAACCCCATGTCCCAAAAAATGCAAAGATGAGAAAATTATGAGCAAAAACGGATAAATGAGATAAATAAAGAGATGGTTTTGGGGTGTTTAAGAAGGAACCATTTGATTAACGACTTCAATAGCGTCGGCGAGGTTGGAAGCTTGAAAGCCAGTAGTGAGCATGGACTTTAGAAGCTGTTGATAATTGACGCCTCGATTGAAGTCATAGCCCTCAATCTGGAGGCACTTTCCATCAAGATTTTCTGACTCTTTGAACACTGTAGAGTGAATTGATTCTATAACCATGTCATCTTCCTTAGCCTCACCCATTCTCTTTCTCTTTTTTCTCTATCTTAATACACAAAACAAAGCAAGAATCAATTGACTTTTTATTCGCCTAAGCACCATGTTAGAAGAAATCCAAACAAAGTAGCAATTAAGTATTTTTCCTTTATCAATGGACAACAAACTTCAATCTTGTTTTTTTAAGCAAAAACTCAATCCTATTAAAAACATCGACTTCAGAAGTTCCAGAATTTATTTACAAAAGAAGAATTTGAAACCAACAAAATTCATAACTCCAGAAATTAACAATAAGGAAGAATTTATTCAATCATGTGCAGGGTAAACTCAGAAATTTGAATTAGGGTTTGAAGTTTGAACAAAGTTGAAATTTAGGGGAAATTCAAGCAAGTTTAGGGGAAGTCTAGTGGCAGAAATTTTATTTTCTTACCACTGTCACCAGAATGAGATACGGCGTCGCCCGGCGAGCAGAAACAAGGTCGGCGGAGGGCGCGCCAGCAAGGGAGCAGAGAGCAGGAGGAGGGCGGCGGTGAACCTGGTGGTGAGCAGTGCAGAGGGGAAAAGTACAGTTGAATGCGAGACAGTGATTCACTCGGTTTCGGTTTCCTCGGGTGGACGATTTGCCTCTCTCGGTTTTCCTTGGTTGGACGATTTTGAAACCGAATCCGGTCTACCCGACCGTTTTGTCCACCCCTAGTAAATACTACCTCCGTCCATATTATAGGACCAATAGTACAACAAATTACACAATAAAGTGTACCTTTTTGGTCATATAATATGAGACGGAGGTAGTAATATATAAGGATTTTTTGGTAAACCATATCACCCACTCTACCTGCTGCAGTGGCGGAAAAATCCGGTGGAGAGATTCTTTGATATGTCAGATGAAGCCGCCATCAATATTTATTTAATAGGAAAAACATTGAAAAAACATTTATTTGGGTATGTGTGGGGAAGATATTAGCACCTCACAA
This sequence comes from Astragalus membranaceus, assembly GCA_039519185.1. Classification (NCBI taxonomy): domain Eukaryota; kingdom Viridiplantae; phylum Streptophyta; class Magnoliopsida; order Fabales; family Fabaceae; genus Astragalus; species Astragalus membranaceus. The sequence continues at coordinate 40,288,218 of CM076853.1, read as the reverse complement.
CATACTTTCAAAAAGGTTACCTTTTAACTAAATGTGTAAAATTATTAATTTAAAAATATATTTGTCTTACCCTTATTTACAAAAAAAAAGAACTTGATAAACAGTTAGTTATTTTTGCACTTTTTTGAAAAATAGGAGAGAAATAAATTAAAGAAAAAAATGTTTTTTATTAATGCAATTGACTGCCCTCTGCTCCTACATATCTCCTGGTAGAGAATCAAATCACACGTAGTTCTTGGGTAGAAAACATTTGTGTGTTGGGTGTTTTTTAATTAATGATTTTGATAAAAAAAAATTTTGGTATGTAGTAAAAATATTTAAATCCAACACAAAAGGCAGCATAGGTTGTATTGGTAATAAGAGAGGTGCAGTTAGCAGTATAGGAACTGTATTATTAAAAGGGGGTGCAGATTACTAGGAGGATGTATCATTAAACAGGGGGCGTGTGCTTAAGAGGATCCATTTGAGTTTTTATTTTACGCTTGGGTTTCCAAACAAGCTGACCCACGGAATTGGGCTTTAAGCAGGGGGTGCAAGTTATTAAGATAAGGGGTGTAAATAGTAATCTAAAATATTTTAATTTTAAAAATAAATAAATAAAGGATATAAAAGGAAAGAGAGGAAATATGAGAACCCTAATCTCATTCTCCTACCCTCTCAGCGCCGCAACAACCAAAAGCGGGAGAGAGTGAGACCGCGAGAATTCCGGCGGGTATGCCGGTCAGAGAGAGCGGGATTTTCGGAGATGGAAAGAGTAACGGTTCTGGTGAGAGAAACCTTCGCATGGAGGGAGGCTGCGCCGGAGGGGTACCGTGGTGGCGGCGCCGGCGATGGCAACGGTTAGGGAGATGGGTCGACGAAGTCAACCGGAGGAGAACCGCCACAGGGGGTACTGTGTTGGTGCCGGGGACGACGAACGAAAACGCGGGGGGGGGGGTGCTCACGACCGTGGGAGAGAACGATGGTGATGATTCTGACGGCGTATTTGGGTTGACGGTTACGAGTTTTACGGCTAGGCCATGACGGTGACAGCGACGGCTTGGCGAATTCACGGTGGGTTTGGGCGCACGGCCACCGCCTATGACGGCCGGAGGTGAGCTCTATTAGTTTTGCTTTTCTCTTCTTCTCTTGATCTACCCTATTTCGGATTTCTGTTATCCTTGGAGGTTACGTATATATTATTTTCTTTAAAAAACCTGATCTCTCCCTAACATCTGCTGAGAGCCATTTGTTGTCTCTGATTTGGTCCCTTTTGTTCTCCTAACTTTCTTACAGATTCTACTCTTATTCTGATTAACCTAATTATGTTCAACCTTGACAATATTTACATTCTGAACTATTCTAAAAAATTCTTTTTTCAAAACACTAATGATGTTTACATTCTAAACTATTCTAATAAGATAAAAAAAGATGCGTACAAAAATAAAAATTGACCAACCTTGCCTCCTGAAGGAAAATAGGTTCGCTGTTGTTGCTGATTACTATCACCGCTTCTGCCTCTGGATTTTTATTGCTTTTGTGATTAGGGTTTCAGCTTGAAAACCCTAATCTTTTGGTTATGAAATCCTCTCTTTTTTCGTATGGGTCTATTTTCCTTGTTTTTTTTCTCTCTCCCGTTTCCTCTCTGATTTTAGTTGTTTTTATAGGTGCAAATTAGGTTTTTTTCCTGATTTTGTTTCCTATTTTGCAGGTTTTGGGCTTGAGTTGGAGAAGGTGGGTGCTCGGTGAGCAACAAAAGCGGCTGGGGTTCAGCTGCTATTTTCCTTTGGGCTGCTGCCCCCTCTTTTTGATTTTTACTTCTTTTTTTGTCATTTTTGGATTATTTTTTTGTCATTTTTGGACTCTTTGTGTATATTTGGACTATTTATAAACAGTAATATAAATTTTTTATTTTCTGGTTTTATTTTATTATTATTATTATTATTATTATTATTATTATTATTATTATTTTTTGGCTTTTTGTTCAAAAGGACTAGATTGGTTCCAAAATATCGGACGTTGGCCCATTTAATAAAAACTGGCCCAAAAAGTTAGACGTAGGCCCACATAAACAAATGGCCCAAAATATTAGATATAGGCCCACTTATTAAAAACTGGCCCAAACATTAAGCGTAAGCCCAATTAGAGACCACCAAAATCTGCCCAAAATGTTAGGTATAGGCCCAAATAGACAAATCTGTCCGAATTAAAACAAGGCCGTGCTCGCAATCGTTCATGTAATGATATGGACCTAGACCTATGACACGGAGACTAAAACAATTGCGATAAAGAGATCGGACAAAATTAGAGTATGACAGCTGCCCCTCTTTATTTATATTCTGCTAGGAATAGAAATAAAGATAAAACACACGCTAAATTTGTCCGACTAGGGTAGTTGGGTTTAAAGAATTTACGTGTGGTTAACACTTTGCGTGTTAAAAAGGAAGCAATAAAGAAGGATCCCCAGGGATCTGAGGAACCACTGTGGGTCTGAAGGAGCACTAGGGCTCTGAAGGAGCACATGGGCTCTGAAGGTCTAATATGCAATCGATGCTTGGCGCATTGATTTGAACTAGACTGAAGGACTGGTTGGTCTGAAGGGCTGCCTGGGCCTGATGGACCAAAATGGTCTGATGGATTGCAACTAGCTATGGTACTAGTAGAATAGTCTGAGGGTGACCTACGTCGGGCGATTGTGGGTGTCAAGATCAGATCTAGAACTGATATGCTGATCACAAAGAATGTCCACCATGTCTTGGGCAGACACAGCTAATCTCAAGGACCACTAGGGGTCTAAAGGATCCGTCGCGCTCACTGGCGACGTTATGATCTGAAGGTGTAGCTCGGAGTTCGCGTTTTGACGTGTTGACTCGAACTGAACTGAAGGACCGATTTGGTCTGATGGATCTATGCTAGACTTTGTGCTAACATTGTGATCTGGTTTGTGATATAGGATTCAACGCTTGTCGCATTGACTTAAGAATTGGAAGTGATAAGAATTGACACTTGACGTCGATTGGGGAAGCAATTGATGATATGTATATGACATGCATGTAACACATGCATATGTAATAATTGATTGTGGAATGATGAATGAAATTTTTTGATAAGCGATGATGAATGAGATGTAATTACCAAATTTTTCCTTTTTGTTTTTTTTGCTTTTCTCTTTTTTTACTGGCCCCATCAACTCGCGAGACTTCTGGCTTGAGATATGGGGGCCGCCCTGTGTAGTGGTCTCGCTAAATTGAATCGCGGGCTCTTATGATTCGTTGTTTGAAGTGATCATGCATGTGTTTGTTCTCTATGCAAATTTATTTATGAGAGATCATCTCCTTTCTGTGATTTCGTAATGATTGTAATGCACGTATTTCGCAACTCAGTATCATTTACCATAAAACATCATTTTAAAACAGATAGGGAAACGAGAAAACAAAGGAAGTGTTTATTATTCAAATGGAAGCCAAATGCGCAGAAAGTCACACTGGCTGAAAATTACACTGAAGTTTAAACTACAAAAAGAAGAAAGAAAAGGAAAGAACATATCTTTTGATTGTTTGTATCATTGAAGTAACAACGCCGATCGCCCATTAACATGACCTTGAGCATTCATCATCCAACTTTCGGAGGTATTGGTTGCCTTTGTATCTGTTCAAAGTCCAACTTTTGACCCTAATTTCTGCCTGGACTGCTCTTTGAGTTTTCAATCCACCGGGTCGCTCTAATTTTTGCCTAGGCCGCTCTTTCGGGTTTTCAACCTGGCGAACTCATTTTTGCTTGGCTCATCATTCTCTTTTTTCATATATTTCTTTAGGCGTAGTACTTCTTAACTGCATCTGAGTTCACTGGGAGTGGGAGGTCTTCACCGTCCATTTTTGTGAGAATTAAGGCTCCTCCAGAGAATGCTTTCTTTACCACATAAGGTCCTTCATAGTTAGGGGTCCATTTCCCACGGGAATCCTTTTGGATAGGCAAAATTTTCTTGAGCACGAGATCTCCTTCTTGAAACTGGCGGGGGCGAACTTTCTTATCATAAGCCTTCTTCATTCTTTGCTGGTACAACTACCCATGACACAAAGCAACCACTCTCTTTTCCTCTATGAGGTTCAACTGATCCAGGCGAGCTTGAACCCATTCTACCTCTTCTAGTTTTGTTTCCATTATCACCCGTAGATAGGGTATTTCGACTTTGATGGGAAGAACTGCTTCCATCCTATATACTATTGAGAATGGTGTTGCCCCTGTTGACGTGCGGACTGAGGTCCGATACCCATGCAAGGCGAAAGGCAGCATTTCATGTCAGTCCTTGAAGGTCACCACCATCTTTTGCACAATCTTCTTTATGTTCTTATTTGCCGCTTCGACTGCCCCATTCATCTTTGGACAGTATGGGGAGGAATTATGGTGCTGGATCTTGAAGTCATCACACAACTCTTTCATCATCTTGTTGTTCAGGTTGGTCCCATTATCCGTGATGATCTTATTCGGAAGTCCGTAACGGCAGACCAAATCTCTTTTTATGAACTTGACAACCACTGATTTTGTTACACTGGCTTAAGAAAGCGGCCTCGGCCCATTTGGTGAAATAATCAATAGCGACAAGAATGAAGCGATGCCCATTTGATGCCTTAGGTTCGATGGGACCGATGACATCCATTCCCCACATTGAGAATGGCCAGGGTGCTGTTAGGACGTTCAAGGAAGCAGGTGGCACATGGATATTATCAGCGTAGACGTGACACTTGTGGCATTTCCTCACGTAGTTAAAGCAGTCGGTCTCCATTGACAACCAGTAGTAGCCGGCCCTTAAGATTTTTCTTGCCATGGTGTGCCCATTAGAATGAGTGCCGAACGAGCCTTCATGGACATCTTTCATCATTCTTTCCGTTTCTTCTTTTGCTACACATCTGAGGAAGACCATATCGTGATTCCTTTTGTAAAGCACTTCCCCATTTAGGAAGAAACCCATTGACAACCTCCTAAGTGTCCTCTTATCATTCTCAGTGGCGCCATGAGGGTATTCTCTGCTTGTGATATAGCGCTTAATATCGTAATACCAAGGTTTATTGTCAGTCTCTTCTTTGATTGCCATGCAATGATGTGCCGGTAGGTCTCGATGTTGAATTCGGATGAATGTCAGACTCTTGTTGTCATTGATATTGAACATTGATGACAAAGTTGCCAAGGCGTCAGCCAACTGATTTTCTTCGCGAGGGAGGTGGTGGAAAGTAATCTCCTCGAACTGTTCGATCATCTTTTGGATGTGATCGCGATAAGGGATCAATTTGGAATCCCTGGTTTCCCAGTCACCTTTTATCTGATGGATGACTAAGGCTGAGTCCCCATATACGTCGAGTCTTTTGACTTTCCATTCAAGGGCGGCCTTGATGCCTAGGATACATGCTTCATATTCTGCGATGTTGTTGGTGCAATAGAAGCTCAGTCTAGCAGTAAATGGTATGAAGCGGTTATCAGAAGAAATCAATACAGCTCCGACCCCATGCCCGTAAAGATTGGAAGCGCCATCGAATGACATTCTCCACCTTTCATTGTCCGGAGAATTCCCTTCATCGAACAAAGCCATTATATCTTCATCTGGGAAATCACACTACATTGATCGGTAATCCTCAATGGGCTGGTGTGCCAAGTATTCAGCCAACGCACTACCTTTGATTGCTTTCTGAGTGAGATACAAGAGGTCGTATTCAGATAGTAGCATTTGCCAACGAGCAATTCTTCCTGTGAGTGCGGGTTTTTCAAAAATGTACTTGATTGGATCCATTTGGGATACCAACCAAGTCGTGTGGCTCAGCATATACTGCCTCAGACGATGTGCAGCCCAGGCCAAAGTGCAACACGTTCTTTCCAACAATGAGTATCTTGTCTCGCACTCGGTGAACTTCTTGCTTAGGTAGTAGATGGCATATTCTTTCCTTCCGGACTCATCATGTTGACCCAGTACACAACCCATTGATTTGTCTAGCATTGTTAAGTATAGAATGAGAGGTCTGCCCTGTACAGGTGGCCTTAGGATTGGTGGATTTTGGAGGTACCCCTTGATCTTTTCAAAGGCTTCTTGGCAATTATCATTCCACTTTATTTCTTGGTTCTTGCACAGCAATTTGAAGATAGGCTCGCAGGTCGATGTTAATTGGGATATGAATCTGGAGATGTAGTTCAACCTTTCCAGGAACCCACGAACTTCTCTTTCGGTTTTAGGCGCTGGCATTTCTAATATTGCTCGTACTTTGGCTGGATCCACTTCTATTCCCCTCTGACTGACTATGAACCCCAACAGCTTTCCCGATCTTACACTGAAAGTACATTTGGCGGGGTTTAGTCTGAGTTTGAACTTTCTTAGGCGTTCAAAGAGTTTTTGCAGATTAACAACATGCTCTTCTTCAGTTTTGGATTTGGCGATCATGTCATCTACGTAGACTTCTATTTGTTTGTGCATCATATCATGGAATAAAGTTACCATTGCCCTTTGGTACGTTGCACCATCATTCTTTAGGCCGAATGGCATTACTTTGTAACAGAAGGTTCCCCGGAGAGTGATGAAGGTGGTTTTCTCCATGTCTTCAGGGGCCATCTTGATTTGATTATATCCGGAATATCCATCAATGAAAGAGAACATAGAGTGTTGCGCTGTGCTATCTACCAGGACATCAATGTGAGGCAAGGGAAAGTCATCTTTAGGGCTGGCTCTGTTCAAGTCTCGATAATCGACACACATCCGAACCTTCCCATCTTTCTTTGGAACTGGGACAATATTGGCTACCCATTGAGGATATTTTGCTACTGCTAAGAATCCAGCATCAAATTGTTTCTTGACCTCATCTCTGATTTTCAGTGACATATCTGGCTTCATCCTTCTTAGCTTCTATTTTACCGGCAGGCATTCGGGTTTTACTGGTAACCTATGCTCGACTATGTTGGGGTCCAGTCCAGGCATGTCTTGGTATGTCCATGCAAAGATGTCAACATAGTCAAACAAAAGCCTCACCAGTTTCTCCCGCTCACTATCTTTCATTGTGATGCCAATTTTAACCTCTTTCTTATCTTCCTCTGTGCCCAAGTTTATTGTCTCAGTTGATTCCTCGTGAGGTTGAATCACTTTTTCCTCTTGTTCCATCATTCTCATTAACTCTGGGGGAGTTTCCCAATTATCTTCAATATCTTCCTCAGTGTGATTAATGGGGTGATCAAAGTTACAATATGAATTATTGGCGTTGTTATTTTCAAGATGGTTTTTTCAGATCTGCATTAGTGTAAATTGACGGAATGAAAAACGAGTAAAAGAAAGGACAAAAGCGAATGAAAAGAGAAAAAGGAAAACTGAAATTCATTGGAGAATTCAAAATAACGTTTCATTAATACTAATACTGAAAAGAAAGCATGCGTGCCCTAACGAAATATCCTAAGGCCTTGGGCAGAGCCAGAGGATTGCATTACATGAGAATTACTTTGAACTAAAAACCACGGGGAAGTCAACAATCTCCCAATTATTAAGCTTTTCACTTCCAGGACAAGGGCGCACCAGGCCGATGACGCCATCTTCAGCATTTAGGTCATCTTCAATGGCTGCAATGTGATTTGGATTAAGCATTCCCGCGCTCTGAAAGTTTAACTTGATGTCGTCGAGGATGATCTTCTTCGTACTTGCCTCCCTCCCTTCAAGCTTGGCTAACCTCCGCTCTTTCTTTTCCTCAGCTATTCTTCTCTTGCTAGCGCGACCAGGCCAATATCCTATCCCACGTCTATCTTTGTTCTCCTGCAATTGTATCGGTATTAGTATTCCTTGTTTTCGGTCTTCCCTAAGCCGCTTCCAGCTTGGTAACCTTTGCCTACCATGACTTTAGCAATCATTATGACAGTCTTAGACAGTTTAGGCTTCAGTGGAAGGATTCCCTCCCTCACGGAGGTGGCATTTGCAATTTCTAATGCTTGGAAGGCAGTCTCAAGCGATTCTTCGGCAGCTTCGATGCAGCGGGCAGCGGAAGACCTATTCACTATCATTTCCTCCTCGCCGAAAACAACTACTAGTTTATTGTTTACTATGAATTTAAGCTTCTGATGTAGAGAGGAGGGGACAGCCCCGGCAGAATGTATCCAAGGTCTTCCCAAAAGACAACTGTAGGATGGGGTGATATCCATTATTTGGAAGGTCACTGCGAAGACTTCTGGACCTACCTGTACAGGTAACTCCAACTCTCCGATGACTTCCCTTTTTGATTCGTCAAAGGCCCTGACCAATATAGAGCTGGGTCTCATGTATGAACAATCCACATGCAGCTTTTCCATGGTTGATCTAGGTAACACATTCAAGGATGATCCATTGTCAATGAGCACTCGAGCGAGTGAATATTCTCCACATTTCACGGAGATGTGCAAGGCCATGTTGTGCCCTCTCCCTTCGGCTGGAATCTCGTCATCAGTAAATGTAAGGTAATTATTGTTGAACCAAGGACAAACACTCTTTGTTTTGTATGATAACAAATTACATTTAGTCCACTAATGGTTGCAGTGTATAAAAGTGCAGGGACAAAATAAAGTACAGGACATGAATGGAAGAGCAGGAAATATTAAAGTGGAGCAGCTTGGAGAAGAAGCCACCTCAGAAGTCCAAGACCTAATTGTTTATAAGCTTTCTTTAGGACACTGTGTAAAGGTCCTATCACTAAAGGTCTATGACTTTTAGTAGCTGAGAGATGAATTTTTCAAAACATGCATGGTGCATCAAAATAGTTTTGAAAAAATATTTTATAAAATTGCATGCATGCATAAGGTGGCAACATAAACCCTAAAACTATTTTGGTTGAAGGCTTGAAATCAAAATCCTATATTTTTACAAAGATAATCTATTATGGTAATAGATTAGGTGCCTGAATGTTTTCAGAGCACATAATCGATTACTCTCCTATTTTAACTAAAACAAATAATAAAAATCCTATATTTTTACAAAGATAATCTATTATGGTAATAGATTAGGTGCCTGAATGTTTTCAGAGCACATAATCGATTACTCTCCTATTTTAACTAAAACAAATAATCGATTAGTGGCTTGCCTTTCTTTCCTTTTTTATAAACATAAATCGATTATGCCTTCATTTCCACCAAAACACATAATTGATTAAGGTATTGCCTTTCCTTCCTTTCTTGACAAATTAATCGATTACCTATGCATACAACTACATCATGTAATCGATTATCAAGCCATCTTGTAAATTCCTTGACATTAAAATAATCGATTACATGCCTATTGCACTTCATACATAATCGATTAGCAAGCAAAGTAATGTTTCCTTTTTTATCAAGATAATCGATTATATGCTTGTTTGCCTTCTATACATAATCGATTATCAAGCAAATAAATGTTTCCAAGTTTGTCAAATAATCGATTATGGCTTGTTAAAACATAAAGGCCTTAATCGATTATCCTATGCATTAAATGGTTTTCAAAAATCAATTCTTTCCTACGCCTATAAATAGGCAAGTGTGTTTCATTTCTCAACACACCACACTTCTCAACAATTCTCTCTTCCTCTCATACGAAATTTCTAGATCTGAGAGAGAGAGAGAGAAAATAGAGCTTCAACTTTCATATCATTTTCTATTTTCCATATCACTCATCTCTTAGTCACTATACTGTCATTATATCTGAGGTGATTGGATCATAGATCTCTGTTTGTATTCGTTACTCTATTTGTGGGGTCACTCTGAAATCCTGGGATTTGTTCTTGGGTCTCTCAATCAGGAGATTGAGTTGGTTTGAAATCCTAGGAAGTTTTTTTTGGGTCTCTCAATTAGGAGATTGAGTTGGTTTGAAATCCTGGGAGGTGATCTTGGGTCGTTCACTCAAGGAAGATTGAAGTGGTATTGAAATCCTGGGAGGTTCTCTTGGGTCGTTCAATCAGGAGATTGAAGCGGTGTTGAAATCCTTAGCTAGGTGCTCGGGTTCTCAGTTCGGGGAAATTGAGATTTGCTACTTTGAAGTTGTCTGTTTGTAAACAATTCTTCAATATAGTGGTTACGATCAAGTCCAAGGGTTGCAAAGCCTGAGGCCGAGGACGTAGGGCTTTTATCCCGAACCTCGCTAAATTCCTGGTGTATCTCTATCCCTACTCTTTTACTTTATTTGTCATTTCTATTTGTTTATTGTTATACTGCGCTAAACATAAAACATCTGTTTATTGTTAAAACCAATCATAGCGTAGTCAGCATAATACATATCCCTATTCTGATCTGTTTATCTATCATCTTCCATATCACTACAATTGATCTACTCTCTACTGTATTCAATATCACTACACTTCTTATAAATAATCTTATTGTGTATATTGAAAATAGCATAACATCTCATTGTGCCTAAATCTGCCTGCTTGCACCATATAAGGTTTAAATCTAAGTTTCCGCATTTGATTTAAACAAACTTATCATTTATTTTGAAAAGAATTCAAGTTTTGCACATAACCTTATTCACCCCCCTCTAAGGTTATCAGATAGTCTAACAATTATTTGCAACGATGTTTCCAACGATCCCATCAAACTGACCCACTGTGATATCGTGAGTGACATGGGCCTCATTCAATACCTTCATCAATGCCGCTCGATGAGCTTCTGAGCTGAGCAATAATGATAAGAGTGATATCTTGGCCGGGGTCTGATTCAGCTGATCAACCACCTTATACCCACTCTGCCTTATAAGTTTCAAGAATTCACTGGCTTCCTGTTCGGATAGTGCTTTTCTGCCCACGTTCCTATCAACATGCTCGTCCTCCTTGCCTTTTCTTTTATCGATCTTTTCTTCCTCGTTTGATTTTCTAACATCAACGTTCTCAGGAGCATAGATACGTCCGCTCCGAGTCATTGCCCTATTTCCTGAGATGTTGGTGACATTAGGATGGCTCCGCACCTTTGGATTGTAGTTCCACAGGACCGCCTTGGTATCCTTAAGAGGGAGAGGAGACGGCACCTGAATGATTATCGCCCTGGGTCTATCAAGGGCCATCTTCGAGTCCTTGTTGTAGCGGATCTCCAGCGGCTTTCAGGTGTCTGCATTATTGTTACTGCTTGACTGGATGGTTGATATGTTCCCTTCTTTCTTTAGAGAAACCACTTGTATTACATGTCGGTCTAACAAGTCTTGAAGGACTTGTTTGAACGCCTCACACTTCCCGACACAGTGAGGGTCACTGCATGAATCATTTCCACTGCATTCTTTCTTAATGATCCCAAAGTGACACAGCTCGGCATGAATTACTTCCAGATGTGTCTGGATGTCTTCCACCTTTCTAATTGGGGATTGTCCTTCAAAATCCTCAACTGCATTGATGGAGGGCTTCCCATGACCTGGTAGAGGGTTAGTAGCCACATTCGGACCATCTTCTTTAAAATTCAACCACCCAGATGCAATTAAATCTTGAACCACATACTTCAACGCCTTATAATTTTCTATAGAATGGCCAGTTGTCCCTGAATGGAATTCACAGGTGGCGTTTGGGTCAAAACCTCTGGGAAAATGGGGGTGAACCTCTCTCATTGGGCGAGGGGTGATTAGGTTATGGCCGATCAAGTGGTGAAAAAGGTCAGAGTAGGACATATGGATAGGGTCAAACTGGACGAACTTTCTGTCTGGGTAGTTTTGTGGCCTATGGTCTTGGTTGCTTTGGGTAGGTGGGGTAGGTAGTGTCTGTGTTGGGAATTTGACGGTTTGAGGGGAGTTGGGGTAAGAGGCTTTTCCAGGTCCTGTTATAGCATTGGCCTCTCCTTCCTTCTTTTTAGGAAATCCGGAGAAAGGTTTTTTCAAATTACTGGGTCCAGCTGAACCGTAAGCAATTTTTCCATTCCTCATCCCGCTTTCCAATCTTCCACCTATAACGACCACGTCTGAGAAGTTTGAAGACACACTCCCAATCAATCTGTCATAGAAGGGTGATTGCAAAGTGTCCATGAACATGGATACCATCTCCTTCTCCATTAGAGGTGGCGCCACCTGTGCTGCCAATCCTCTCCAACGCTGGGCGTACTCCTTGAATGACTCATTGTCTCTTTTTACCATATTTTGCAGCGCTCTGTCGGGAGCCATGTCGATGTTGTACTTGTAATGCCTCAGAAAGGCATCAGCTAGATCTTTCCAACACCGGATATGGATACGCTCTAATTGCATGTACCAGCTTGAGGCTGCCCCAGCTAAACTGTCTTGAAAGTAGTGGATGAGCAGCTTGTCATCGTGTGCGAACGCGGCCATTTTCCTGCAGTACATAGTTAATGATAAGTCTATTTTTAGAGTCTTTTTAATAGTTATTTTATTAAGTCTTTTTAGTATTTTAATTATATTTTTGATCTATTTTACTGCAAATGTTTACTTTTTATTTTCAGGTATTATTTTGAAGCAAAAGAGAAAATATGAGCTAAAATGAAGAAAAAAGGAAATATTTAAGGAGGAGCAATTTTTAAGGCACTAGACACCTTCATGGGCGCCAAGGGCCCCAAAAACCCAAAACAGGAGAAAACTGGCAAAACTGGCGCAAGACAGGGACCCCAGGGCGCCAAGGGCCCCAAAAACCCAAAACAGGAGAAAACTGGCCAAACTGGCGCAAGACAAGGATCCATGGGCACCATGGGCGCCAAAAACGCAACACAGGAGCAAAACTGGCGAAACTGGCGCAAAACAGGGACCCATGGGCGCCAAAAACGCAACACAGAAACTGGCGCAGGCATGGGCGCCATGGGCGCCAAAATGCTGGAAAATTTGGCTACGGCCACCTTTTGATGGCCACCTTTGCCAACTTGATTTTTTTCTTCTTTTTGACCATTTTGCCCTCAACCTAAGCCCTTTGTCAACTTGTTGATGGCTATGCATTCTCCACTTCTTGATGGATATTTTTGCCCACTTGTTGATGGCTTTGCCTTGCCCACTTGTTGATGACCATATCTTTGCCAAAACTTGTAATTTACTATTTTGCCCCTCCCTCATATTTTCCTATAAATAGGACCTTGATCCTCACTTGTAAAGCACTTGAATTTTGTGACAAAGTTCATCTCAAAAATTCTCTAAAGATTGTTCTTCATGTTCTTCATGTTCTTCATATTCTTTTATTTTCTTGCTATTTAAATTCTTGCAATTTATTTTCTAAGTCCTTTATTTTCCAAGTCATTTACTTTCTTGCCCCTTTATTTTCCAAGTCATTTACTTTCTTGCCCCTTTATTTTTCCAAGTCATTTATTTTCTTGCCCCTTTATTTTCCAAGTCATTTACCTTCTTGCCCTTTATTTTCCAAGTCATTTATTTTCTTGCTATTTAAATTCTTGCAATTTATTTTCTAAGTCCTTTATTTTCCAAGTCATTTACTTTCTTGCCCCTTTATTTTCCAAGTCATTTACTTTCTTGCCCCTTTATTTTTCAAGTCATTTACTTTCTTGCCCCTTTATTTTCCAAGTCATTTATTTTCTTGCTATTTAAATTCTTGCAATTTATTTTCTAAGTCCTTTATTTTCCAAGTCATTTACTTTCTTGCCCCTTTATTTTCCAAGTCATTTACTTTCTTGCCCCTTTATTTTCCAAGTCATTTACTTTCTTGCCCTTTATTTTCCAAGTCATTTATTTTCTTGCTATTTAAATTCTTGCAATTTATTTTCTAAGTCCTTTATTTTCCAAGTCATTTACTTTCTTGCCCCTTTATTTTGCAAGTCATTTACTTTCTTGCCCTTTATTTTTCCAAGTCATTTATTTTCTTTTCTCCTCTTTTGTCTACAATGATCATGAGTGAGTAGACTTTACTAAAACATTCCTTCTTTCTAAAAACACTTTCTTTTCAGTTAATCAACTTTGAAAAATTAAATTGGTAATCACCTAGGCTCTCCCTGTGGATCGATAACTCTTTTTATTACGCGATACGACTCGTGCACTTGCAAGCCTATCAAGTTTTTGGCGCCGTTGCCGGGGAGGCAGTGATATTAATTAAGTTTTTCGAAATCGGTTAGACTGAAGTTTTATTTTCTTTATTTTTACTTTTTCTTCTCTTGTCCCTCGAATGCGAAGAACCAGAAGTTTCGGAGAAACTGTTTAACAAATTCCCGAAATCGAAAGGTTCTTACATAGAAGGAGGAGAGAAATTCCCGATAACCAAATGGCGGCTAATGAAAATCGTGCTCTCAAAGAGTACGCAACACCTTCAGCAGAGCCATCAGCTGCCATTGTACATCCGAATGTGGAAGCAAATAATTTTGAACTCAAAACATCTCTGCTTTCAATGGTTCAACAAAACCAATTTTCTGGTTCTCCCACGGAGGATCCAAATCTTCATATTTCAATTTTTCTGGAATACTGTGGAACTCTCAAATTAAACGGGGTACCTCCAGATGCCATAAGACTAAAACTCTTCCCTTTTTCATTAAGGGATAGAGCAAGAGCATGGCTACATTCTTTGCCTTCGGAATCCATTACCAGCTGGGGCCAGTTAAAACAAACTTTTCTTGCTAAGTTCTTTCCCCCGAGTAAAACAGCTCAAATGAGAAATCAAATTACTCGATTTTCTCAAAACGACGGGGAATCTCTTTATGATGCTTGGGAACGTTTCAAAGAAATGTTAAGGCTATGCCCCCATCATGGACTAGAGAAATGGCTCGTTGTTCACACTTTTTATAATGGATTATAATATGCAACAAGAATGACTGTTGATGCAGCTGCAGGTGGAGCTTTAATGAACAAAAATTTTACTGAAGCTTATGCACTCGTTGAAGATATGGCTCAAAACCATTGTCAATGGGCAAGTGAGCGAGCCATAACGAATAAACCAGCCTCATCAAAAGAGCCAGGTAAGTATGAAATATCTGTTGTTGATCATCTTACCTCAAAAGTGGACGCACTTTTTCAAAAATTTGAAAAATTAAATGTAAGTGCCGTCTCACAAACTTCTTCTCCTATTACTCCACCATGTGAATTATGTGGGGTTGTTGGCCATATTGGAGCTGAATGCCAGCTTGAGGCGTCTAGTACTGGAAATGAGCATATTAACTATGCTCAAAAGGAAGATCCATTTTCAAATACTTATAATCCTGGGTGGAGGAATCATCCAAATTTTTCTTATAAAAATCCTCCACCCAATCCAGCACCTAGACCACCTCCTGTCTTTCAAAATCAAAGGGTTTTTAACAACCCACAAAACAGCCCGCAAAAGTCGAACTTGGAATTTTTGATGGAAAAATTTGTGTCATCTCAAACAAAACAAAATGAAGAATTCAAAAATCAAACTGGTTATTTGAATGACACACTTATCAAATTAGTATCAAAAGTCGACTCTATTGCCACTCATAATAAAATGCTTGAAAATCAAATAACTCAAGTGGCAACACAGGTGGCTTCATCCTCTAAGTCTTCAGGGGTATTTCCTGGGCAACCAGAACAAAATCCAAAAGGCCAAATAAATGCCGTCACCCTTAGAAGCGGAAAACAATTAGAGGAACCAAGAGCAAACCAAGAAAAAATTGTGAGTGAAAAACATAATTTACCAGGTGAGCAAGAAGAGAAAGAAAAAAAGAAAGAACCGGAAAAAGAAAGAGAAGAACCACACATCCCCCCACCACCATACAAACCACCCATTCCTTTTCCCCAAAGATTTGCAAAAAACAAACTTGACGAGCAATTCAAAAGGTTTGTCGACTTGCTTAAAAAGCTTTACATCAACGTTCCTTTCACTGATGCATTGTCTCAAATGCCGTCTTATTCTAAATTTTTGAAAGAAATTTTATCCAAGAAAAGAAAAATAGACGACTATGAGATGATTGCATTAACAGAGGAATGTAGTGCAATTATCCAGAACAAGCTGCCACAAAAACTCAAAGATCCAGGTAGTTTTTCCATACCTTGTGTGATTGGAAGTGAAACTATAAACAGAGCGATGTGCGATCTAGGAGCCAGTGTAAGTTTGATGCCTCTTTCTCTTTGCAATAGACTAGGGATAGGTGAACTTAAACCCACAAAAATGACAATACAGTTGGCAGATCGTTCCGTTAAATACCCCACTGGAATCTTAGAGGATATCCCTATCAAGGTAGGGCAAACTTTTATACCGGTGGACTTTGTTGTAATGGAAATTGAAGAAGACTCCCAAATTCCTGTTCTTCTAGGGAGGCCTTTTTTAGCTACTGCAGGGGCAATAATTGACGTTAAAAACGGTAAGTTGGTTTTTAATGTGGGGGATGAAAAGGTTGAGTTAGAAGTTTCAAACTTCATGAAGAGTCCATCTGTAAAAGACTCGTGCTGCAGGATTGATATTGTAGACTATTGCGTGCGAGACTGCTCTTTAGCATCATCTTCACAAGATAGTCTGGAAGATTGCCTTTTAGGCAACACAAATACAAATGCGGCAGGGGAAACCCAATTCTACATAAAACTTTTGGATGAAAATCCACCATCACAAGAATTGGGTACTGAAACTTTGGGTGAGGAAAAGCCTCGACCTCTCCCAAAAGAAACACCAAAAATAGAACTGAAGCCCTTACCATCATCTCTCAGGTATGAGTTTCTTGGCCCTAATTCTACTTTTCCAGTAATTGTAAATGCAGATCTAAAACAAAATGAGACTGAAAAATTGCTTAATGTTCTTAAAAAGTATCCCAAAGCCATAGGGTATACTATTGAGGACATTAAAGGAATAAATCCATCAATCTGCATACACAGAATACTACTGGAAGAGGACTATAAACCTTCTATCGAGCATCAAAGAAGATTAAACCCAAACATGAAAGAGGTTGTTAAAAAGGAAGTTTTAAAACTCCTTGATGCTGGGATAATATATCCTATTTCCGATAGTAAGTGGGTTAGTCCTGTTCAAGTAGTACCTAAGAAGGGAGGCTTAACAGTTATTAAAAATGAAAGGGATGAATGCATTTCCACAAGGACAATCACGGGATGGAGAATGTGTATTGATTACAGAAAGCTTAACAAAGCTACCCGGAAAGATCACTCCCCTCTCCCGTTCATTGATCAAATGCTAGAAAGGTTAGCACGGCACTCACATTTCTGCTATTTGGATGGTTATTTGGGATTTTTCCAAATTCCCATCCACCCTAGCGATCAAGAAAAAACAACTTTCACATGTCCTTTTGGCACTTATGCCTATATAAGGATGCCCTTTGGTCTATGTAATGCTCCTGCTACCTTTCAAAGGTGTATGATGTCCATATTCTCAGACTTTGTTGAAAACATAATGGAAGTATTTATGGATGATTTTTCCGTCCATGGGTCAAATTTTGAAAACTGTTTAGCCAATCTGGAAAAAGTCTTAGAAAGGTGTGAGAAGGTGAACCTAATTCTAAACTGGGAAAAGTATCATTTCATGGTTAATGAAGGAATTGTCCTAGGACACTTAATTTCTAATAAGGGTATTGAGGTAGATCGTGCAAAAATTGAGAAGATTGAAAAAATGCTACCTCCCACCACAGTAAAAGAGGTGAGAAGCTTTTTAGGCCATGCGGGTTTCTACCGCCGGTTCATAAAAGACTTCTCAAAAATTTCAAAACCTATGACAAGTCTGCTCCTTAAGGATGCAGCATTTATTTTTAACGATCTTTGTCTTGAAGCTTTTAACAGGTTGAAAAAGGCTTTAGTTACTGCCCCGATCATACAGCCACCAGACTGGAATCTTCCGTTCGAGATAATGTGCGATGCAAGCGACTATGCAGTTGGGGCAGTCCTGGGACAAAGAAAAGAGAAACAATTGCATGCCATATACTATGCAAGCAGGACCTTAGACGAGGCACAAATGAATTACGCCACAACTGAAAAAGAATTATTGACGGTAGTTTTTGCCGTTGATAAGTTTCGATCATATTTGGTAGGTTCAAAAATCATCATTTTTACTGATCACTCGGCCATAAAATATTTGTTAAACAAAAAAGATGCCAAGTCGAGATTGATCCGATGGGTTTTACTCCTACAAGAATTTGATCTTGAAATAAGGGATAAAAAAGGCGTTGAAAATGTTGTGGCTGATCATTTGTCCCGTCTACAAGGAACAAAAGAAGAAGAGTTGCCACTTAATGATACATTTTTGGATGATCAACTCTTCTCATTGGGCAAAACTGAAGCACCGTGGTATGCAGATTTTGTAAACTACCTTGCAGCAGGAGTACTCCCCCCAGATTTAAATTATCAGCAGAAGAAGAAATTCTTCCATGATCTTAAACAGTATTACTGGGACGAGCCACTGCTTTTTAAAAGGGGAGCAGATGGGGTGTTCAGAAGATGCATTCCGGAAGAAGAGGTAAGTAACATTCTATACCATTGTCATTCTTCTTCCTATGGCGGCCATGCCAGTTCTTCAAAAACTGCTACGAAAATTCTTCAATCTGGTTTTTATTGGCCATCCCTTTTTAAAGACACGCATCAATTCATTTCTAAATGCGACCAGTGTCAACGCACCGGAAATATTTCAAAAAGAAATGAAATGCCCTTAAATAATATCTTAGAGGTTGAAATTTTCGACGTCTGGGGTGTCGATTTCATGGGACCGTTTCCTTCTTCTTTTGGAAACCAATATATTCTGGTAGCCGTTGACTATGTGTCAAAATGGATCGAAGCCATTGCTTCTCCTACAAACGATGCAAAGGTAGTCATAAAACTTTTCAAAAAAATAATTTTTCCAAGATTCGGGGTCCCTCGTGTTGTCATAAGCGACGGAGGATCCCATTTCATCTCGAAACATTTTGAAATGTTACTGCAAAAGTTTGGAGTAAGGCACAAAATTGCAACGCCTTATCACCCTCAAACAAGCGGTCAGGTTGAGGTATCGAACAGAGAAATTAAAAGTATTTTAGAAAAAACTGTTTCGACCTCAAGAAAGGACTGGTCGGTAAAGCTCGATGATGCTCTCTAGGCTTATCGGACTGCGTACAAGACTCCCATAGGAATGACTCCTTTCAAATTAATTTATGGGAAGTCTTGCCACCTTCCGGTAGAACTAGAGCACAAAGCTTACTGGGCAATTAAACGCCTTAACCTGAACATTGAATTAGCCGGAGAAAAAAGAAAACTCCAACTAAACGAATTGGAAGAACTGCGAATGGATGCTTATGAGAATGCCAAACTTTACAAAGAAAGAACAAAAAATTGGCATGATAAGCGTATTATTCGTAGAGAATTCAAGGAGGGTGACCTGGTGTTATTGTTTAATTCCAGGCTAAAAATTTTTCCGGGAAAATTAAAGTCAAGATGGTCCGGTCCTTTTGAAATCCGTAAGGTTTACCCCTTCGGATCTGTAGAGATCTGGAGCGAGAAAACCGGATCGTTTAAAGTCAATGGTCAAAGGTTGAAAAATTATTTAATTGGTGACCCAATTGAGAAAGAAACTAGTTTAGTTCTGCAGGATCCCAATTGAAATTTTGATCGTCAAGCTAGTGACGTTAAAAGAGCGCTGCGTGGGAGGCAACCCACGGCTTATTGTATTTTTCGATTTGTTGAAAAATAAAATACCCCAGGGCCGAGTATCCTGAACCAGACAGCCAGGTGAGCTCTCCTAACCCCTTTTGTTTTATTTGAAAAATCATTGAGGACAATGCCTAGTCCAAGCATGGGGGGGTATTTTATTACTTTTATTAGGAATGTCTTTATTGCTTTGCCGAGTTTTTATCTTTTTGTACTTTGAGTTGTATCTGCTCCCTCCATCACGAAACTTTGTGAACCCTAAGCATGTTTTAGATAAGCCTTTTCTGGAAAAAAATAATTTTTCAATTTTTCATTAGCAATCATCTAGGTGGACTGGTTGGGAACAACAAAATTGTATAATGGTTCGATTTCTACTTCTAGGGCTTTTTCACACACACACACACTATTGAGACTGTTTTCAGTTATTAATACAATTAGAGGGACTGAAAAGAAACTAGTAACCTGGTTCTCTTGGTGACATTTACTAGATGTGTGGTTACTGGAGAAATAACGTCTGAGTTGGGGTATCAAGCAAAAAAAAAAAATTATATATATATATGCAAAACCAATTCAAAAAATGCAAAAGTTAGTGCATTTTAAATGTCAAAATAAATGGTTAGCATATAAAATCAAAAAGAAAAGAAAAATGCTTGAATACCCAACGTATAAAGACCCTCCTTTGAGACCCGGTCTTAGTAAATGGAGGACCCAAGCTTAAAAATGTTGGGGAACCGGTTCTATGATGACATTGATATCCTCTCTAGAGTACTGATACTTTAAAGTTGTCTCTCAATTCCACAAGAAGCCCAAAATAGTAGCTCTCAAACCAAAGTGTTAGAATTGCCCCACAGTTCACTTAAGGTTTCGATAAGAAAATAATTTTCCTTCAGAATTGGCATAAAGATTTACACTGTTTTTGCTTGAGGACAAGCAAAGGTTCAAGCATAGGGGAGTTTGATAAGTCTATTTTTAGAGTCTTTTTAATAGTTATTTTATTAAGTCTTTTTAGTATTTTAATTATATTTTTGATCTATTTTACTGCAAATGTTTACTTTTTATTTTCAGGTATTATTTTGAAGCAAAAGAGAAAATATGAGCTAAAATGAAGAAAAAAGGAAATATTTAAGGAGGAGCAATTTTTAAGGCACTAGACACCCTCATGGGCGCCAAGGGCCCCAAAAACCCAAAACAGGAGAAAACTGGCAAAACTGGCGCAAGAGAGGGACCCATGGGCACCATGGGCGCCAAAAACGCAACACAGGAGCAAAACTGGCGAAACTGGCGCAAGACAGGGACCCATGGGCGCCAAAAACGCAACACAGAAACTGGCGCAGGCATGGGCGCCATGGGCGGCATGGGCGCCAAAAACGCAACACAGGCGCAACACAGAAACTGGTGCAGGAACTGGCGCAGGCATGGGCGCCATGGGCGCCAAAATGCTGGAAAATTTGGCTACGGCCACCTTTTGATAGCCACCTTTGCCAACTTGATTTTTTTTCTTCTTTTTGACCATTTTGCCCTCAACCTAAGCCCTTTGTCAACTTGTTGATGGCTATGCTTTCTCCACTTGTTGATGGATATTTTTGCCCACTTGTTGATGGCTTTGCCTTGCCCACTTGTTGATGACCATATCTTTGCCAAAACTTGTAATTTACTATTTTGCCCCTCCCTCATATTTTCCTATAAATAGGACCTTGATCCTCACTTGTAAAGCACTTGAATTTTGTGACAAAGTTCATCTCAAAAATTCTCTAAAGATTGTTCTTCATGTTCTTCATGTTCTTCATATTCTTTTATTTTCTTGCTATTTAAATTCTTGCAATTTATTTTCTAAGTCCTTTATTTTCCAAGTCATTTACTTTCTTGCCCCTTTATTTTCCATGTCATTTACTTTCTTGCCCCTTTATTTTTCCAAGTCATTTATTTTCTTGCCCCTTTATTTTCCAAGTCATTTACCTTCTTGCCCTTTATTTTCCAAGTCATTTATTGTCTTGCTATTTAAATTCTTGCAATTTATTTTCTAAGTCCTTTATTTTCCAAGTCATTTACTTTCTTGCCCCTTTATTTTCCAAGTCATTTACTTTCTTGCCCCTTTATTTTTCAAGTCATTTACTTTCTTGCCCCTTTATTTTCCAAGTCATTTACTTTCTTGCCCCTTTATTTTCCAAGTCATTTACTTTCTTGCCCTTTATTTTCCAAGTCATTTTTTTTCTTGCTATTTAAATTCTTGCAATTTATTTTCTAAGTCCTTTATTTTCCAAGTCATTTACTTTCTTGCCCCTTTATTTTGCAAGTCATTTACTTTCTTGCCCTTTATTTTTCCAAGTCATTTATTTTCTTTTCTCCTCTTTTGTCTACAATGATCATGAGTGAGTAGACTTTACTAAAACATTCTTTCTTTCTAAAAACACTTTCTTTTCAGTTAATCAACTTTGAAAAATTAAATTGGTAATCACCTAGGCTCTCCCTGTGGATCGATAACTCTTTTTATTACGCGATACGACTCGTGCACTTGCGAGCCTATCAGTTAAGCGACTCACTGGACAGGTTGCTCCTCTATACTTATCAAAGTCTGGTACTTTGAATTTGGGAGGGATGATCACATTAGGGACGAGACACAGGTCATACGCGTCTCTTGCCCCAGTATTAGACCCTTCCACGACCCTTAAGCGCTCCTCTAGCATTTGAAACTTGTCTCTGGGCTGAGGGATCTCTGAACAATAGCCATGAGGAAACCCACTCATACCACAGTAAGGATGAATCATCAGAACTACAGCAGGGTTCACATTTGGGATATGCGAATGAGAAGGGTTTCCAAGGTTGGGTATATGAGCCTGACGACTTGTCACTGGTGGTGGGGTGTATCCTTGTGGAATGACTTGGGGTGCCGTGGGGGGACCTAGGAATTGAACTTGCGGCATTTCCATACTTGCATTCTTAACTGAAGGCATGTTGTGATTCCCATCCATGAACCCCGTAGGACCGCCTTCTCAATTGGCTTCCATTGTATGAGGTGTGTAACCGGCCGGGAGCCCAAAAAGAGGCCATTGGTGGCGCAGGCCACTAAATCCAGTTGGATATGTGGAACATGGGGTCCCAGAGCTATGAGGAAGGGGGAGATGGTTTCCAGTATTCCCTGCTGAAGTGCTTTCGTCTGCATTTCTTTTTTCAGGAAGCTTCAAAACTTCAACCATTTGATCTTTCAGCAACACCATCTCACTCATTTGATCTTTCAGTTTCGCCATGTCGTCCCTCAGCGTTTGATTGTCTTCTTCAGCCATGCTTCTTGTTTGAGAACGAGTCTAGTAACGATGTTGGCGAACCAGTTTGCCTTTTTTATTGTTTTTGGGAATACGCATTATGAGTATGTGAATGAATGAATGAGAAAGGGCATGCATATGAGTTCTATATTTTTAGCCGGGAATTGTAAGTATATATCGTTTCGTCGTAAGGTACACGAGATAAGGCGAAGATGGTAGATGGGATCGATAAACGGAAACAATCAAATTTCATTAAGGAAAGAGAAAAAGTTTTGACTGAAAAGGGAAAAAGACAAAGTTCTACTCAAGCTTCATTCAAATACATATAGTTTTAATCTCTCCACTATTCTCTCTCTTCTTTTTAGATTGGCGAACAGCCTTCTCTTTAAGTTCAACGACCAAAATCTTGCAAAATTCGACGAATTCGAAGACCTCGGGCGGGGTGTTCAGTGGGTGCATTGCTACATCAGCCTCTTCAAACGCCTTGGGATTTCTAAGACAGTCTGATTAGCTAACCATGCCAACTTTGTGAACTTGTTTTTCCAATACAAACCTTCGTTCTTCAGGCCAATGAAAACTTGGTGATTTTCTAACCTTCGAACTAACTCTGCATAGCGGGCTTCACAACAAGCGCTTTCAGTCTCCAACTGGCGGTAAACTGCCTCTTGATATTCAATATGATCCCTCAGATGATCCGATTTGTCTAGCTCCATTCTCAGAGCTTCTTGATATTCCTGGAGTATTTCTTGTATCCTTTCCTTGTCTTGCCCAATGCTCCTCACCTGATCTTCAAACTCAACTATCATGATACGGAACTCTCGTCTTGACCTTTCTGCCAAGCTGCGAGTGTTTTTTTTCAGCAATCACAGATTCTTCCCACATTCCTTTCCACTTGCGTGCATCATCGACGACATTGCTTATTTTCGAATTGCATCGTTTCAACTCCTCTTTCGCATTTTTCAGGTACACCCGCGCATCGATTTTACTCTCTTATTCTACCTTGAGCCTTTTGTTGCGACTTTCAATAGCCTTCTCTTTGAGTAAATTTTCTTCCCTCAAATTTCGGTTTTCGATCAAGACTTTTTTAAACTCTACTTGGAGCCTCTTCCTTTCCTCCTCTGACCTTGACAGTGCAGTTTTGAGTTCTTCTAACTCTTCGTTTGTCGGGGGAATAGGATCAAGTGGTTCTTCCTCAACTCGAATTGCACTCTGGTAAGGCAACCGGGTATTTTGGATCCTTTCTCGAAGCCATTGGCGAAAGGGGGTTTCCTTATCGCCACTCTTCTTTGTAAGCTCTCGACCTCCGCAGATCACTTTGTCCCATGCTTGAGAGATTTTTCTGAGCATATTGGCGTATCTCTGATCTTTCTCATATACATAAAAAGGGGTTAACATGCTTTCGGTGGGTGAATTCTGTATCGGGTACCCAAGTTGTCTAAGGCCAAAAATGGATTGTAATTTATACACCCTTTTGTCCCCATGAGTGGTACATTTTAGAAGGTTCCGCATTGATGAATTACTTTGGGCCTTTCCTTCCACCAGGATGGGTACCAGCGGACTTGATATTCAGTGAGGCTGGCCAACACTTGCATCCATTCTATAGTATCCATGGTCTTCACATCACACCATTTGGAGTCTTGAATTGGGCATTCACATTTTTCTCTGTTTATAAAGGCATGGTTGATAAGCCAGACATAAAGCATAGGTAAGCAGCATGATATTTTCCTTCCATTTCTTTCAATGTAATGGGTGAACGTACAGTATGTGTCTGCAAGAATGGCTGGAACCGGACTAGCTGGATTTTTCTTATCCCGGAAAGCCAAAAAGACATCAATAGCAGTGGTGTCTACATACCCTTCAATGTGGGGAAAGAGTACGATGCCGAAAATAGTGAGGGCTGAAACTTCTTTAAAAGGTGCCCAGTTCCTGGTTTTAGCAAAGAAACGCATTTTTTCTTCAAGATACTTTTGTGGGAACCCCTCAATTTGATTTCGATTCATCTTATTCATCAGCAAGTCTTCTTCTTGATTTGGAGGAGGGAAGTAAGTTTTTCTTCCTTGTAATAATGCCCCAAATACTGATAAGGCCTAATATCTTGTAAGGAGAAACCCAGAATTCGTGCATATTCTTCCAAAGTAGGGGACAATTGAAAGTTTTTGAAAGCAAAGCACCTTAGGGAGGAGTCATAAATTTGGCTCAAGGCGGCAATGGCATCTGGTTAAACCTGCACTTGTAGTAACATGATAATATTCCCATAAGTTATATTGAAAGACCTACGCTCCATATTTGTTAGCAAACCCGCACTTTCTCTTAAACTATGAAGATCAGGCTGTTTCACCAATGGGTAGTCCAAAATTTGATTTGTTTCGCTTCTTGATCCCATATCACCTTACTCTTGTACTTACGAGAGTTTTTTTTTCAGCTTTTGTGATTCCCGGCAAACCTACATGAAATGATAGCTTTAGCATGATGCATGAAATAAATGATGTTTTTGTACAAATATTTAGAGAAAAACATGGGGAGGTTTTTTTGGAAAATAAGGTTTATCTCCTTGAGGTAGGGGCAGGTATAATGCCCTCGTGTCCTAGGTAGGTAGATTACTCTTGTGATCATTCTTCCAGGTGGCTCAAATCACTTCCTCACATATGTTTCCAGAGCTAAAGTCCCCTTTACAATATTATCCACAATGATAGATGGCTATCAGGTGTGGGATATCATAACGAGGCGCGCTCTGGTTGAAACTTTTGTGAGACTCAGACAGAAAATCCAGAATGACTGTCACTAATCGTCTCCACTCGACCTAGGTTTCACACAGACCCGGGTATACGGCCCCACTCAGAAGTGTGTGCAAGGTGTAAGTGATGTGTGTGGTGAGGGAAAAATACCTAGATTACCCAACCTGCAAGAAGTACAGATACAACAACCAGTAACCAGAAAGAGTTGTCTACCCTAGGGTTCAACAGAATAAAAGCAATGCTCATAAATAGATTTAAAATTAGATAAACAAATATAAGGGTAAAAACAAAATATCAAATTAAAATAATTACACATTTAATTAATTAGGTTTGACTCTCTTAATTAGTCCCCAGTGAAGTCACCAGCTGTAGCGACCGAAAAATCCGGTGGAGGGATTCTTCGAAGTGTAGATGAAGCCGCCATCAGTATTTATTTAATAGGAAAAACATTGAAAAAACCTTTATTTGGGTTCGGGGGTCGATTATGTGTGGGGAAGGTATTAGCACCCCACAACATCCTTTCAAAAAGGTTACCTTTTAACTAAATCTGTAAAATTATTAATTAAAAAATATATTTGTCTTACCCTTATTTACAAAAAAAAAGGACTTGATAAACAGTTAGTTATTTTTGCACTTTTTTGAAAAATAGGAGACAAATAAATTAAAAGAAAAAAAGGTTTTTTATTAATGCAATTGGCAGTGGTCGGCCGCCCTCTGCTCCTACGTATCTCCTGGTAGAGAATCAAATCACACGTAGTTCTTGGGTAGAAAACATTTGTGTGTTGGGTGTTTTTTAATTAATGATTTTGATTAAAAAAAAAGATTTTTGGTATGTAGTAAAAGTAAATAAGGCATATCCAACACAAAAGGCAGCATAGGTTGTATTGGTAATAATTAGAGGATTGGGTTCGATTAAACTGTGATGGGGCCTCTAGAGGTAATCCGACTACTGCAGCCTGTGGGGGTGTTATGTGCAATGCAGCTGGTTCTTGGATTGTGGGATTTGCCCGTACTTTGGGTTTAGCTAATGCTCATGTGGCTGAACTCTGGAGTGTTTTGTGGGATTGCGCCTGGCTTATGTAGAGGCTTCAGGCGTGTTGAACTTAATCTGGACTCAACTTCTGTTGTCAACTGTATATTTGGAAATGCTGCAGGTAGCTCTGAAGGGCGTAATCTCGTTCGCCGTATTAGACAGTTGCTAAACTTGGATTGGACGATTTCAATTAAGCATGTCTATAGGGAGGCTAATAGGGTGGCTGATGGTCTTGCTACTCTTGGTTGTAGCTTGATGGAGGACAACCCTTTTTGCGTTGTTTGATACTCCTCCTGATAGTGTTAGGCTGTTAGTTGCTGATGATGTTGTTGGAGTTTTTATTCCGCGTTTAGTTTCTGTAATCGCTTTTGGGCTCATCGCCCCGTTTTATATAAAAAAAAAGAGGTGCAGTTAGCAGTATAGGAACTGTATTATTAAAATAGGGTGCGGATTACTAGGAGGCTGTATCATTAAGCAGGGGTGTGTGCTTAAGAGGATCCATTTCAGTTTTTATGTTACTCTTGGGTTTCCAAACAAGCTGACCCACGAAATTGGGCTTTAAGCAGGGGGTGCAAGTTATTAAGATAAGGGGTGTTAATAGTGATCTAAAATATTTTAATTTTAAAAATAAATAAATAAAGGATATAAAAGGAAAGAGAGGAAAGATGAGAACTCTAATCTCATTCTCCTACCCTCTCAGCGCCGCAACAACCAAAAGCGAGAGAGAGAGAGAGCGACCGCGAGATTTCCGGCGGGACCGCCGGTGAGAAAGAGGGGGATTTTCAGAGATGGACAGAGTGACAGTTCTGGTGAGAGAAAGAGAGAAAGCTTCGCATAGAGGGAGGCTGCACCGGCGATGGCAACAGTTAGGGAGATGGATCGAAGAAGTCTACCGGAGGAGAACCGCCACAGGGGGTACTGTGATGGTGCTGGGGACGACGAACGAAAACCGGGGGGATGCTCACGACCGTGGGAGAGAACAATGGTGATGATTCTAACGACGTATTTGGGTTGACGATTACGAGTTTTACGGCTAGGCCATGACGGTGACAGCGACGGCTTGGCGAAGTCACAGTGGGTTTGGGCGCACAGCCACCACCTATGACGGCCGGAGGTGAGCTCTATTAGTTTTGCTTTTCTCTTCTTCTCTTGATCTACCCTATTTCGGATTTCTGTTATCCTTGGAGGTTACGTATATATTATTTTCTTTAAAAAAACCTGATCTCTCCCTAACATCTATTGAGACCCATTTGTTGTCTCTGATTTGGTCCCTTTTGTTCTTCTACCTTTCTTACAGATTCTACTCCTTTTTTCTAAAAAGAAAATGAATACTCTTATTCTGATTAACCTAAGTATGTTCAACCTTGACAATATTTACATTCTGAACTATTCTAAAAAATTCTTTTTCAAAACACTTATGATGTTTACATTCTAAACTATTCTAATAAGATAAAAAAAATGCGTACAAAAATAAAAATTGACCAACCTGGCTTGCTGAAGGAAAATAGGTTCGCTGTTGTTGCTGATTACTACCACCGCTTCTGCCTCTGTATTTTTATTACTTTTGTGATTAGGGTTTCAGCTTGAAAACCCTAATCTTTTGGTTCTGAAATTCTCTCTTTTTTCGTATGGGTCTCCGTTGTCTATTTTCCTTGTTTTTTTTCTCTCTCGTTTCCTCTCTGATTTCAGTTGTTTTTATAGATGCAAATTAGGTTTTTTTCCCTGATTTTGACTTGATTTTGTTTCCTATTTTGCAGGTTTTGGGCTTGGGTTGGAGAAGGTGGGTGCTTGGTGAGCAAGAAAAGCAGCTAGGGTTCAGCTGCTGTTTTCCTTTGGGCTGTTGCGCCCTCTTTTTGATTTTTACTTTTTTTTTGTAATTTTTGGATTATTATTTTGTATTTTTTGGACTATTTGTGTATATTTGGACTATTTATAAACAGTAACATTGTAATATATATTTTTTATTTTCTGGTTTTATTTTATTATTATTATTATTATTATTATTATTATTTTTATGGCTTTTTGTTCAAAAGGACTAGATTGGGTCCAAAATATCGGACGTTGGCCCATTTAATAAAAACTAGCCCAAAAAAGTTAGACGTAGGCCCACAGAAACAAACGGCCCAAAATATTAGACATAGGCCCACTTATTAAAAACTGGCCAAAACATTAAGCGTAAGCCCAATTAGAGGCAACACCAAAATCTGCCCAAAATGTTAGGCATAGGCCCAAATAGACAAACTCGTCCGAATTAAAACAAGACAGCGCTCGCAACCATTCATGTAATGATATGGACCTATACCTATGACACGGGGACTAAAACAATTGCGATAAAGAGATCAGACAAAATTGGGGTATGACACTATATGGCTAATAGTTACCACTATTTGTGACAAAAGTCAAATTTATGTGTTTCACAATTTTGATTTAATGATTTATTTGTAAAAAATTAGGTTTTTCACGGTTCATTGTTATAGAAGTTGACTAATGACAGACAAAACAATATTATAAACAATATTCTATATATAAAATAAATACATATTTTATTTGCTTTTTTAATATTTTAAAAATTATTTTATTTGTAAAATATAATTTGTGGCTAGTATAGGAACAAACGTCCAATTTGGAAAGTTCGTCCATTAGGGTTTTTGTTGTTGTGCACAGACTCCCTGTCTCACCAACCACCGTATTTGGTAGACTCGATTGATCACATCTCACGACCATCACAATTGGTAGACGAACGATAGCTTGCATCCTTTCTTAGCAACCAAATGATCGGTCTCCTTGTGCAGTGATATTTCGCTTCACCACCCTAATATTACCATCGACGATCAGCTGCAACTATTAAGAGGTCCTTTTAAATAAAAAAATGTATTAATTGTGTTATTATGACAATTATTACCAAGGGCAGTAGAAAGACTAAGTATATATTTGAAATTTTACATTCATTAGAATATTAATCAATGGTTATTTTTTACGGTGAAAAAAAATTATTAATAAGAATGTTATAAGTGTGTTCCATCTGAATATTGAATGGTAGAACTGTTTTCAATCAGATGATTTGAATATTAAGCAAAGGTATATTTTTTTTGACAAAGCAAAGGTATATATATTTTAGTTTTATAATAATTGCATTCAATTAGAATTTTGGTTGAAATTTCTATTGCAATTTTTGAATTTGAATTTCCGATGAATTGAATATAAAATTAAATGAGGAATAGTGATTGACATATAACAATATTAATTTCTGTTAATGGTGCATTTATTGTTTTGTACACAAATTAGTTTTTTTTATTTAATTTTAATATAATAATTAAGGGTTTCGCCACATTGGATGGTGATGTGGTTAAGTAGTAATTAGTTGGACTAATAATAATATTAAAGGCAAAATTACACTAGAGGTCCTTTAAGTTATTTAATTGTAACAAGTTAGTCCTTTAAGTTTTTTCCGTGCCACTTAGTTTCTTTAAGTTACATAATGTGTACAATGTTAGTCATTTTTTCATTTTTATTTACAAAAAACCCAACTTGACACTAATAGAGCTGACGTGGTCGTGACGGAGCCTGCGTATCATCTATCTCGTTACAATTTGGTCATTTAAAACTGCCGTCATGTAATAATTTGGTCCTTTTAACTTAAATGAACAAGAATATGAGCCTTTTTTTTTTAATTTTTAAGTTGAAAGTACCAAATTGTTACATGACAGTAGTCTTAAATAACCAAATTGTCACCAGATAGATGACACGTAGACTCTGTCATGCCCACGTAAGCTCTATTAGTGCCAACTTGGGTTTTTTGTAACTAAAAATGAAAAAATGACTAACAGTGTACACATTATGTAACTTGAATGACCTAAGTAGTATGAAAAAAACTTAAAGAACTAACTTATTACAATTAAATAACTTAAATGACCTTTAGTGTAATTTTGCCAATATTAAATTGTTGGAAGGGCCCTTGGGTATATGCTTTTGTGTTATTTTGGGTAATTGTTGATGATGGTTGGGGTCTTATTCTAATATTATTTCTGGTCCGAAAAATAGGTATTCGTACCAATAATTATATTATATTTATTACAAATTGATATTATATTTTAGTGGTAATTAATATTATTCATTACAAATTGACTTTCAATTGAATACATCGCTTAACAATTTAAATAACAATGATCGATTAGAATATATAAAATATAATATATATATATATATATATATATATATATATATATATATATATATATATATATATATATATATACTAATTAAGAGTATGTTGCCTGCAATAAAGACAATATCTTCCTCTTAAGATATGCCTTACCTTGGAAATGGGCCGGCCTAGAGGGTGTGCAGCATGTGCTAGCGCACAGGGCCTCGGCCCAGAATTTTTTTTGGGGGGCCCCAATTTTTTTTGGCCCATACCATTCCCCCTTCCACTAGATAAGGATTGCAACAACAGCCCACCCTCATTCACATTCACGCATCGCATTCAGTCATTCACGAATCACACACGCATCGCACAACAACCTCACCGTCCCTCACCCTCATTTACGCATCGCACAACAAATTCAATCTTCAATTGCTCTCTTCAATCTTTCAGCAAATTGATTCTCTTACCTCACCGTCCCTCAACCTCACCGTCTCTTCTCTTAATCGTTCCCTTCAATTGCTCTCTTCAATCTTTCAGTAAATTCATTCAATCAAGAGCAAATTAATTCAATCAAGAGCAAATTCAATCTTTCAGCAAATTCAATTGTTCTCTTCTCTTAATCGTTCCCTACAATTTTGCTTGGTATTTGTAACTGTAACATGATTTCTTATTTCTACAATTTTGCTTGGTATTCTTAAAATACTATTATATTGAGATTTGAGACAAACATATGTCAGAACACCGAATATATAATAAAATGGAATATATATAATTAAATAGTTACTACCCTATTCAATATCTATCTGTGTACTTGGCAGTGGATTGAAGTTGAGATCGCGGACGGTCATCCTCGTTTCTACCACCATCGGAAAGCGAAATTATCAAGTTTTGTCTTTTCTACAATGCCTCCTAAGATTAGAAAATATGATTCTGGATGTGAGAAGCGTAAGAAAAAGAAAATAATTGAAGAATTAACTTTTTCTTAATGTGGTTATAGCTGAAGTTAGTGATGATGTTAATTTGAATGTTGATGATCAGCCGGTTGAAGTTGAGATTCGTGAAAATGTGGTTATTACTGAAGTTGGTGATGATGTTAATTTGAATGTTGATGTTAATCAGAATGTTGAATTTGAAAGGCTTAATGGATTAGCATTGGTAGCAGTTGAAAATGATCTTTTTCAGACAATACAATATGAAGACTTAATTGACGAATTTGCTTCGAAAAATGCTAGAAGGATGGCTCTTTTTAAGTAGCTAGAAGGTTGATATTAGTTTAAAATTGTATTGAGATGATATTTATAATTTAAATAACGAAGTTTAAGTTTTTGAGATTTATTTAGTAATAATATAATTAAGGCCCCACTTTTATGATTTGCACAGGGCCTCCAAATTGTATGGGACACCCTTGGAATGTCATGTCCGTGTCCGACAAGACACTCGTTGGACACCGACACGACACGCATCAGACACGTGTTTAGTCTTTACAGTGTCTCTTTTAAAAAGATATTTTTTTGACTTGGACACTTTTTAGACACCTCTTGGACACTCTTATCATAGTTTTTTAGTTTCTAAAATCTTAAAAATCGTAAGCTATTAGACTTAATTTTAAGATATAAAACCTTTTATCTACAAAAAAAACTTTATAAAGCTTATGAAGTTTGTTTTTAAAAGGCGAATAGATAAAAGCTTATTCTCAATTTAGATTTTTTGTCGTGTTGATCATATGTGTTTGTGTTTATTGATTTAGTTATCATTGAAATTACTTATGTGTGTTTGTGTATATATATATATATATATATATATATATATATATATATATGGTGTCTAATTGTCTGTGTTGTTTCCGGTTTATGTGTCCGAGTGTGTGCTTCATAGGTGTCCACTCATTTTGTCTAGTAGTGTAGGAAATCGGGGAATTAAAAGTGCTCGGCATGTTTAATTGATACATTACAATCTTAGTAACCACCTGTAAAAACACAAAAAAAAGAATTAAAACATATTAGCTTCGATAAAATTATATATTACTCATTGAAAGTTAGATGTGCGCAATAGAGCTAAGTAATACATTAAATACATGTCAAAATTATTGAAGAAAAATTGAAAGCTTAAATCTAACAAAACAAAAACCCCAAATAAGCAAATCCTTTAGGTGAATAAGTGGATGCAATGCAACAGAGCAGTCATGCCTGACAGAATAAAATAAACTAAACAAAAACAATAATAGAATAAAACAAAGAATATTCTTTTCTTCACACAATCACAACATGGAAGCTTTAATATTGTCTCGGATGAAAATATATTCAAACATGGTGAACATAAACATTTGTAGAGCAACTAAAGCATACAAAAATAGTAAAAAAAAATAAAAAAATTATCATCTGAGCATTCCAAATAAAAATGTAGATTTTTACGTAGAGAAATCCGAGAACAATTGAATGTTTCAATATCCCAAATTGAAGCACTTCAAGGACATCATTTGAAGCACTAACCTCACACTTAATGATTCTAGTAATCGCAATAGGTTGATATCAATGAAAACACAAAGAATATATCAAAATTAAAACCACATTATCTATCTCTTCTAAAGGACTCAGCTTTAAAATTGAATTTTTTTCATACTCCTTTACCTAAATGAGGTCATATTGGGCTGATATTTTCCTGCAAGTGAAAAGGGAAAACTGCATATTTTAGCACCCAAGATCATCATTAAACTAAATGAGTTACAGAGTTTGTTATGTTTGTAAATGAGATTCAAGATGTTTGAGTTTTCCTAATAATGGTATCAAAATCAGCTTGCATATTCATTTAAACATTTGGAAAATCTATCTACTAGTTTCAATCTCAATGCATAAATAAAGAGGGGTTCAATGCACCATATCCCAAAGTTGTAATCTACCATACCATTAAAAAATAACACTAAGAGATGAAAGATGTCACAAAAAATTAACCTCAAGAGAAGAATTTGTTCCAACTTTAATACCCTTTGATACCCGGTTCGAACCTGACATTTAGAGAATTTGTTCCAACCTTTTATAATTTATAGTTTTTTAATAAATGAGAGCAAGAACAACATATCTAAGGAAAATAAATTATCTATAGTAGAGAATAAAAGTCTTGTCGAGAGCAAAAACGATATAGAAAAAAAAAACAAAGAAAAACAAAGAAAAAGTACCACCCAAAAGGAGAAGCTCAAAAGGAGAAGTTGATCCATGGTTTGTGCTTTCTCCTCTAATTTTTATGCATACAATGAGAGTAAGGTCATTGGATGCAAAATCTGCAACAATGACAAATGAAGAAAATGTAAAATAAAGTAAAGTTGCAAATTGAAATTGTTAGAGATAACTCAAAAATGTTAGAAAACTTCTGGATTCATCAAATTCTTTACTTCAGGAGACCAAAAGAAACTGTTAGAGAATGGAGAATCTAGTTAAGTAACTCGCCCATAAACAATAATAGAAAAAACACACATCAAATCAGTATTGAGCCTTTCTAAAACGTGGTAACCGTTGAGGTCTTATTCTTATATTATTTCTGATAAGGAAAATACGTATTTTGTACTAATAATATGTACGGTGAACTTCCATATTAAAAATATAAATTTGAAATATTTTGAATGCCATTGAATATAGTCGGTTATGGTTTAAATATGAAAACATCTTAATGCCATCAATTAGCAAATTTGAATTTTGAATTTTGGTAGTCAATCCATATTTGTTAAGTAGGAAATTTTTTAATGTAATTATCTTGAATTTCGAATTAGTTATATTAATCATTAAATATACGAACCCAGAGCGTGGGGGTTCAACGGTTGGAGTTGATCCTCCCTTAACCAAGGGCCCGGGGTTCGATCCTCGCATTGGGTATGGAGCAGCGTTAAAACTCTGGGTCAGCTGTCCTGCGTCTGCCCCTTGAGGCACCTACAATGAGCGAGGGATTAGTCACTGTTGTCCGTGCGGTGGATACCCGGGTTTACCCAAAAAAAACATTAAATATACTGATTATACCATTATCTGAAATATAATATGTGTAGTTCCTTTCTATTAGCTTTAAATATTACGTTAATTAAAGAGGTGAATGAAACCTTTATAACCTTGATCCCTAAGGTGGATGCTGTGACTTGTATGAAACAATTTCGCCCCATTGGCTTATGCAATTTTTCCTTTTAAGCGCAACATCCTATAGCCAATATTGGCGCCAAAGCTGACTCACCTTCAAAGGGTATTTCAGTAAAATATAGTGTTCAGATTGTCAATGCCTTTTAGCCAGGTCCTCTTACTTCTCTGAGCCACTAGTAATACAGTATTGCTTTCTTTCTCTCACAGTTTTCTCTCTCTGTTTCTCTCTCACACTCTCACTTTCCCAACCTTCATTTCTTCCTCTTCCTCTCTTTCTTCTTCTGTTTCCCCTATTTCTCGTCTTCTTCCCCTTCTCTCGTCTTCTTCCCCTTCATTCAATTCGCACAGCCCTAAGAGGTTGAAAGAGAAAGGAGTTTGCGAGAGAGAAGAGAGAAAGGAATTTGCGAGGGCGAAGAGAGAGGAGTTGCGAGAGAGAAAGAGCCCGTGAATCTGATCCTCGATCTGATGCGATTGTTTGTTTTTTTTCGTTTTCAGGCAATCAACGATCGTGAGACTGGAAGATCGAGAGGGTTTGGTTTTGTCACCTTCGCTTTGGAGCAGGCAATGAGGGATGCAATCGAAGGGATGAACGGCCAGGATCTTGATGGCCGTAACATCACTGTGAACGAGGCTCAGTCTCGCGGAGGCGGTGGAGGTGGAGGATACAGCGGTGGCGGTGGAGGAGAGAGAGAAAGAAGAAAATGAAAAGAGAGAAGGGAAGTCGAGAGAAAGAGAGAGGTGTGACCATGAGAGAGGTAAGTGATGGTTGCGGTGGTTGCCGGAGGGAAGGTTGGTTGCGGTGTGGTGTGGTGGGTCTTGATGGCTGTAAGATTATGGAACTTCTTCATCTATTGAACCAAGGCACTGTCATGCACCTTAGATTATGCTCTTATCTAACCATTTGCATGTTATGTAAAATTATATTGTAGGACTCCACCTCGCATCCCAGAAGTTCATCTTCCTGAAGAACCATTTCTGCAAGTTGCGTCTGCATTGAGGATTGAAATCAACCGTGGATTTACTGCCTTGCATAATATTGCTTCTGTAAGAGATTTGAAGAAATTCCTCATTGTATGTAACCTGCAAACTTCTAATTCCATGCATGTTAAATGTTTTTCTCATAATTAATCTTCACAAATTATGTGGGATAAATGTTAATTACAGTTAATTGATACTAATACGTTAAGATGTTTCTAGGACTACTGGTTGATGTACTAATGATTCATAATAAAGTATTAGTTTAGCTTTAATAAAGAACTGAACCATTGTTATTTCATACATTGACTTTTACTGAGGATTTTGTTGTTGATGTTATGCTAGGCTATCTTTGGCTTGTGGATTCTATCAATTGTGGGTACCTGGGCAAATTTCTTGACCCTGTTCTACATAAGTAAGAACATTGTTTACTGATTTTATGCATATATTTTTTCAAGTTATGAACTATGAAATTTTACTGATTTGCATAGTCTTCATTTACAGATTTTGTTTTGTTGTTCACGGTTCCTTTCTTGTATGATAAGTATGAGGATAAGATAGACCCTCTGGCCGAAAAGGAAGCCATTGAGATCAAAAAGCAGTATGCTGTGTTTGATGCAAAGGTTTTGAGTAAGATCCCAATAGGTAAGTTGAAAGGCAAGTTAGCTTAGAGACGGAGATAAATGGAGAGATGCGGTGGTGAGAGAGATGGTGTCGGCGCTAGCGGAGATGTGGTGGTGTGAACACGGTGGGATTCACGATTTCTGCCGCGGTGGTGATGGTCGGAAGCAACTTCTAGTGTGGTGGGTCCATTGCAGTGAGCCTCTATCTTCTTCTATTTTGCTATGCTTCTTTTTCCCTTCTTCTATTTTTACATCAATTTGGTTTTCTTCTTAATGGGTAACCACCTATTTGATAAAATTCCCCCATGATCTGACTTAATTTTTTTAAACAATGGTGTTTCAATTTTTTCATTTTGTTAATAACAATGCTATATGATATGTTTTCAACTTTGTTTACTTTCTTCAACTGCAAACCTTAATTTCTTTCTTTGAATTTCTGTTTGCATGTACCCTTAGTGTTTGAGCATGTGAAAGGGCTTCACCACTTGAAACAGATGCTATAACTTTCGCAAAGAGCATTATAGCAGGCACACAGGGTACTCGACTTGCCACTTGAAACAGATACTCAAGAAGCACTCAACTTATTGCCCTCAAATATAAAGGTGCAGACTTTATGTTTGTTACTACGTGTTCGTTTTCTTCTTGTAATTCTTTCTTTTGATCTCTCATAAGTAATGAAAACTGTGATTAGGCAATTTATAGAGCTGCTAAAGCATCCCTTTCATTGAATTTGTTGGCTGAAGCAAAAGAGTATTGTCAAAAGGGTCTTCAGTTGGACCCTAATAATGATGAATTGAAGAAGC
Organism: Astragalus membranaceus; assembly: GCA_039519185.1. Taxonomy (NCBI): domain Eukaryota; kingdom Viridiplantae; phylum Streptophyta; class Magnoliopsida; order Fabales; family Fabaceae; genus Astragalus; species Astragalus membranaceus. Next base: position 40,251,122 of record CM076853.1, on the reverse strand, counting down.
TTGACAAGAAGATTGGTTTGAAGATATTGGAGAATCAAAAGCACGAGGCTGAAGTTTCTAATGCTGTTGCATAGGCAAAGGTATTTGGAACTATTTTTTGTTGTATAATGTGGAGACTCATTCCTTGTTTAAACAAAAAATGCAGGAACTTGTGTCTGCATTAGAACATAGAAGATTGGAAAGGCCATGTATGGAGAGCTTACCGGGTTAAGGAAACCTGTGTTGGACAAAAATAATATCCTCCATTGGCCTGTTCTCCTTTTGTATGCTGAGGTTATGTCCAGTGACTTCATTGAGGATTTCTGCGAGACTGACATGTTTTCGGTTCACCTTGATATGATATCCTTTTTCTGTGAAATGGTTCATACATATTATATATAGATGAGTTTTATGTATATGAATATGACTGTATTGCACTTGCACCCTTAGCTATCAAACGTATTTGCAGAAGATCAGCCGCTGCCTTGGGATGTTGAGAACAATTACAAACGCGAATTTATTGAGTTATACTATGAGGTAAGCTTTCATTGAAATTGTTTTGTAATTTGATTTCGACTGTTCTTCTGAAACGTGATCATATTTTTTGTTGAACTTGAACTATAGCAAGACCATACCAATAATATTACTTGTGAATAGTTCATCTATTGTTATTCTTACTGACATGACTCATGAGGATGGGCTACTACTCGTCAAAACCAATAATATTATTAGCAGCATAGTTCATATTGGCTTGCTTTGTAATTCTATCCAATGTTGGAAAATTTATACTCTGAAAGCATTTATTTTTCTTACCCCTTAGTCTGTGTTTTATCAGGCTGGTTCTGGAGTATGTCTATCTAAGGAAAAGCTTCTTCATTGTCTACTTGGGGGAACTGCAGCTTCTCGTGGGGAAGGTATTGGTGGTGACGATGAGAAAGATGCAGTTGAGGATCTGAAACAAAACACAGGTATGTTACTTTTGAAGTTCTCTTTCTCCTCCTTTGCTACTGATGTCTGGTTTCTTTGTATGGCTATTTCCCTACTTTAGTGGTCCATGATTTGTTAAAGGATAACTTGGGGAGTAAGGATATAAACAATGAGGAAAGCAAGTAATTAACACCTACTTTGGGTGAACCTGACACAATTGTGGGTGAATTTATACAACCTGGGGGATATTTAAAATTACTTGAGTTGGGTCTTGGGGGTAAGTAAGCACAAAATCTGATACATTTAGATGAAAGATCATGTAAAAATTGAACTATGTATCTTTACCAAAGTACAAACTTTTACCACCTCTTTCTTAGTAAAAAAAAGTTCTGAAATTTTGTTTATTTTATGAAGTTTAACCAACATTTTCAGTCAATTTGGATGGATTGAATCCTTTGATTATACCCTCTTATAACCTCATCCTTATTTGTTGCAGTCTAAAATTGGAACAAGGAACTGTGACATCTTTACTTGAAGAAAATGCAACCATAATCCGGGTGCACTACAAAAACAAGAGTGGACAAGAGTTCACAGCAAAGGCTCATTGTTGTGCGAAAAGGTGATGTGCAGGTATACACAATCGCAACAAGTAATATATGATATGTAAAGTTCGTTCCCACAGGGATTGGAATTAATCTAAGAAGTTTAAGTGACTAGAAGCTTAGTGAAAAGAATTAAGTAACAAGTCAAGGTAAAGAGTTGTAAACATTATAAGTTGTGATAAAACAGTATTAAGTTTGAAGTAATTAAAGGTGAGTTGGATAGCTCAATAGTTATGTAAATTCCCAAGAGTAATGTTCAGATAATATTTAGACGTTGTAGCGTTAAGCGCTGTAGCGCTTGAGAATCCGTAGACGCTGTAGCGCTTTGGTGGCGTGCCTTTCAGTCACTTTCGTCAGGGTTATGTTACAAGACTCCTATGTCTAGGCTCTAAATAAGTTTTACCCCTGTATATTAAGCTCTTACAACATTTGCCTTATGAACTATTACTCCCCTATGTCTAGAGTTAAGTAGTGCTTCCTTTAAATGTCTTTAAAGGGTTTTCATTCATATCATTCCTTGAGTTCTCTTTGTGGACCATGTCTGTACCCACAAAGTTACCTTGTTTTAGTTGATCATTCCCAAACCAAGATTGAAAGTATTATGACACAAGGAATAAAACACAAACATCATAATATTATACAAAAGTTACTCAAGGTTCATTACATACTAAGGACAATCCAACTACAACAAAGTTAGCTCATCACAAGTTCCATCAACATAATACAACTAGAGAGTATGTATTACCGTATGAAGACAAGAGAAGAGTGGTTGCAAAAGATACACTCCAATGATCCCAAGTAGCATACAAGAGATGAAGTTGAGGCGTGAACAAAAGCTTGAATGAAGACTAGAAAAACTATGCTAAAAATAAAAGCTTAAAGGTAGTGTATCAATGGAGAAAAGCTACTATGTCATGTGTAGTTCTTTTTTCCAAGTTACTACTACTATGTCTACGTATGTTACTCACTAGTGAAGCAATCTTAATTAATCTAATTATTAACTAAGTCTTAATAGAATAATAATATCACATGATGATCATAAGACTTAGATATTATCCTTAAAGTACTTTACAAAAAGTGCTAATGATGGAATACAACAAGGCTAAAGTGCTCCCGGGGTCCCTTATCTTTATTTAAAGTAACGAATTAGTCCTTTATGTTTTTTTTGTCCCAAATAAGTCCTTTATCTTTCAAATTTTTGACACATAAATCCTTTTCCGTTTAACAGTGTTGATTTATGTGTTAAAAAAAGGATTTATGTGTTAAAAATTTAAAACATAAAGGACTGATTTGGGACAGAAAAGATTTATGTGTCAAAAATTTAAAACATAAAGGACTGATTTGGGACAAAAAAAAAGATAAAGGACCAAATCGTTACTTTAAATAAAGATAAGGGACCCCAAAAGCACTTTAGCCAATACAACAACTATCACATGGGTTCCATTTAGGAGGCGCCAAGTGTAATTTAGCATCCACTTGAAAGTCAAAATATCCAGCTGAGAGGAAGGGATAAGGGTGGTGACTCATCATGTTCTCAAGTGGCCACACAAATATCTCAATGGTCAGCCGTCATATAACGCTGTAGCGTCTCCTTGATAGCATACCGCTGCAGCGCTAAAGCAAAGCATCAAACATATTCACAAAGGCATTTGATGATGCCTATGGTTTAAGGAATTGATTCATAGCCTATATTTATTCTAATATTCATATATTCACATATTTAAGTACTAGAATTACTTGAGAAGTAAGCTTGACTTAAGTATTAGGAGCATAAATACCCTATTTAAAATAGGGTTATCACACCCCCAAACTTAAACCATTGCTTGTCCCCAAGTAATGACACTTGAACAAGTTCATAAAACTAGCTGCATCTTTTAAATTAAACAGAATTTATGCATAAGCTAATTCTTATCATTTTCACACATCATTATGGTACACAATTCAAATAGAATCATTACTGCTCAGTTGTGGTGTGTGATATCAAAGCTTAACTTAGTTCCTAGTTAATTTCAGAATTCCTCTAAGGTTTGGGAAGAATGGATTTCTTTTCGGTTAGGCAAAGAATTTTTTCAAAAAGAAGAGTGGAATAACAATTTAACACAAGATCTGAGGGGCTTCAAAGCACAGCAAAGGGCTTTAATTAGGCATTTTTCAGAATATTGGTCAGTGCATAAACTTTTTGTCTGGTGATCAAACGCTATAGCGCTTCAAAGTCCGTAGACGCTGTAGCGCTAGATTTTAATGATCAAAACTAGATGCTATCTTCATCACTGAGCTCCTTATTTGCATTTTCTTTTCATGCTTTTTGGAACAGCTCAGCAATTTATTTAAGATATTTTGCAACTTTTTTCAAGACCACATTCATTTTTATTTTTTTATTTTGCAAAGACCAATTTATCATCTTTTGTTCCTAGCCTTAACATAACCGATGCTCCCCCAAACTTAGCTTTTAAAACAACTCTCAATTTTTAATGAAAACTTGACTAACCCTTGGTTATCCAAAACTTAACTTTATCCTTAGATTACTCCTAGCTAACTAGGTTCTTCACTAAGCTTGGATTTTGTGTAAAAGCAGCAATAAAACTATTTCATTGTTTACACAAGGCTGCCTTACTCAAAAATTCTTATTTACTTTAGCTTTTGCTTACTAAAAAATTTAAAACATGCAGCTAATCATACTTCCTATTCAAGCATACAAAATATACAACACATGCAAAACATGGCATAATTATAATTAATTATACTTAATATTTAAAAACATAATTGTACTTAATTTAAAACATTATTAACCATAAGGTCCTCCCCCAGAAATTAAAGTTGGCAGTGTCCTCACTGCTTGATTGACAAGAAAAGGGAGAGGCCTTAGAACAACAAAAAAAACAAGGTTCAAAGTACATAACCGGCATAAGAAGCCAACAAATCTTGCCTTATTAGGCCTTCTTGAGCCTCTTACTGGCTCTTGAAGGGGCTGGGGCTCCTTTTGTTGCCTTTTTCTTCTTTGGCTGAGGTGGAGTAGTCTTTTCAGCCGCTACAGCGGTTGGTGGCGCTGTAGCGCTTGCTTCCTGTACTGCTGCCGCTGCAGCGTCTGATTCCTGTACTTCTTCTTCCTCTTCCGTTTGCTCTTGCTCCTGTTCTTGCTCTTTTTCTTCCAGCACTGGCTCTGTTTCATCCTGCAAATTCACTAGCTCCTCAGCATCCTCCTTCTCAGTTTCCTCCTATGTCAGAATTGCCTCAGGCATTGCGTCACTAGGTACTGCAGACATAGTTGCTGCAGCATCTACTGGCTGAACACCTTCTTCTGGGTGCTCAGCCAGTTTGACACCTGGGTTTCTTCTTGCCTTGGTGTATGACTGATAGACTTTCTTAGGCTGTTCAGTTGGGTTTTCTTTTGTGATTGGGTGTTTTGGTTCAGGCTTCTTTGGTGTGGCTTGTTTGGGAGGTGTTTTCTTGGGTGTTAGTTTGGTTGGTTCAGGGATGGAGGTGGGGGCTGACGGTGGATTAGATGATTTGGCAGGGGGGGTTTGGTTTCTTTGGGCTTGGGGTTGGATCACACTGTATTTCTTCTGCTTGCTCATGTTCTTCACTCTCAGATTCTTCTTCAGTATCACTCTCCTCTCCTGATGATTCCTCATCATCCTGCTTTTCCATCTCTTTCATGACTGCAATTGTTTCTTCTTCATCTTCCTCACTTATGTTTTCAATGTCATCAGAATCCAAACTTTCCTCCTCTACCACAGCTTTTTGCACTTTCTTTGCTGGGCTAGGCTTTGTTTTCTTTGCTGGGCAAATGACAGCTTTTTTCTTTTCTGTTCTAACTCCCTTTTTCTCTTGTTTTTCAACTGGCTCTTTCTCCAGTAGCCAATCAGGGAATTGAGGAGGGGGAATGGATGTTTTTCCTTTGGATATCTGGGCATACATTGCTTTTTCCCAGTCAAATTTTTCCTTTACAAATTTGCAGAGGACCTGCTGCTTCAGCTCTAAGAGCTGTAGCGCTACAGAGTCAGAAGACGCTGCAGCGGCAGGTTTCTGCTTAACTTTAAAAATGCAAGGAAATGCCCCAAGAGGGGATCTTCTTTCTTCTTTCATTTCCACCGCTACATCAGCTTCCAAACACAACTTAGTAATTAAACAAGGAAAATACAAATTACCTCCCTTTTTAACTCTGCACTTCTCTATCTCCCTTGCTATCAATCTTCCCACGTCTATCTTTTCTCCAGCCATTATTGCATCAATGACGATGAGTCTTTCCTTTTCCACAAATGTTGTGTGAGATGTAGGCGGTAGGGAGTGTTTGATGAAACTACACCACAGATTGGCTTCTTCACACAGATAGGCTTTTTTAATTTTGTATTCAGCCCCAAATTTATCCCATGTTGATCCTTCCACACAAATCCTTCTTCTAACAGCCTCCATCTCTTCATCTCCCCAGTTCAGAACTTTTATTTCCAGCGCCTTTCCATGATAGCCCAGATGGAAAATATCATTGATTGTTCTGGAGTTGAAATTTACAGTTTCACCTCTTACCAGTGAATGTGTTTGATGCTTTCCTTCCTTAGGCTCTTCAATGCCAGAGTAGAACTCCCGTACCAAGGACGTCATGTAGTCCTTTCTATGCTTAATGAAGTTCTCCCATCCCAGCGCTGTGACAGCGGTTGAGAAAGCTTCAGGAGCACTGTCTGTCTTGAATCCCCTCTCAGCTATGAAGTCCATCTTTCAAAACCTCTGAGGATCTGGATTTGCCTTGGCTATGGTGGTTTTGACAGGATTTGAGGGTTCTGGTTTCCTAGTAGCTCCCTTGCCAGATCGTTTTAGGGTAGCTTGCTTTTTAGTCATGGTTGGTTAAGAGCTTGCGTATTTGTTTCTGGGTGTTTTGGGAAATGTTGGTGTATGTTGGGACGAAGGAAGAAGAAGGAATGAAGGTTATGAGTGGTGAGTGGTAACGGTTGAGAGGAGTTTCAGAGAGCAAGGAAAGAGAAAGAAAAAAAATGGTAGCGTGGGGAGTTGTGGATATTAAAGTGACGGTTTGTGAGTGAAGTGGGAGAGAGAAAAAGAAACTGTTGATTTGACAATTGCAGGTGAATAGGTGCACGTGCAGGTCAGGCTAGGGATGAGGGCACAGTGCCAGCTCACCCTGAGGAAGATCTTTTTATTTTTTTTGTTTGACCACACCCAGCCTTGATTTAACACAACCGCTACAGCGCTCGTGTAATAAGCAACCGCTACAGCGTTTATCCTAATTTCCTGCATAGAAAATAAACATAAAAATTTTGTTAGAATCCTTGGGGTGCCTCCCAAGAGCGCTTGCTTTAAAGTCTGCAGCCACACTTGCTCTTTCAAATTAGATATCTTTAAGCTCAATTGTGGTTTTGTCCCTTACCACATTTTTACCAAAATATTGTTTAACCCTTTGGCCATTCACTTGAAGGTGGTATTGGTTGCTGTATCATAGAGGTCCACAGCCCCATGGCTGTATATTTTTATTAATTGAAAAGGGCCTGACCACCTAGATTTTAACTTTCCAGGAAACAATCTTAACCTGGAGTTGTAAAGCAGTACCTGTCCTCCTTCAGTGAGATCTCTGTTTATCAATTTTTGATCATGCCATATTTTGGTTTTTTCTTTATAAATTGCTGCATTCTCATAGGCAAAATGCCTAAGTTCTTCCAATTCATTTAGTTGCAGCAATCTAGCATCTCCTGCTTTCTTGTAGTCAAAATTGAGTTTTTTTAGAGCCCAATGGGCCTTGTGCTGAAGCTCAATTGGTAGGTGACAGGACTTCCCATAAACTAACCTATAGGGAGACATCCCTAAAGGTGTTTTATAAGCTGTTCTGTATGCCCATAAAGCATCATCTAGATGTATTGACCATTCTTTCCTTGAAGGCCCTACCATCTTTTCCAACATTCTTTTTATTTCTCTGTTTGACAATTCAGTTTGACCACTAGTTTGTGGATGATAAGCATTTGCTATTTTATGTTTGACTCCATATTTAGCCAATAGGGTCTCAATTAATTTATTACAAAAATGAGATCCCTCATCACTTATGATGGCTCTAGGAGTTCCAAAACGAGTGAAAATGTTTTTCAATAAAAATTTGCTCACAGACCTTGCATCATTGTTGGGTAGAGCACAGCTTCTACCCATTTTGAAACATAGTCTACAGCTACTAAAATGTATAGGTTTCCATGAGAAGGGGGAAAAGGTCCCATGAAATCCATTCCCCAAACATCAAAGAGTTCAACCTCTAGAATGTTTGTTAAAGGCATTTCATGTTTGTTTGAAATATTCCCTGTTCTTTGGCACCTATCACATTTTTTTACAAAGTCTTGAGCATCTTTAAAAAGTGAAGGCCAATAGTAGCCAGATTGCAATACCTTTGCAGCAGTTCTAACACCACCAAAATGCCTACCACATGGTGCAGAATGGCAGTGTTGCAGCACTTGAATTTGTTCTTCCTCTGCTAGGCATCTCCTCATTAACTGGTCTTGACACTTCTTGTATAGAAAAGGTTCATCCCAATAATATTGTTTCATTGTGTGGAAGAACCTTCTCCTTTGCTGATAAGTCATCTCAGTAGGTACCACCTTGCTAACCAAAAAATTCACTATGTCAGCATACCAAGGTGTTGCAGGCTCAGCCGCTACAGCGTCAAGTGTTGTTACACTGGCCGCTACAGCGGTTGATGATTCAGCAGTTATTGTCAATAGCTGCTCATCTGGAAAGTATTCCTTGATCTCCCCACCTGCTGTACCTGCAATGTCTCTTTCCAATCTAGAAAGATGATCAGCAACTTGGTTCTCCACTCCCTTTTTATCCCTTATTTCTAAATCAAATTCTTGGAGTAGGAGAACCCACCTAATTAGCCTAGGCTTTGCATCTTTCTTTGTTATCAAATATTTAATGGCTGAATGGTCTATGAAGACAATTACCTTGGTGCCAACCAAATATGATCTAAATTTATCAAATGTAAAGACTACAGCTAATAGTTCTTTTTCAGTGACTGTGTAATTCAATTGAGCTTCTACAAGTGTTTTGCTAGCATAATATATAGAGTGGAAAATTTTATCATACCTTTGCCCAAGCACAGCTCCAATGGCAAAGTCACTAGCATCACACATAAGCTCAAAAGGCTTACTCCAGTCAGGAGCTATAATAATTGGTGCTGTTATTAAAGCTCTCTTCAATTTATCAACGGCTAACATGCATGGCTCATCAAATGTGAAGGGGTTATCATGCTGTAACAGTTGACACAAAGGTTTGGAGATTTTTGAAAAATCTTTTATGAATCTCCTATAGAATCCAGCATGCCCCAAAAAGCTTCTAATACCTTTGATGTTTGTTGGAGGAGATAACTTCTCAATGACCTCTATTTTAGCCTTGTCCACTTCCAATCCTTTTTTGGATATCTTATGCCCCAAAACTATACCTTCTTGCACCATAAAATGGCATTTCTCCCAGTTCAGCACAAGGTTAGTTTCTTCACATCTAATGAAGATTTCTTCCAAGTTGGATAGGCATAGATGGAATGTTTCTCCAAAGACAGAGAAATCATCCATGAAGACTTCCATGGATCTTTCAATGTAATCAGAGAAAATTGCCATCATACACCTTTGAAAAGTGGCAGGTGCATTACACGGGCCAAATGGCATCCTTCTAAAAGCAAAGGTGCCATATGGAAAAGTGAATGTAGTCTTTTGCTGATCTTCAGGCAATATTGCAATCTGGTTATAACCTGAATAACCATCAAGAAAGCAATATAATTCTTTACTTGCTAGCCTGTCCAGCATCTGGTCAATGAAAGGCAATGGGAAATGGTCCTTTCTTGTTGCCTTATTCAACCTCCTGTAGTCCATGCATATTCTCCAGCCTGTCATTTTTCTGGTTGGAAGCAGCTCATTCATCTCATTAGTTACTACTGTTACCCCTCATTTCTTTGGCACACACTGCACAGGACTAACCCATGCACTGTCAGATATGGGGTATACAATACCTGCATCCAACCACTTAATGATTTCCTTCTTCACCACCTCTTTCATAATTGGGTTCAACCTCCTCTGCCCTTCAATGCAATTTTTAGAGTCTTCTTCTAACACTATTCTGTGCATACAAATGGTTGGGCTGATACCTTTTATATCTGACATTTGCCAACCAATTGCCTTTTTATGCCGCTGCAGCGTCTGAATCAGATCCTGTTCCTGCTTTTCAGAAAGGTCAGAAGCAATTATAACATGCAAGGTACTATTGTTACCTAGATAAGCATATTTGAGGTGTGAAGGCAACTCTTTAAGTTCCAGAGTTGGTGGTTGTTCAATGGAGGGGAGATCCTTTCTCATGTCTGAATTCTCCTGCTCCAAAGATTCATATTTCTTAGCCCAAATTTCTTTGACTGTCTGCTCCTCCTCCTCCTCTGCAGCTTCTGCATCAGACCCTGTATCTTCACTGCTGTCCAGTAGTTGCCTCAGATGATCTGTGCTTTTCTGGAAGTGCTCCTGAACTACTTTGTCAATAGCAGAGACAAAAGAGCACTCTTCAATATTGGGTCCTGGAAATTTCATAGCATTGAGAATGTTGAACTTGACTTCTTGGTCATTGACCCTCATGATCAATTCTCCTCTCTGCACATCTATCAAAGTTCTTCCAGTGGCCAAGAATGGCCTTCCCAGTATGATGGGTACTTCTTTATCTGCATCAAAGTCCAAGATTACAAAATCAATAGGAAATACAAATTTGTCTACCTTTATTAGAACATCTTCTAAGATTCCTTCTGGATATGCAAGAGTTCTATCAGCTAGCTGCAGTGTAAGTGAGGTAGGTCTGGCAGTTCCCACTCCTAGCTGTGTATATATGGACTTGGGCATAAGGTTTATGCTGGCTCCCAAATCACATAGAGCACGGCCAGAGTAAAAATTTCCAATTGAGCATGGTATAGTAAAACTGCCAGGATCCTTTGATTTGGGTGGGAGCTTGTTCTGCATCAACATGCTGCATTCCCCAGTCATTGCTACTGTTTCAAACTCCCCTAGTCTCCTCCTCTTAGTAAGTACATCCTTCATAAACTTTGCATAGTTGGGCATTTTTGTTGGAGAGCTTCCACCAAAGGGACATTAATGTGCAACTGTTTAAGGACTTCTAGGAATTTGTTAAATTGCTTGTCTTCATGAGCCTTTCGAAGTCTTTGAGGATATGGAGGATCTGGGTATGTTGGGATAATTTTGGGTGGTGGTGGTGTTTTCTCAACAACAGGCGTTGCAGCGGTAGGTTCAGGCGCTATAGCGGTTGTTGCAGGTTCTTTTTGTTTTTCAAAATTTTTGTTTTTTTCATCATCAAATCTCTCCCACTCCTTAAAGTTATAGCTTTTACATGCTCCTTCCTTGTAGTACTTGAAGTTGAAGCTTCTGTAGTGGATGGTAATGATCCACTAATTCTTTGGGAAAGGACATTAGCCATCTGCCCCATCTGTACTTCTAGATTTTTAATGGAAGCTTCATGAGTTTTCAGGGCTGTCTTGCAATCACTCATAAAGCCTTTCATCAATCCTTCTAATGAATTATCTATGACAGGGGCATTCTGTCTTTGGTAGTTCTGAGCAGGGAATCCTGGTGGATTTGCTGGAGCACTATAATTAGGTGTTGTTGCATTGTTGGTTCCCCATCTGAAATTGGAGTTGTTCTTCCAACCAGGATTATATGTATTTGAATAGGGATTATTGTTTTTATTGAAACCCACAAAGTTCACAGAGACAGGATTACCAGGACATTCTTCATACAAATGCTCTCCTCCACAGTATACACAGCTTACTGACCCTGGAGAGGCTTGCTCAATAACAGCTACTGTAGGTTCATGTACCGCTGCAGCGGTAACCGCTACAGCGTTTGATGTGCTCATAGATTTTATCATGTTAGTAAGAGAGGCAACCTGTGCAGATAGAGCAGAAACTTCACTTATTTCATGCACACCAGCTACCTTCTTCTGCTGAGCTAAACTTTCTGTAGGCCATTGATAGCTATTTGTGGCAATATCATCAATCAGCTCACATGCCTCATTATAGGAGGTTTTCAACAACACACCCCCTGAAGAAGCATCTAACATTTGTCTGGTTGTTGGATCTAGTCCATTGTAGAAGGTTTCCATTTGGATAATCACAGGTATACCATGATGAGGGCACTTTCTTAACAGCTCCTTCCATCTTTCCCATGCTTCAAACAGTGTTTCAGCATCTCTTTGTCTGAATGCAGTAACCTCATTCCTCATTCTTGCATTCTTACTTGGAGGAAAATATTTTGCTAAGAATTTCTCAGCCATTTCATTCCAAGTATGGATAGAGTTAGGCTCTAGAGAAGTTAACCAGCCCTTTGCTCTATCCTTCAAGGAATAAGGAAAAAGTTTTTATCTGAATGCATCATCACTTACCCCTGGAATGATGAAGTTACTGCAGACTTCCAAAAATTGCTTCAAGTGTAAATATGGTTCCTCTTGAGGAGCACCACCAAACTGTCCCACTGTTTGCAACATTTGGAACATCATAGGTTTGAATTCAAACTGGGCTGTATTGAGAGTAGGTCTTGCTATGCTTGTTTCCATGGTTTGTGGATCAAACACAGCATAGTCCCTCATTGGTCTATCTCTGTCATTTACCATTTGAGCAGGTCCTTCGTTTATGAATTGATGTCTGTACCAGTCCTCTTGGTCATGTAAGGTTGGAGTGGGTGGCTGTTGATGTCTACCTCTACCCCTTCCACCTGGTTCAGTCCCTCCTCTACCAGAATTAGATCTGCCATGTAGAGTGGTAGCTCTACCAGAATTGGTCCTATGACTATGTTCTGACATGGTGGGTCTAAGCCTGTGAAGATGTCTTAGTTTCCCGAACCTTCTCTCTGGTTCTGAGTATGGTTCAAATTCTGGTGGTTGAGACCTGGGCATACGTTGTAGCGCTTACTGCTGCAGCAACAAGAAACAACACACCAGTGTAAAATAGGCACTAAGTTTTCTAAAAACTTAAACAATGAAAATTAAATTCAATCCCCGGCAACGGCGCCAAAAACTTGTTGTGCAAAAAGGTGATGTGCAAGTATACACAATCGCAACAAGTAATATAATGATATGTAAAGTTCGCTCCCACAGGGATTGGAATTAATCTAAGAAGTTTAAGTGATTAGAAGCTTAGTGAAAAGAATTAAGTAACAAGTAAAGGTAAAGAGTTGTAAACATTATAAGTTGTGATAAAACAGTATTAAGTTTGAAGTAATTAAAGGTGAGTTGGATAGCTCAATAGTTATGTAAATTCCCAAGAGTAATGTTCAGATAATATTTAGACGCTGTAGCGTTAAGCGCTGTAGCGCTTGAGAATCCGTAGACGCTGTAGCGCTTTGGTGGCGTGCCTTTCAGTCACTTTCGTCAGGGTTATGTTACAAGACTCCTATGTCTAGGCTCTAAATAAGTTTTACCCCTGTATATTAAGCTCTTACAACATTTGCCTTATGAACTATTACTCCCCTATGTCTAGAGTTAAGTAGTGCTTCCTTTAAATGTCTTTAAAGGGTTTTCATTCATATCATTCCTTGAGTTCTCTTTGTGGACCATGTCTGTACCCACAAAGTTACCTTGTTTTAGTTGATCATTCCCAAACCAAGATTGAAAGTATTATGACACAAGGAATAAAACACAAACATCATAATAGTATACAAAAGTTACTCAAGGTTCATTACATACTAAGGACAATTCAACTACAACAAAGTTAGCTCATCACAAGTTCCATCAACATAATACAACTAGAGAGTATGTATTCCCGTATGAAGACAAGAGAAGAGTGGTTGCAAAATATACACTCCAATGATCCCAAGTAGCATACAAGAGATGAAGTTGAGGCGTGAGAAAAACCTTTAATGAAGACTAGAAAAACTATGCTAAAAATAAAAGCTTAAAGGTAGTGTATCAATGGAAAAAAGCTACTATGTCATGTGTAGTTCTTTTTTCCAAGTTACTACTACTATGTCTACGTATGTTACTAGTGAATCAATCTTAATTAATCTAATTATTAACTAAGTCTTAATAGAATAATAATATCACATGATGATCATAAGACTTAGATATTATCCTTAAAGTACTTTACAAAAAGTGTTAATGATGGAATACAACAACTATCACATGGGTTCCATTTAGGAGGCGCCAAGTGTAATTTAGCATCCACTTGAAAGTCAAAATATCCAGCTGAGAGGAAGGGATAAGGGTGGTGACTCATCATGTCCTCAAGTGGCCACACAAATATCTCAATGGTCAGCCGTCATATAACGCTGTAGCGTCTCCTTGATAGCATACCGTTGCAGCGCTAAAGCAAAGCATCAAACATATTCACAAAGGCATTTGATGATGCCTATGGTTTAAGGAATTGATTCATAACCTATATTTATTCTAATATTCATATATTCACATATTTAAGTACTAGAATTACTTGAGAAGCAAGCTTGACTTAAGTATTAGGAGCATAAATACCCTATTTAAAATAGGGTTATCACTCATCTCACTATAGTATGTGATGGTTGTTTTTCCAACTTGAGGAGGAATGACTGTGGCTTTGTCTGACATTGTTGTGCTCAGGGATCTCCTCAAACCTCTACATAATCTACATGATGCTCCTGCTCTTTGCAAGTACCTTGAATCATTCTACACCCTACGCAAGGTGACCATGTTACTATGAATATATTTTTAAGCCTTAATAGTAACATAGTTAAATTAAATGCTTAACCAAATACTGAAAAAAGAAACTTTGTGCATTGTTAGATTCTATTTACAGCCAGTGGTATCTACAATAAACACATTAGTTGGTGCATTATACAAAGTGTTTTGTGCATCCCCTGATCCAGCTAGAAAGGAAATGCGGCAAGCATGTTTTGATTATTTGAGCCTTGGAGAGGTGTTTTCTCAGATGGACCAATAGCTCTACTCTCTGACCTAAATCCTCGTCTGTTGATCTTGGTTCTCCAGTTTTTTGCTGTGGCTATATATGGTGTTGGTCGTCTATTTATACCATTTCCTTCTCCACAACGAATGTGGATTGGAGCTAGATTGATTTCAGTGAGTACTTTCCATTTCCCACTTTTGCTTAAACATATAGACTGTTTAAGACATTGCTGCTAATTATTTGCTTTCACAGTCTTACCAAATACTACTAGCTATTGGCTAATGGTGGAATAAATTTTGAATTTGAATCAAAAAAATTCTTGATATTAATTACAGGGAGCATCAGGTATTATTTTCCTTATTATCAAGGCAGAAGGAGTAAGACAAATGTTCTTTCCAGCAACTATGTCAGCTTATTACAGAATGCCTCCTGTTCATTAGCATATTAGTAGAAATGCATGGGGAATATATAAAACAGTTCTCATATTCTTTGTAACTGCCCACCAATCGCCAAGAATGAGAGGTGGACTCCATTTCATAATTAGAAAAACAGTTCTCAGATTCTTTGATTCTCTAATCACGCTTCACCTTATTCTAATCATGCTTTTTCTTTGTTTTGGGTTTTTGTCTTGCTCTTGGTCCTTCTTGCTATTTAGTCTTATACTAATTCAATGCTATTTAGTCTTTTTCTTTGAGTATATATAGCTCTTCACTAACTTAACCCTATCTTAATTGTATATATACTAATTCAATGCTAATTTATTCCTATTTAAGCATTTGCTGTTTAGTTTTTTTTAATTATTCTTACTTGATCATATATATATATATACATATATTGACTTAACCCTAATTAATCGTATTAACATTCTAACTATTCAACATTTTGCTAACTTGATCCTAACTATCTAACCACTTACTTTTATTTACTTATTTTTGACTTTTTATCATTATGTTTTTCCTATTTGTTTAGATGTTCGTTTTGCTCTTATTAATACTAACTACTTGATTCTTTACTAACTTAACTCTAGTGTCCCCATACCCCCCACTCCCCTAACTACTAACATCTAGCCCACTAACCACTACACTTGCTTATCAAAAAAATAAAACTAACTTAACTTTAGCTTAATTGTATTAACATCCTAACTATTTAACACTTTACTAACTTAACCCTCCATTAATCGTATTAACATTCTAACTATTTAACACTTTGCTAACTTAGTCCTAACTATTTAACAATTTGCTTTTATTTATTTATTCTTAGTTCATTTTGTTCTTATTAGTTCAAACTACTTGACTCTTTGCTAACTTATTTCTATTTAAGCATTTGCTGTTTCATTTTTCTTTTATTTTTGTTTTAATTATTGTTATGTTTTTCCTATTTTGTTTTAAATGTTCATTTTACACTTATTAATTCAAACTACTTGACTCTTTGCTAACTTAACCCTAGCTTAATCGAATTAACATTCTAACTGTTTTTTATTGTTGTGTTTTTGTATTTGTTTTGACTCTTCATTTTTGCTAACTTATTCCTATTTATGCATTTGTTGTTTAGCTTTACATACACACACACACACACACACACACACACACACACACACACACACACACACACACACACACACACACACACCTCTCCCTCATTCAAATTGAAAGGATTAACTTAATTAATACTAGCTCTCCCTGTGCATCGCACGGGTGCTGAGGCTAGTGTGTCCTATAAAACTATTACAAAAATTTTGGCCCAGAGGATCCGTGGAATTCTTCCTGACATAATTGGACCAGCTCAATGTTCTTTTGTGCCAAGCGCCAGAGTAGGGATAATGTGATTGTGGCTCAAGAAATTGTTCACTCTATGAGACAAAAGATAGGGAAAAAAGGTTGGATGGCTATCAAGATAGACTTGGAGAAGGCTTATGACCACTTAAGTTGGGACTTCATCAAGGACACTCTCGAAGACATTGGTCTCCCTGATGAAACAATTCAAATTCCGTGGCATTGCATTTCCTCTGCTCGTATGCAAGTTCTATGGAATGGTGAAGCCTTGGATCAATTTGAACCTAGAAGAGGTATTAGGCAAGGAGATCCCATCTCACCGTACCTATTCGTTCTTTGTATAGAATGCCTATTTCATCTTATTGAACAAGCAGTAAGGGATAATTATTGGAAGCCTATTCAGATCAGCCCCAGATGTCCCAAGATATCCCACCTAGCTTTTGCTGATGATCTCATTCTTTTCTCAGAAGCTAACACCGATCAAGCTAGAATTATATCTGGTATCTTAAACACTTTCTGCTCTAGTTCTAGTCAGAAAGTTAGTATGGAGAAAACTAGAATATTCTTCTCCAAGAATGTAGCAAGGCAATCTCATATTCTTATCTCTGAGGAGATGGGGTTCCATATGACAGACGACCTTGGAAAGTATTTGGGCATTCCTATCTTCCATCATAGAGTGGGATTGAACACTTTCAAATTCGTTATAGACAAAGTGAATCAAAGGTTGAGTAGTTGGAAAGCTAAGACTCTCTCCTTTGCTGGTAGAGTAACACTGGCCAAATCAGTGATTCAAGCTATTCCTACATACACCATGCAGTCTACTCTCTTACCTAAAGGGATCTGTGACAAAATCGATCAGATGTGCAGAGCCTTTATTTGGGGGGATGATCAGGAGTCCAAACATATGCATCTTGTTAACTGGAATCAAATCTGCTTGACCAAGAAAGAAGGGGGCCTAGCCTAGGCCTTAGAAATTCTAGATGTTCTCTGCACTAATGTGGACTCTTTGTGGGTTCAACTCCTAAGAGGTAAATACAAATGTGGATCTGATGGATTTCCTAAGGTTCAGAATAAAAAATCCTTGCTCTAACATTTGGCATGGCATTTGTCAATCCTGGGAATCTTTTCGCAATATGGTATCTTGGGACCTTGGCAATGGGGAAGACATTCATTTTTGGTTTGATCATTGGCTTCCTAATTTAGAGTCCAATCTGTCAACCTTCAGTGATCAAAATATCCAGATAGATACCACATCCAAAGTCAGTGACTTCGTGAACCCCAATGGGGTGTGGAATGTGGAAGAATTGCAGCAGTGCTTACCCACAGATATAATTCAAAAAGTGCTGATGTTACCTGAACCTCTGGTGGTGAGGGATCCCGATTCTTTCAAATGGAGTGTTGCCTCTGATGGAATTTTCTCTACCAACATGGCACTTCTGGGAATTCAACCTCACAGAGAGAGAGAGAGAGAGCACTATTTCAGATCATTTGGAAGTGGAAAGGATCAGAAAGAATTAAGCATTTCTTGTGGAAATTAGCACATGGATCTATTCTTACCAATAAAGAGCCTCGTAGAAGGCATATTGCGGTGGATGCGGCTTGCCCTTTCTGTGCGGAACATGAGGAATCCTTGATGCATTTATTAAGGGTGTGTTTGGGAGTTTGGAGGGGAGGGGAGGGAAGGGGAGGGAAGGGGTTGGGATTAATAATGTAAATTTTTTAGTGATAAGAAGAAAAATTATCCCCCTAAACCCCCCCAAACCCCTCTCCTAGTTTATTTTTGGAGCCCCTCCAAAACCCTCCATATTTGGGGGAGTTTGGAGGGGCTCCAAAAATAAACAAGGAGAGGGGTTTGGGGGGTTTAGGGGGATAATTTTTCTCCCAATTACTAAAGAATTTACACTATTAGTCTCAACCCCTCCCTTCCCCTCCCCTCCCCTCCAAACTCCCAAACACACCCTCAGGGATTGTAACAGAGCCTCCGGGTTTGGCTTTCGTTTCCCAATTCTGCTAATCCTGAGTTCTGGGTCATTAACAGCTGGACTCAGTGGCTTTCGATGAACCTCACTGCCCGACGAAGAGGAGGAGAAACTGAAGCTAATAGTTTACAGTTTGGGGTTACTTTGGACTGGTTGTGGCGTGCTAGGAATGAATTGGTGTTTTCGCGGAAGATCTTCTCTACTCAAGAGCTCCATTTGAAGGTCATGCACAGTGTTAGTGTCATCAAGAATGCAATTCATTTAAACTCTACTCTATCTCAGAATGGTAACCAGATGCAATTGGGAATGGATGGTGTGATTATCGTTCCCGATGGCTTTGTTATGTTACATTGTGATGGTTCGGCTTTTGATGCGGGTCGTCGCTGTGGTTGTGGAGGGATTTTCAGGAATGGCGTGAATCAGTTCTTGCTTGCTGATCAGATCGGGTGTGAATTATGGGGAATTTTCCATGGAATCAATGTTGGTTTGGGAAGAGGTCTTCACAAGTTGGTCATTTGTTCTGATTCTTTGGAGGCTCTGCTGCTGATCAGATCGAGAACGAGCTCCATTTCTCACACTCTGGTCAAAGAGATATGGAATATGATTGAGGATAGGTGTGATGTTAGGTGGTTCCACGTACCCAGAGAATTCAATAGTGCGGCTGACTGTTTAGCCTCCTTTAATTTGACCCCCCAATGTTTGTAATATTTTTGACTACATTCCCCCCATCTTGCTGCTACTCTAGACAAAGAGATGGCTGAGGGTGTTGGCCCATTTGTCGCTTAGCTGCTGGTTCGTTTTGGGCTTTTGCCCTGTTCTACCACCAAAAAAAAATTGGCCAATTTGACTACGATGCCCAATTATGAAATTTTCCTTTTTTGGTTTCCCAAGGTATCCTCTCCGGCAATTGGGGAGACTAATCCTTCGAGTTACTAGAGTTCATTTAAGGGCTGACCTCTCCCAAGTGATGTCTCTCCATACACACCGGCCAGGGATCGAACCCCTGACCAAATGCTTAAGGGGCCCAAACAACTTTTATGAAATTTTTCTTGCACAAATAACATAATATTTTTATTACCAAATAGCAAATATAGTTTTCACTCTTTTCATATTTTTTCTCGCGTCTTCAAAATAATTTTGTACAAATTATACAATTATATTATTTGTGGTCAACAAAGGAGAATTTCTACTATTCCTTTTTTATTTTTTATTTTATTACTTATTGTTTAGATTTGGAAAAATCTATATATATACCATTAATTTTTTAGTCAAAAAAATAATATTCTGGATGCAATTGAATAGCATATACAGACTCTACTATTTAAGCAAAATGGAATAATAAATCATACCATAACCTTCCAATATAGTCGATTACGAAAGAGTTCTTAAAAGTTTTTTTTTATAAGCACCGTTAGTGGGGTGGGGGAATGTTAGTTTCCGAGAGTTGAACTCAGGACCTCCTTCTTGGACTCATTTGGTGCACTTCTTCCGTATCCCTTAGCTCGCCAACTGAACTACCTACTTGGGATGTTTATTTTGTTTTTTAATTTAATAGGATTAGCATTTATTATTTGTTTCTCAAATTGTTGTATGAATGATACATAGGATAACCGGCCTTGAGAAACATTTTGCTTTGTATTATTATTATTATTATTATTATTATTATTATTATTATTATTATTATTATTATTATTATTATTATTATTATTATTATTATAGATTAAGTAATGTTTGGGATTTTCAAACGTTATTCGGTTTGGTTCTATTATCGACCATCGTAAGTTAACACTAATGGTACTAATTAAGCCGATGTGTCGTGTTTTCTAATGATGTGGCCTTCATACATTGTCTACATCAGATTCCACGTCAGCAAGCCATTGAACCCATAAATTTAAATGACTAAATTGATACTTTAAAAAGAAAAAATATCATGCATTCTTCGTCTTCTGCCTTCTTGGTATTCTTCCTCCTACGCCATTTCTCCGTTGCTTGTTTATTTACATTGGGTATGTTTTTTTTGTTTACTAGATGAAAAGGCAAATACCCCCCCCCCCCACCCACCCACACACACACACACACTATCACTGATCTCACCCAGGTTCAAACCCGAGAGCCGACGTCCTCATGTCGCTGAAATCATCATGGCAACCAATAGTGAAGACTTTACATTAGGTATGTTGTATCTTATTCAAATTCATTAGTGGATTTGTTATATGGGATTCCTTTTCTGCAATAGCATGGGAAAAGTATTTGATCCTGGGGAACTTTTCTTTTCTTGTTTATTACTCCCTCCGTCCCGAAATATAAGGCTATTTTCTCACTTTTACTTGTCCCAAAATGTAAGACCGTTTACAACTTTCTAGATACATTTATTACTCTTTTCCAAATATATCCTTACTAATAGTAGTAAATTGTGTTGGTATATGAAAATTTAATATTGAATGACTAGGGTAATTTAATAATAGTCATACAAAATTTTAACATATTAATTACTGTTTTGTCGTCAAACTCTTAGGTCCTAGCCGTGGGATCGGTCAGAGGTTTGGACAGTTCTTTGATTCCTCTGTTCTTCAAGTGATTGCGCCAAGGAGGGAACTATGCTCCTTGACTGTGGGTATCCTGACTCCTCTAGAAAGGGTCGGGTTGAGTGAATGAGACGCAATGGTTGAATTATTCTACTGGCCTAATGCATGAAAATAAAGATAAAGTGTGATAAAGAAGATAAATTGAATAAACGTAGAATTTGATTGATTGATGTGTGTCCTGTACAATTATCCTCCTCCTATTTATATACATAGGCCCTTGTCGGCCACTACTATAGCCAACACTTGCCTACCGTTGGATTGATCTAAGATCAACGATTATAATTGTTCCTAAGCCCTAAAGAGGCAGAGTAACTACCCACGATCCCACTAGCACGGTTAGTGGGGTGAACTCCCTCGCTCTGCCTTTCGCGGCTTCGCTCCTTCGCTTGATCTTCAACCGCTCCCACGTTCTATCTTCGCGCTTTCTCTTCCTCGCCTTCCGAGCAAACATGCCTTGCCTCAGCCACTTGGTTTACTCGGCTAGCCTTCGTCCTCGGAAAGTGACTCAGGCACCCGATCCTACCCTGGCTGTGGTACTCTATAGGGTGAGGCTTTACCCTCCCTCGGCTTCGCTTGTTGCCCTTCGGGCTAACCCCTTCCTTGGGGAGTTTTCTTGTGATACGCCCCAAGGGCTTCTCTTGAGTTCTTTCCTTTGGCAATTATCTCCTGGGATTTAGTCTAGTGGCTCGCCTCAGCACTCTAATTCTATTCCCCTTTTTCCCTAACCCTCAGCCTACGACTTAGTTATTTTCGGGTGTTAACAATTTCCCCCCTTTTTGTGCTGTCGTATGACCGCGAAGACGTGACTGATGGGACAAAAACCCTCGATATGACTTGATGTGACGATTTGAAGAGACTAGCCTTCAGTTTGGTGCCACTTGGCGCTTCGTGTTAATCGAAACGACTGCGCGATGGTTCCCAAGGACATGAAGGTTGTGGCCTAAGGCTATAATAGCTTCCCTTCAAGCTGAGCTAGCATCTCTTACCCCTCAACACTCGGCCGCCGCAGATAAACTTACTACAATTTCCTTGGATATCGTTAAACTTTTCCGCCGCAATTCTGCATTGGATCCTCCCCTCACCTCCTTCCCCTACAACCTGGCCTGAAGGTGGATCTAGACAAGAGCCGTGCTGCTCTACGGCAAGCCGTCGAGGGATGGAGAGCCTTGAGGGAATCTTATGAGAAAGCCCTCGCCATGTAGATCAAGAGAATGTTGAGGCCCATGCCACAGCCGAAGCCATGACCGGTGAGCCGCTACTATCTTTTGACCTTCCAACTTCTAGCAATGCCCCTACTGTCGAGGTAACTACAAACCCTAGGGATGACATTGCCGATGAAGTGGTGCGCTAGTATCAGAAGTATGCCCGTTGATGACTCCGAGGGTCTGGAGATGTTGGGTGAGGCTGCAGCTGCCGAGACAGATGAAGTCATAGCAAGTGAGGTTGTTGCTGCGGTGGTGGACATTGTGCCAGATGCTTTTGCGGCTAAGGGTGCAGAGGTTGTGTCAGGCGAGGCTATATTGGAGACTGAGGCCAAAGCTGGGACCCCTGCGGTGGCTGCTACCTCTGGTGAGTAGTGTTAGAGTCTTTCCTCATCGGTAAATCTGTAGTTTTAACACTAGGTTACTGTTGTGTGCCGAGCCACTATAACAATTTCTTCTTTTACGATTACCAATTCTCTTTCCCTTGCATACTTTCTCATAGAGTAGGATAATATGCTTTGAGATATTTGCCATTGATTTTCCTTTTGAACTCTTCTCCGTCTTGCGTAATCAAACTGTATGCCCCACAGTCGTACACTTCACTCACAACGTAGGGCCCGTCCCAATTCGGGGACCACTTGCCAAACTGGGGATCTTTCCTCCCAAGTGGCAGAATAGTCTTCCACACAAGGTCGACCTCAACAAACTTCTTTGGCTTGACGTGTTTGTTGTAGGCTCAGGCCGTTTTGGCTTTATTCATCTCAATTCTGCTGAGGGCAGCCAGCCTGTCATCGTCCACCGAGTCCAATTCCATTAACATGGCCTGTTGATATTCATCAATGCCAATGGAGTGTTGCTGAGCTACTCTTAGTGATGCCATACTTATTTCTAATGGTAGCACGACATCCTGCCCATAGACTAAGCGATAGGGAGTCGCCCCCATGGCCGTGGACTTAGAATTTCTCATGGCCCAAAGGACCTCGTTAAGGGTCTCGTGCCACCGTCGAGGCTTATCCTCTATGTTCTTCTTGATGAGCTCAATGATGATCCTGTTGGTAGCCTCTGCTTGTCCATTTTCTTGAGCATAATAAGGAGACGAGTGTCTCATCTTGATGTCGTATTCTTGAGCAAAGGCCACCACCTGTTCTCTGGTGAACATTGTGCCTTGATCGGCCATGATGGTTTCAGGAATTCCAAATCTATATATGATTTGGTTTTCGATGAACTTAATCACCGCAGCATGATTGACACTCCCTAAAGGTGTGGCGCTTCCACCCACTTGGTGAAGTAATCGGTGGCCATAATGATGAAGTTATGGCCCTTTGAGATCGGAAGGTATATCTTACCGATTAGATCCATGGCCCACCCTCTGAATGGCCAAGGTTTGACAATGGGATGGAGCTCGTCTGCAGGTACTCTCTGAATTGGTCCATGCAGCTGGCAAGCCTCGCATCCCTTTGCAAACCCGTGATCGTCGGCCAATAGTATCCATGTCTGTAGATCAGCCATTTCATGATGGGGCCAAACCTATGTGCACCATAGATCCCTGCATGGATTTGTGCCATCACCATATAAGCATCATTTCTTTTGAGGCATCGCAACAACACCCCATTGGCGCTTCTCTTATACGGGTCGTCCCCTATCAATATATACTTCAGTGCCTTCTGCTTGGTTTTGAAGTCAGTGTTAGCCGTTGGAATTAAAGAGGTACTCAGTCAACACTCCCATCCAGGCATTAGCAGGATCCATATGGGGCCAAACCTATGTGCACCATAGATCCCTGCATGGATTTGTGCCATCACCATATAAGCATAATTTCTTTTGAGGCATCGCAACAACACCCCATTGGCGCTTCTCTTATACAGGTCGTCCCCTATCAATATATACTTCAGTGCCTTCTGCTTGGTTTTGAAGTCAGTGTCAGCCATTGGATTACAGAGGTACTGTGTCAACACTCCCATCCAGGCATTAGCAGGATCCTCTTCGGCCGGGACCAGGGTATCTTGTTGCAATACTTTGACCACCAACTCCTTGTAACCAGAAGCTTGTTGGGCCAAGTCATTTGCCTATTGGTTATCTCTTCTAGGGACATACATGATAACTGCATCGGCGAACAACTTCAACAAGTTATGCGCCGAAGCTCGCAACTGTCTGAGTTTCGTGTTGTAACACTTGTATTCCCCAGTAATCTGCTTAATCACCAGCTGCGAATCCCCATTTATTTCTATGTATTGGGCTTTCATGGCGGCCAGGATATCAAGTCCTATGATCAAGGCCTCGTACTCAGCCTGATTATTGGAAGCTTGATCCCCTATGCTGCACATGAACCTCCAAGTTTGACCGCAAGGACTGGTAATGACTACTCCAAAGCCTGCCCCTGTTTGGGTGCTTGATCCATCAAACATGAGGACCCAAGGCTTTAGGCCCAAGTAGTTAATAGACTCGACTGGAGTGTTGTGTATCTCTACACAAGGATGTTGAGTCAAGAAATTGGCCAAAGCTTGTCCTTTAACTGCTCTCAGAGGCATATGAGCCAATGCAAACGCATTTAACTTAATGGCCCACTTGACCAGTCTTCCCTGTAAGACGGGCCTATTAAGGAGATACCTGATAATATCCACTTTGTACACGACCAAAACTTCTTTAGGCAAAAGATAATATTCAAGTTTAGTACAAGCATTAAACAAAGATAAACACAGCTTCTCAATAGGAGAATATCTAGTCTCATCATCATTCAGAATCGTGCTAAGATAATATATAGCGCGCTCGGCGCCATTATCATCATCTTGGGCTAACAAGTAGCCGATAGCTTGGTCTTCGGCCGCAATATATAGCTTCAAAGGCTTCCCAGGCTGCAGAGGCACCAAGACAGGGGGATTAGTTAAGGCAGCATTGATCTGGTCAAAGGCTTCCTGTTGTTTGGGCCCCCATATCATCTCCTCAGTATTCTTTATACTCAACAAGGGTGAGAAAGCTTTCATCTTTCCGGTCGAGTTGGCGATGAATCTCCTTAGGAAATTGATCTTGCCTAGTAAACTCTGCAGCTCCTTCTTAGTTCTTGAGGGTCTTGCCTCTAGAATAGCTCGAGCTTTGTTCTTGTCTACTTCAATGCTCTGGTTGTGCACTAAGAAACCTGGAAAATTGTCTGCAGATACGCCAAAAGTACATTTAGCAAGGTTCATCTTGAGATTGTGGAGCCTCATCCGTTTTAGAGCTTGTTCAAGCTCCACTAGGTGGGCTTCGAAATTCTTGGATTTGGCCACCACATCATCAATTTATACCTCCATGCTTTTACCAATGAGGTCATGGAAAATAGCATTCATGGCCCTTTGGTATGTGACTCCTGCATTTTTGAGGCCAAAAAGCATTATCAACCACTCATAGATGCCTAAGGCGCCAGGGCACCTACAGTCAAGATGGCATTGTTAGCCGCAACATCGACAAGCATATCGGCCACATGCATACTGTTAAATTTGTTAAGATTTCAACAAGTGTACTGAAACGTTGCAAGTAATAGTAAAACCGTAAGTACCGGTCGTATCCACAGGGATTGTGATTTGTTATCAATAGGCAAGTTACTTAATTCTTAGAAGAGACAATTGACAATAAAAGTGAAATAGTTGTAACGGTGAAATAAAACGTTTATAAAATAAAGAAAGATAAAAGCGATTAGGGATTGACTCATCTCCCCTCTGCTATTATATGACCTTCAACAATATCAAAGTAATTATCCAAATTATCCGATTCAATTCACTAATGTAGGTTAAGGACAATCTCTTGCCTCAAAACCCCTTTTACCTAAAGAGATACCCTAATTCCTTAGGTGATTCATGCCAATAGGCAAAGCATTAAATACAAGAAATAAAGAATTCACAAACCCAATCCCACATTCCTATGGTAATTGCGATTTGTGACCTAAATCCCCAATTTCAAGCATACAAACCCATATTCCTATGGTGATCATAAACCTAGATCAATACAATTATCATGTGTAAGAGTAAAGCATTAAGCATAGAGATAAAGGCAATAGATAAATTGAATAATAACTGATTTGGTCATAACAAAGCATTCACATAATAGTTTTGGGGAGAGTCATCTCTCCCTAATCAAAATAAACTAAGTAGACAACATCTTAGGAGTAGAAATCAAGAGTAGGAGAAGATTACATGAGTAGGAATTCATTAAAACCTTCAAACCCTTGTTCCCAAGGTGCAGGAAAGCCTCCAAATTCGCCCCCAGCTGCTGCTCCAAACCCTAGGATTGCTCCCAAAACGAAGTGACTAAAAAATTCGCAAAACTGCATCTTTTAACCTAACCTTCGGCCACGCATCACGTTACGATGGTGGCCGGTCGCGTCGCGACCTTCTACAGAAATGTTGGTCGTGGCGCGATCGTTCTTGGCCGCTTGGTGCGAAGGCTGTCTGATCTTTTTCCTTCCTTCTTTTCTCCGTTTCGTCACTAGGCAAGTGTCTGGTTCGCTAGTAGACGCCACATCAAATTGAAGGTCTTCCATTGCATTTTGGTTACAATTCAATCCTACTACATAAAACTAAAACTATGCCAAATCCCTTAACGATTGGCTGAAATAAGACTTAAATGACTAGCAATTTGGCCATAAACCGAACAACAATTATCATATAATGATGAGTCAACACATACCATACTCATCATTTGGAGTGGCCAAGTTCAGATCTCTGTAATCAATACAAACCCTGACCTGACCATTTTTTTTTATCACAGGGACTATATTTGACGGTCATTCTACGTACCTTGCAGTTCTTATGAATCATGCCTTGAGCAATGTCTCCACCTCTACTTTGATCTGTGGCATTAGCTGTGGGTTGAACCTCCTTGGTGGCTGCTTATGGGGCTTGCAACCATCCTTGATGGGTAACCTATTCTCTACCAAGGCTCTATCAAGGCCTGGAATTTCATGATAGTCCCATGCAAAGCAGTCACGGTAGTCCTTTATCAAAGCTACAACCTGATCTCGTTGTTGGGGTTGTAGCTTGCCACTAACCATAGTTATCCTCGGCTCACTTTCACTCCCTAGGTTCACTTCCAACAAAGGATCTTGAGCTTCAAACATGAGTATCTTCCTCTGGATGGGCTCTATGTAGGGAGGTTTGACCAGCATCCCTTCATTGGGGTCACCCGAAACACCTCTCTTGTGCTCTTCATTCACTCCACCAAACATAGCCTCCTCAATGCTGGATTCAATTTGGAATAGGTGCACCGATCCAGCAGGCTCTGTACTTCTGTTGGGAGATTAATCATCATCCTTATTGCCAGGCCGTGGGTCAGCCAACATTTTGAATTCAAAACCTCTCTTAGTCCAGTCACATGATTCTATGCCTCCTTCCTCATAATTTCCTGGGATGGAAATAGGATGCAAGTGAGGGGAGTAGAAAACAGCCTCAAACATTTTCACCTCTGCAGGGAATGGATTAGGATCTGCCTCAACTATTTCCACCTTATCTCCTATCCATATCATTAGCTTCTGATGCAGAGTAGAAGGAACACACTCACTGGTATGGATCCAATCCCTCCCCAAGATCACATCATATGAGGGCTTTCCTTCTATGACGAAGAAGGCCGAGCGAGTTACCTTGGTCCCAACTGTTACATCAGCCACCAACACTCCCAAAGCGTGGGATGGGTGGCCCATGAAACTAGTCATGGTCATAGTGGTTGGGATGAGGTCCTCTACATTCTTCCTCAACTTCTTCATGGTGGCTAATGGCATAATGTTTAGCACAGCACCACCATCTACGAAGACCCGATTAAACTGCTTCTCATTCAGATGGGCTTTGATGTACAATGGCTTCAAGTGTCTAGTCATTTCTGTCGTGGGTTTCTCAAACAGCATCCCTTCCGTAACTGCCCCTTTGGGCTCGGTTAAGGCAGCCCATTCGGCTTCCTCGGTAAAGACATCTCCCTCGAGAGCTTTTGGCTGATCCTTATTTCCCCAGAATTCTGGTGGGAGAAGGCTCACCATTTCTATGTCAGCATAACATTCCCCATCAGCCATGTCCATGATGTCATCAAGGATTGACCCTGTCAAGGATTCCCCGTCAAAATCCAATGGGCCAAAGGGATTCTCTTCATCTTCCCCCAAGAGGTCGTCCTCTACAAGTTCTTCCTCTGTCATAGTTCCTTCAACCTGGGGTACACTGACTAGCTGTGGTGGCTTAGGGATGTTGGACCCAAACAGACACTCTATCACTGCCTCAGTGAGCGGGCTATGGGGCACATCCATCATCCCTATCATGGTGCTGGGCTCTTTCTCCTTTTTAGTGGGTGCACTAGGGCCAGTTACGTCAAGGGTTTGCTGCTCCGGAGCTGTGTCCTCGGTCGGTTTTGGGAAGACCGTGTTCCAACGCCGTAGCAACAGTGGTTGCGGGGATGGTCCGGGCGTTCCCTTCTCTAGCCGAAGTGAGCATCTGAAGCGTCTCCCTCATTCTGTTAAAAGCTCTCGCCCTTTGTTGCCTCATTTTCCGTGAGCGTGATTTGGAGGCCACCCTAGATGCTGGTGCTTCCACTACTGTCTGCGTCATCCACTGATTCTATAGCACCTCTGAAGGTGGCTTCACAGTTTTAATAGCCCTTAATTCACAGTCATTCAAAACAGTAATGTCCACCGATGTTGAACCTTGAGCCCCAGTGACTTGCGCTACCCTTCTTTCCTCTCTGGGATGAGATTCTTTCCCCGAGTTTGGCATGGTGGTTTGTCCAATGGGATCATCGGCATGCCGACCATGCCCCCCAGGTGAGACATGCTGAAGTCTTTCTCTCAAGTCTCTAGACCGAGGGATGTGCCTATCAGGGTGAGCTTGGATAGGTGTAATTCTTTGAGATCATGGACAAGCTTCCCTGGCTTTTGGAGATTCTTTTGGGTTCCTTGAGGTTGACTCGGTCCTCCCAACTGCAACTTTTCATGCAAAAGAGCCATGCAGTCTGCCACAGTAGATCCTTTAGGGGGTGGCCCCAATCGGTCGAAGACAGACACCTTCCTTTCTAGGGGGCCTCCTGCTTGGGAACCCACACATACTTCTTCTTTCCTTTCCCTCGGTCGCTCCCTGAAAAGGAGACCATATTGATATTCATGTTGGGGAAAGGGTCAGTATCAACACTCATCTACGGTGTCCCCTTGTCGGCCATTTTGAACCTTCCTTTCCTTATGGCTTCTTGGATAGCTCGGTGAAAGATAATGCAATTGGAAGTAGCATGATTGAATGAATTATGCCACTTACAATATTTCTTCCCCTTTATCTCTTCCGGAGGGGGTATCTTATGGCCATCGAGGAGTTTAATCTGCTTATCTTTGACGAGGTAGTCAAATATTTGGTCGGCCTTAGATATGTCAAAGGAGTATTCAACTTTACTCTCCGCCTCGTCCTTTTCCTTTCCTTTGGCAGGTTTAAGGGCATGACAGAGGTAGGCCTTCCCTTTAACTATCTCGGCCACCAAGATGTCTGTCGTGTAATCAACTGATTCATCACAATCAGAGTCCTCGGTTGCATCAACTACTGACACCAACTGAGGCCCTCGACCCCTAGTAGCTCTCTTCCTTTCCCTCTCCTGTATGAACTGCTCAATCTGAACTGGCCTAGAAGCCAAGCCACTGCAAGCTTGTCCCACAAGTTTCTCCTTCAATTGAGGGTGCATTCCAGAGATGGCCGTGGAAGTAAGTTGAAATTCTGGGAAAGGTACTGAGCACTTTCCGGCCATCTTTCTAAATCTTTCAACGAATCTGTCACAGCCTCATCCACCTTCTGCCATAGATTCATGAGATCGATTGCGGAAACTTCAGTCTATGGCCAATAAAATCTGTCATGGAAGCACATTTCCATGTCTGCCCAGGTCTGTATAGAATCAGGTGGGGGAGAAGAATACCATGAGAAGACAGTTCCTGTCAAAGACAAAGGGAACAGCTGCAGCTTATGGAACTCATTCTGGTTTCCTTCCCCACATTGGGCCGTGAATCGGCCGATGTGCTCCATAGTGGACTTGCCATCATCCCTGGAGAATGTGGCAAAGTCAAGGGTTTTGAATCCTCTGGGCAGAGGCACCAATCTGTTCACCCATTCGGGGTAAGGCTTCATGTACACTGGCCTGTCGAGCGGTTTCAACTGAACACCAAAGAACTTCTTGATGGTATCAGCTATCAGATTAGGGTCTAGGAGTTGGGGACCCGATGATCTTTCAGGTGGAGGCGTTGGCCGCCACATTGTATTTGGGAGACCCTGCGCCCTGACTGCGGTGGTACCTGAGGTGGAGCGTCTGTCCAACGGGACTGACAACGAGAGCGCCAACGGGAGAGGTAACAAGAGAGTCAACGGGAGTGCCAACGGGAGGGCCAACGAGGATGCAAACGGGAGGGTCAACGGGATGCCTATTTTACCTCTAATGTCCAAATGTACATTATTATTGATTAATGTAATTCTGATTGTCAATCTCATTTAATTTTTTCGACTCAATATAATTTTCATTTGTATGTTATATGACATAATACCTATCTCTTTCCACTTTCAATATCAAATCATATATTTTGGACATTGTTCACAACTTATGATTATCATCCAAATTACTATTATTACTATTATGAATATAATTTTCATTTGTATGTTATATGACATAATACCTATCTCTTTCCAGAGATTTTCTTATTACTTGATCAGGAGTGTCTTTGGTTATGTGTGGTTTTACCAGATAAAGGTTATCAATCCAGGTGATTATGAGGATGATCTTTGGCAAGCTATAAAAGTAGGCATATCACCTATTATATTTGATAATGATCTTTTCATATTAAAAGAATGGGATTTGATAGAAACAATCGTTCCAGTGTTTGTCTTTTACTATTTTCCTGTGATTCATTTCAGTATTGTTTATCTCATTCTTTCTAGGTTTGGATTTCAAGATTACATGGAGGAATTGAATCACTTGTGTTACATGATTTTTGAGTGAAGAAATTTTGGGTTTTCTTGAAAATATTAGCCTACTTTCACAAGTTTATATATATTCAGTTTTTAGTTGAACTTCTTAATAAATAGTGCAAGATAGACTTTAAGTACTCATATTTTTACGTTTTTTCCGTTATCATATCAGCATAGTGCAAGATAGACTTTACGTACTCATATTTTTGCCTTTTTTTATCATATTAGGTGGCATGGTTTTCTTCTGCATAGGAGGATACACCAAAGCTCATAGTTCATGATTGATTTTGACTTTGCTTTTGTTAGTGCTTGATTTCAAGGTTTCAGATGTTGGCAAGCCTTATAACCCTTCTCTTTCTTCTGAGTTACTTTCTCATGTAAGGTCATCGAATTTCATAGATTCCGTTAAATTGTGACACTTGCACCGGTTATCACTGGTGCAAAAAAGGGATTTAAAGTCAGGCGAAAAGGGGATTTAAAGTCAGGCGCCCGCTTGACTTTTATTAAGTCGACTTTGTATGTCAGGAGTTTTAAAGTCAAGTGATAGCCTGACTTCGTAAGTCAGTTTTAAAGTCAAGCATTTATTTTGCCTGACTTCGTAAGTCAGTTTTAAATTCAAGCATTTATTTCGCCTGACTTCGTAAGTATGATTTAAAGTCAAGCATTTATTTTTGCCTGACTTCGTAAGTATGATTTAAAGTCAAGAGTTTATTCTTGCCTGACTTCGTAAGTATGATTTAAAGTCAAACATTATTGCGCCTGACTTTAAAAGTTTTTTTTTCAAAATTTAGTTTAATCTATACACCCTGGTTATACGAATTTTGGTTCCGTAGAAGCGACTCCACTGGGGATCGAACCCAGAATCTCTGGTTCCGTAGACCAGCGCCTTATCCATTGAGCCATGGAGTCATATATCAGGGTGTATAGTGGACATATATAATTGAGAGGATAGCAAAAGCCATTGATCATAATAGTGGACATATATAATATAATGCCAAATCATCTCACCAAAAGTATTCATAGTCTAAAGTATCTGGCATGAAATTGGAAGTGGGTAGTAAAATTAATACTACAAGTACGAAACTAAAAGAAATCTTGTAACAAGAAAGTTACCATTTATTCCAACTCTTGTCTTCCCGGCACGGCTTGATTCTAAAGAAACAAGACCATCCAAGAGTAAGAATCAAGAAATGGCATGCAAATAGCATATAAGGAAACACAGGCAGCCACAATTCCAACTTAAAAATAATACTAGAATTAGGTACCTTGGCTAGCTTGTTGATATTGCTTTTCTGGATTATATTTGTATACTCTATAAAATCTGGTGATTATAAGAAAACATCTGTAGCATTAAATAGTTTTTCTCCGTTTAAGTACCAAATTGAGTTTAAATGCTTTTAATTCTGCAAACGGACTGCTAAAGATTATCCTTAGTTTTTATCCATAAAATACTCTAAGTACTTTTTAATCACCTTTGTCTATTTCCGTCTAAGTTAATCCAGAATGAATTTGACTTACTCCAAATGTAATTAATGACAGTTGATAGAGAAATCAGCAAGAGAAAATGACACCTAAAGATGAAAGCAAAAGTTCAGACACATCACAATCCGCAAGAGATAAACTTACATGACAGAATCAGACACAACAGGGTGGAACACACAGAACTGACATCTATAAGTTTATGTTCACTAATCAGGTTGTTGTTGCATATAGTAGTAATGGTTTTCCCCCCATAAAAGTAACACAGCTGATTCATAAAAGTGTAATCTTATCAAAACAACCAAATCAATATCTGGCTGAACTGCAATACTAATTACATTGTGGAGTTTAGGCTAACCAATTAAAAACATGAAATGAATTGTAGCCTACTAGCATTGTAGATACAGAATACAATTATACAAATAGTACTATTAATTATTATTGTGGCCGGTACACAATTCCAACTTTGAAATAACTATGCGGAATTAGGATAAGAATAACATATGTTCTGCTCCCATTTCTCATCTCAGCACAGTTTCAATTCTAATTGGTAGCGAATAGACCAAAACAATTAAATATTGAAATTGTAAATAGCTATAACATGTCTAAAATAGAAAGAAAAAAGAAGAAACCTGTTTCTTTGCAAGCATAGGGCCATCGCAAACTCCAATGACAATCCGGCGGCTTTCCAAGTTCGCTGAAGCCTGCACAAAAGTTTCAACCTTGGGCGTTATATTCTATAAAAATATGAAATTGGCCTATACTCTGATCATTTAAACTTATAACAGTGGAAAAGATAGGAAGAATCTCAAACATGGGTACATCAATTTTGAAGAATCATGATTGGACACCTTGCCGAAGATGATACCATTGCTGGAACACGAGAATAAACCGTACTAGTTAGTTATCCATTAATCAACAACAGTCACAAAAGATCAAATTACGGAGAGAGGGCATCACACGGTATGCTGTCACCAAATCATAAAGCGCATAAATCCTAACTTAGAGTACAGTCAAACAAACCCATAACTTGAAATAAAACTAAAGATTTGAACTAAAGCTGCAATAGTTTTGCATTTCAGTCACAACAATTCAAAGTCTGTCATGACAGGGTAGCAACCATACTTCTGTCAACTCATACTCAATTGAAAGAATCCAGTAAATTAAACATAGACATATTCCATAAGCTGTTGCACTTCAATTTCAGTAAATTTTAAAAGAATAAGAATAAACATGGGATCATATAGAATCAGCAGAGGAACATTATAAACAAACAAACAAAAATTGCATAAATAAATCTAACACCCACCTCCCCCTTGGAAACCGAATCAAATGAGTAATTATCTCCAAACCTAGGATCCACCAGTTTTTTAAGACCTTCTGCAGGAACTGGCTGATCAAAAACTTCATCAAACTTCCACACATGTCACTAAAAAATTAAACAAAGAAAGGAGCAGTTTAATTCTTGACTATTTATGTGAAGTCACTAGGCTGCAATTTGAAAATAATAAAGAGTAAGGTGTCAAGAATCACCAAAGCTACAAGGCCTTTTAATTCAGCACCCTTAATCAGAGCTTCTTTAGCAGAAATTAGTTCATAAAGAACAACTCCAAAAGCATATACATCTATTTTTGGAGAAACACTGCCATAAGCATATCTGCATATAAGAGAATGGTGTGATCAAATTTGTGCTCTTGAAAAGTGAAGTGATTTTACTATTTATAAAAGACAAACATAATCTTAATCATACTCTGGTGGCATGTAACCAAATGTGCCAGCCATATTAGCAGTGGGAACTGATGAACTTCCAGCTTCAATCAGCTTGGTTAATCCAAAGTCTACAACCTGAAAACATAATAACATAGAGTCTCTTAGAATTATCCCTTGAAGAAAAATAGTAACAAGCTCTAGAAAGTTACTGTAATAGATTTTACCTTTGCACAGAAGTTTTTGTCTAGTAAAATATTTTTTGACTTTACGTCGCGATGAATATATGCGGGCACTGTATGTTCATGAATGTATTCAAGACCTCTAGCTGAATCCAGAGCAATTTTAACCCTAGTAGACCATGGCAAAGGTTCTGCATCTGGATAGTGAAAACAGTTTGAGTTGATCATTATAACTAACCAAAACTCACTGGGTAATTGAGCAAAAAAACAGCAAAATTAAGATGTACCAAGCTATCTTCATCATCGTACATCCGGAAGCGGCCCTTTGCCTGTCTTGTGTTCTTAGAAGCAACAGATTCAGCAACATAAACTCCTTGCTCAGTGGAAAGCATTCCTTCAGGTGTATGAAAGATCTGAAACCAAGTGACCAGTAATACAAGCAGCAAACTGTTATCATATATGGCCATTGTTACAGGCTTACAGCATATACAAACAGAATCAGATAGTTGATTTTGTTGTTAGGGAGTTGTTACAACAGACTGAAAATTACCATGAGACTCAGTTTCTAGAATGACTGTATAATTCATAAATATGAAAGCTCGATCCTGGGTTCATTTCATAACTAGATTCTGAGATATGAATCCTAGTATGCTATGCGAGAAAACCATTAGATTCTGCATTAGGAAAACATAATCAACTATTCAGATAATTATGATATACTCTTAAGAGTACCCTATTAAGTCTCCTTGAAACAGATGATATTAATGTGCAAACATTCTTTAGTTAAACCCTGTACAAAATCAAGGAATTGGAATTTAAGGAACCATGACAGTATCCTACCCTGTATTGAATCTATAGAGCATGAAAAAAATATGATATTAATGTGCCAATTAGAAGCTTCATAGAGCATGAAAAAAAGAACACTCAACTTTCAATTTTTGAAGATTAACCCTGAAGTTCTAATATTTGAAGATTAACTCAAGTTGTACTATTTTTTTAACTATAAATGACCAAACTGATAGCAAACAGATTTGGGCTAACTCATAAAGTTATTGACGCGGATAGCAACAGATTAACACTAAAGTTCTAATATTTGAAGATTAACTCAATTTGTACTATTTTTTAAGCTTCAAATTAACTGAAAGCACACTGTTCTAAGCTTCAAATTAACTGAAAGCAAACAGATCGTAAATTAACTGAAGTTATGAACAAATTAACTGAAAGCAAACTTCGCTTTACTGAAAGCACACTGTTCTCAGCTTAAAACTTACTGAAGTTATGAACAAATTAAAAGACATAACTGAAAGCAAACAGATCGTAAGCACACTTCATACCCTAAACTAACTGAAACAGAAATCTTCAAAAAGCTATGAAGAAAATTGGAAAAACAATTCATACCCTAAACTAACTGAAACAGAAATCAAAACCCTAAACTAACTGAAACAGAAATAAAAAAGCATTAATACCTCTTTTTTAGCGTGGGTGACCGAATCAAAACCTACTAACAGCAAAAGAAAAACAAAATCAGATTAACATCTATTTTATTGCAAATTAGAAGAAAAAATAAACATTAATACCTGTTTTTTAGCGTGGGTGACCGAATCTGAGAGAGAAGAGAGCCAGAGTGAGGAACATTGGCGTGGGTGACCGAATCTGAGGGGTTTAGGTTTTTGGTGAGAAAATATAGAAGAAGAAGAGGGTAGAAGCGAGAAGAGAGAAGGGAGATCGAGACTGCGAGGGTGACAGAATCTGTGGGGTTTAGGTTTTTGGTGAGAAAATATAGAAGAAGAAGAGGGTAGAAGCGAGAAGAGAGAAGAGATCGAGACTGGGAGATTGTGAGCGAGAAGAGAGCCACAGTGAGGAGAGGGGAGGAGAAACGCGACCGTGAGAGGTGAGGAGAGGAGAAACGCGACCGTGAGACAAGCACCACGGCGAACGGCGAGAGAGAGCGGAAGTGTTCTGAGAGTGAGAAGCTTAGGGTTCGCATAAGTGAGAAGGTGAGAAGGTGAGAAGGAGAGAAGCTTAACGATTCTGACACTAGTGGAAAAAATGGATTCTACATCAGCAATTAATATCGGTTCAAAAACTAACTGATGTTGAAAATAAGGCGGTGGCATTTTTGAAATTATCATGAAAGTTTTCGCATCGGTTGAGGCTCTAACCGATGTAGAATTGCACACCTATGGCAAGATTACATATTTAATATCAGGTCCAATGGCAACGGATGCGGAAACCCCAAAATTAACATCAGCTCTCTAATTGAACTGATGCGGAAAATCCCAATTTTTTAGCGCTTCACCCTAAACACGATCGTTTCAAAGATCAGAATCAAGCAACCCACGTCCTTTCATTCATTCCTCTCCCTTCGTTCCAAAGATCAGAATCAAGCAACCCACGTCCTCAGCATCAACGGCGCCGTTCTGTCCCTCTCACTCTGCGTCTCACCCTCTCACCCTAAACCCCAAACGTTGTCCACGCCGTTGCTGCGCCGACACTATCTCTGGAAACCCACATCGTCGCTGTCTCGGTCTCTCACATCATCGCCTCTTCTTGTAAGTTCTGCCTGTGTTATAAAGAGACTGATTTCGTTTTGTATTGTTGAGATTGGTTTTAATTGGGACTGATTTTGTTTTGTATTGTTTGGTTTTCTAGTACGTCTCTCAAAACTCAACGCGACTCTCTCTCTAAACCACCCACAATCTCATCACATTTGAATATTCATCTTCTACGAAGCCACAAAGGAAAAAAAAACTAATTGATATTTTTCTTCATTTTTCCTTTATTTGTAATCAGTCGGGAAGGAAAGAAACGGTTCTGGACTTAGCAAAATTTGTTGATAAAGGAGTTCAAGTCAAGCTTACCGGTGGCAGACAAGGTAACCCACATTTTCGTGTTTTTAGGGTTTCATCATATCAAACGCTGCGTTTTGGACTTAGTTTCAGTTTGCAACTTTTTTTTTACGAGTTACGAGTTAATTAGTGCCGGTTTCTATAGTTAAAGTTTAGTTACCAACTTTTAAAATAAAACGAGGTATTTCCAATTGCAATTTTGTAGACTGAGCTTCATTATTAGTTAGTTGTTTCAGAAGTTGTTTGTTGAGAAATTATTGTCTGATTTTGAGTTTGTAGACCTATTGTAGCCTTCTGTTCAATGAAATTGAATTATTTGTGTGCTCTGTGGTCCATGTCTGGATTGAATAAACTAAGGGAGTTTGTTGTAGACCTACTAATAGTAGTTTGATCTCTTAAATTCTTAATAGTAGCCAGTAGGTCAAGAGATCTTGTTTTGGATTTATCTGTTGAATATTTCATTCTATTTTGATGATGGGCTCAGGCACTTAGAAACCCTCCTTAGGATCTTCACACATTCTTTGCCTTAGGGATTTCATCTTCCTTTTGAAGTAATTGTTGATCCAGCTTTGAAATCTGATTCCTGTTTCTGATTGACCTATGTATTGAGGGATCTCTTGGGAATCTGTCTTAGCTCCTAGTTATGCCTTGAGTTTCTTGAGCTTCATCCAGCTCTTCATAAACCTTTTCCAATACTTTTTCACATATCTTATAAACCTTGTCCATTATTTTTCACAAATACGATCCTTCAAAAAATCTGTCTTTTCAAGCAATGTGCAACATTAAACAAAAGTGCCATCTGATGAGTGATGACCCCACACAAAACCAAGATAATGGTACCAAGAAAGAAAGGCACTGCATGTCGATAAACTTATAGAGACGGGAATAGAAGCACAAACATGACTGATAGATATTAATATAACAGTAAGTAAAAAGAGACAGAAATGATAGTAATATGGTATATTCCTCTGAACTCAGTGTGAATTCCAGAGAATCAAATACATGAAAGTAAGGGAAATGGAAGAAAGAAAGTGCAGTACTCTATGACAGAGAAACTGTACTCCAGCCCTAGCCCAATCCAACAAAATACTTGCCTAACCAACTCTTACCTATTTTCATGAATATACAGATTCATTTGAGCATTATTTCCTTAGAACCTGGTACTTCAATTCAAGTCCCATAAGGATAATATGTTGTGCAAAATGATATTCCGATCCTTGCTTAACCTTAAACTGTAAGTTAGAAATACTGGATGTACGTAAGTTTTACTTTTTGATTCCTGGGCTGCTCATATTATGTTTATTAGTGTTTAAAGGTAAGGATAATTTTATCTATTAGGCATGTCTGGAGCAATACAATGCCTTGATTTTGCAAAATCTTAATTTGAAGTTATGGTGCAGGTGGTGTTTCTTGTGAAAGGACCATTTTACTTAGTGTTGCCGGTATACTATACCCAAAGCTTGCTTGTTAGGTTTTACTATCTCTTCCATTCATTCCTATCATTACAGTTACAGAGTTGTATTGTATGTTTCAGATTGAGATATATGAAGATAAAGATAATGCAAGGAAAGATGAAATTGCTGCACTTGGAGGTCAAACTGCTACTGGAATTAATGTTTTTAGTGCCTTCTATGATAGACTCAAAGTGGTTCTATTTTCTCTCGTATTTTTCAATTTTAATTCTTTTTATTAGTTTAGCTTAAAGAGATGTAGCACCAAAGTTGTTGTGTGTTTTTAAGCTAGTAGTAGTACATGTTTGTGTTTGGGAGTAGAGGCAACATTGAGATTTTAGGATTAATAATTGGATATTGTGATGTTAGCTGAGTTCACTCAATTGTGTGTGTAACAGATTGTTTATGGTTATTTGGAGAGCCAATAGAGTATTCTGCATACCTTGATATTTTTGCTGAAACAGATAAGATTCCACGCAAAATGAAAATGACCAGGTGGGTTGTGTTCTTTGTTGATCTGATTTGTTGATCATTTGGAATTTATGGGCTTCCTGGTTTTATATGGTATTTATATAGGCTTCTAATTTTCTGTTCAATTTCTACAGGCAGTACAAGGAATACTTGCAGAATCTTGTGCCACACAGCAGTGCTTATGCAATTAATTATGTGGATTCTTGACATTTTGTATTTGATGAGGCCTGTCAATACTAACAAGGTCAGTTCATGTTGCAGAAAGTCCCTCTGGTCAGTTCATGCAGGGGCTTGGTGTTGTTTGCAACAAGGAAGAAGGCTTTGTTGAAGATGGTTTTGTTGAGAGTTTCTAGCAAATGGAATTTGAAGGTTGGAGTATGGAGTCACACCATCTATTTGCATTTTTTATTGTGCTTTGTTATGTTATGCAGATGTTTTATTAAATTTTAGCTTGTTACTTATTGCTACTTAAAACATTTACTTACCAATTGTGCGACTGTGCCACTCTTCTGTTCTGTGAATGAATTTATTGTTTGTTTAATATATTTCCAGCTGCGATGCCTTTCTGTGGAACTATAAAC
Source organism: Astragalus membranaceus (assembly GCA_039519185.1). NCBI lineage: Eukaryota > Viridiplantae > Streptophyta > Magnoliopsida > Fabales > Fabaceae > Astragalus > Astragalus membranaceus. The sequence goes on along the minus strand of CM076853.1, from coordinate 40,211,522 downwards.
TTTAATAGAATGCAAGTAGTTTATCAGCACTATACAAGCTCATCTCCACTTAGTTTGAAGTAGTTGTGTTCTCCACTTTATTCATGAGTGTATGTCTGATTTAATTCACTAGTTAGGAGTAAAATAATGTAAGCTAAGGGATATGGAATACTCATGGAATCTGGTGTTTTTTTTTGTCAAGCGTGTTTTGTTGTAGTTTGGCTGGGATTCATATGTTCAGGTTACTATTTGTTAAAAAAATTTAAAAACAAAGTTAGTTTTTTTTTATGTTATCCTCTGTTTGTAGACATAATTGTAGCATGAGTTAGCAAAAATATATATTCTGTTTATGGTATTTAACAAAGCAAAACTGGTGAGTAATTTATAAATAAATGAATATACGTACAAATTGTGAATTTTTTTTTTAAAAAAAAAGTTAGTTTTAACATCGGTTCCCATCAGGACCTGATGCGAAAAGTACTTTTCGCATCAGGTGGTTCTGAAAATCCGATGCCAAAAAGGTGCTAAAATCTAATTAAAAAGGACTTTTGGCATCGGGTGGTAATACAACTGATGCGAAAAATACTTTTCGCATCAGGTCCGTACCTGATGCAAAAAGTGCGTACTTTTAACATCACCTGAATCTATAACGGACACGGAACTGATGCGAAAAGTCATTTTTAACCGATGCGAAAAGCCTAAATTGTAGTAGTGTGAGAGTGAGAAGGTAGGGTTCGCGTAAGTGGATTCTTTTTTTCTATTTTGGTACTTTAGAGGTCAAGCGAATACACGCCTGACTTCTAAAGTATTAAAATAGAAAAAAACAATTTCACCATTAATTACAAGTTTGCCACCGCGTCACTTATGTAGTCAGGCGAATACACGCCTGACTTCTAAAGTCTAATTTTTTCCCTATTTGTTCATTTTAGAAGTCAGGCGTGTATCCGCTTGACCTTAAAACTCGCGAGTTTTGCCTCTTAATTACAAGTTTGCCACCGTGTCTACTTATATAGTCAGGCATATGAGCGCCTGACTTTAAATGTCTAATTCTAATTCCATTTTTGCACTAGTGTATGCTCATTAGAATATCACATGTTAATGTTATTTGGCTGCCAAATGGAAGCAATTTGAAAGAGTTGGGGATTGATTGATAGCATCAACCTTTTGATCAAACCATTCAACCTTACTTATATATTTATGTTTCTTGAACTTTGAACTCTTCTCTGAACTCTTTATGGTTTATATGTGTTGACCTAGCGCTCTTATTAGCATTATAAATTTAGACATTGCATTTTCGTAACTCAAATTGCTAATTTGCTATACTAAGATAATAATTTCTAGAAGATTAGACCTCTATAAGAGTCATCATGTAGATAAATTTATAGGTTCTTGATTCTAAATTATGAGTTTTGGATGGAAAAATATATATTAGATCTATTGACCATTGAGAAGTATACGTGAATTGATATGAGAATACAGTGGAAGTTTGGTCTCTATCTTTATTCTGAAGTTTAATTTCCATAGATCTATTTGTGCTTTTATGTTTGAAACTAGAATTGATAAGATACAAATAAGTATAGAATGTTTGGAAAAGAACTATTAGTGGCTTTCTGGAAAAAAGAAAAGAAAATATATTCATATACACTTGTGAAATTTACATTATGTAAGACTGAAAATCGAAATAGAAGTTAGTTTACTTTACTCTTCATTCAGCTTTCTTGATATATAAATCCATTAATTTAGTTTCTTATTTGATGCTCATCAATTAAAAAATAGGTTTCACCTCAACTACATGGCATCCAAGACTTTTTCCTCTATCATCTCTTTAGATACAGTAATAATTCCTACAATTGAGTTGGTATTTTTCTTTATTCTACTTTAAATTAAAACCGCCTTTATGTTGTCTAACCTTTTTTATACATTTATTTAACAAAAACTCATTAAGATCCCCAGAAGCTTTTATAGAGACTATTGTGATAAGTTGCCCGCTAGCTTTGCATTGAAAGAGAACCTGGGACACCTTATCCCTTATATTTTTGTTGATGAGCACAATGTCCCTTATATAGAGACTAAGACTAATGAAATTATGGACATCTTTGGTGTCGATGGCTTGTATGGAACACTTCCCAGAAGGGAGGTTGTTTTAACATACATTTCAAAGGGTCGCTTCAAAATCCATTGTCCAATGACTGTTGGCCGTGTTCGTCCCAGAATAATGCGCAATCAGCTGCCTCCAGTTCGAGTTCGCCACCCTGCTAATGGAGTTGGCCGCCACATTCCTCCACCTTACTCTTCTGATCATCAAGCAGTTGGACAAACAACTGATAATCCTATTATTATGTAATGACGTTATTTAGTAGCATGGGTTGTAGTCTTTCTTTACCTTTAAGACCTTTTATCTTTGTTTTGTTTAATTTGCTCCATCTCAACTCTTGAAATGTGATATTTAGACATTTTGTGTTAGAACTTCTATTTCTATGCAATGTGACCGTTAGCCCTTTTGTGTTACAACTTTTATTTTTTTATACCTCATATTTAGGGCTTTCGCCCCCGTGCAGAGCACGGGTAACACGCTAGTCAGCATATAATACCCATGTAGTCTAGTGGTTAAATTGTGCATGGAGAGGAGCGTTGGGCCTCATCTTCGACTTCCTTAGGCGATGGATTTCAAATTTAATTTTAGAATACGTGGTACTATATATTTATTTTTTATTTAAAAAATATTTTTAATTAGTTATCTAGTAATTATATTGTTTAAATATTATAATTTTAAATATACATGATAAATTTACAAATATCTTCAGGTTCAGACTACTTTGTGGAAATAGCACGACGCCACCCATGCACATGCACAGGGTATTTTGCTAGTACTATATTTAAATCAAATTAACTAATATTGTAAGGACTAAAAAAATCAACAAAGATCACATATATTCCTGGACATTTTAGAATATTAAGGACTAAAAACTACCTTCTAATTTTTATGGATTGAAAATTGAATTAACTTACTAATAACGGTTGGTCAGAGTGGTCCTCAGACAACTTAAGGTCTCCCTAGCCTCAAGTCAGACACATAACTTCAAGATTCAGAAGTTCACATACTCCTATTCTATATTTTAAACTCTCTCCTTCCTCAATAATTTATATAAGTACTAGAATATTATTATTTTTATCTTCAGTTCATAACTTGTAATAAGGTAGAATTCTCTCTTTTCCTTCTTCTCTAGCCTCTGTGGGTTTGGATTTGAAGTGCGTTACAAATTATATTTTTGTTTTTGGTTGATTGCAGAGAAATGGAAAACATTAAAGACACGTGGAAATGGATCCTCAATCAAGACAAAATCTTCTCTGTTAAATTGGCTTACAATCTGTTGCAGCAGCTTCGGCCTCCATCTAGTATTGATGAACAGGTTTCGGCTAGATTGCAGACTGTTTGGTTGACAGCAGTTCCGTCTAAAATTCGAGTGTTCGGTTGGCGTATCTTTTCATCGGGGCTACCTATCCGTGCTGCTTTGGTTCATCGTAATGTCATCCGAGAATTGGAAGAGGCTGCTTGTATTTTCTGTATTGATGACTTCGAGGAGTTGGATCATCTTTTTGTGAGTTGTATTTTCGCCGGGAAGGTGTGGGAAAAAGTGTTTCTTTGGCTGGGAGTTGACCCTTTCGTGGTGGCATCGGTAGCGGATCATTTCGATTCTTTTGCTCAAGTGTTTGGCGGTAAGAACTCAAAGAAGACGGCTCTCCTTATTTGGCTCGCCTCGTGTTGGAGCATGTGGTTGGCGCATAACAACATTTTTAAAGGAATAGAACCGGATGTAGATTCAATTGTTTTTTCATATAAAAACTATGTCTTGGTCTTGGTTTATATATGGGGTGGGGAGCAATTCCGGATATGCTATAGATTGTTGGTGGAATAATGCCTTTAATTGTATCAGACATATGTAATTTTTGATCTTGAGCACTTCTAGTGCTTCGTTAATACATCATTTGCTTATCGAAAAAAAAAAAGATCCATCAATTTACAAAAATCCAATCATATTGCAAAGTGAGGACTTAACAAAGGTTTGTGTACAATTACAAACTCATCTAGAAAATCTTCCTTTTTTTAATCAATATCTTGAAAAAACTCATCATTCATCATTCTTTTATTTCTGTCTAACACAATATGAACAATGATTTGGCAGTATATATTGGACACAGCTGTTTATCCTACAGCTGTTTTTGCATCTCATCAAATTTTGCCTTGACCCCCCTGGCTGCAGCACTGTACCATATTGCTGCGGCCATTGCACCTGGATCAGGAACTACAGAAAAATCCTCTGGAAGCACAGGAGTACGCTCAGCCTGCACAAGATTCCTCATCGGATCCCACTAATAATGTCAAAATTAATAAAAACGTGAAAGTGTTCTTCTAGAATAAACCACATTTATAAGGAAGTATATATAGCATATAAAAAAGTCACCTCACATATCAACGAAATAATAATGCTTTCAAGAAAATCAAAGAAACAAAAATAAATGTCACCGTTGCTTTCATGTGTTTGGTTGATTCAGCTTCCTTTAATGCAACCTCAGCAGAGAGAAGAAAAGCAGTCAAAGGATCATCACCAGAATTTAATTTCTGTAAGGTCAAAGAATAGTAAGTGTTATGGTAAATAGAATCAACCACGACGATACGGACCTCCCGATCCTCATTACAGACACCAACCACAATCACGGGCGAATCAACCTGGGCGAAAAGGTCCTTTCACAAAATCAATCGACAATTTCCGGGTCCCACGATATCTCGAAAAACCACCTGGAGGACTGAAGACTTACGACGGAACGGGCGACCCCGACAGGCTCCTCGACCAATTTGACACAACCATGCAGTACCGAAACGTACCCATGGAAATGAAATGCCGAATATTCCCGTTAACCCTAGACAAAATGGCTTCCGAATGGTTTCGAATGTTAAGATCGAATACCATTTCCTCGTGGGACCAATTAGCGAAACACTTCTCGGTGCACTTTGCCCATTCCAAGAGCAAACCCAAAAACAAAAATGTTTTAGCATCTATCGTCCAGAGGGGAAATGAGCCCCTGAGAGAATATATAGAGCGGTTCAACAACGAAGCTCTTTAGGTTCGGCAACTAGACGACGCTTTCCGAATCTTCTTCATGGCCCAAGGTCTGCTCCTGGAAGCTCGTTCCGAAAGCACATTAACACCTAGGGACCTAACACCCTTCAAGAATTCCTCGAGCTATCCCAGTGCTTTATTAATGAAGAAGAAAATTCCAAAATCGACAAAACATCGTCACATACAGAACCGTCGAAACACCGCATCGAGATCGATCCTCGTAAAACTTCATGGAACGTTGGTAAGAAAAATCGTCACCAGGTATATACCAAACTCAACGTCTCCAACGCCCAAATACTAGGGGAATGTTGGAACGTCGAATTCAGGGACGCCAAACCTCCCAGGTCCTTACCTATCCGACCTGGACAGAAGGCCAACAAATACTGCCGATACCACGGAAGCAATGGCCATGACACAAACCATTGCAACGCCCTGAAGGATGACATTGAAGATTTGATAAAAGGAGGAAAACTATCCTCCTATGTCAAAAGGGAGCGAGGACGATCTGACGATATCAGAAGAGAAAGAAATGAAGATCCTAGAGCAAAAGGAAAAGAAGTGATCGATCCAGACCACGATGAATTAAATAAAAGATCGAACGGACGCTCGATCATAATGATGATAACCGGAGGATTCGATCATGAAGGATCAGGAAAATCAATGAAAAGAAAATGGAAGGAACTGTTAAGCGTAGCTTCAACGTCGACAACCCCGATCAAGACAAATCGACCTCCATTATCTTTTAGCGATGACAACCTTATTGACGGAAAAGCTAACAAACACTTACCTCTCTTAATTTCGGCGATCATAGCCAATAAGGAGGTACTTAGGATCTTGGTCGACCAAGGGAGCTCATCAGACATCCTCTTTATTGATCTTCTAAACAAAATGGGGATCGATAAAGAGGAACTCACCCCTTATAGAGGAACGGCTCTATCCGGCTTTAACGGATCTCGAACAAAACCCCTTGGGCATCTGGAGCTAATGGTTACTTACGGAACCGAACCAATGGTTCGAACCGTCAAGACCAAATTCCTCGTCTTACCTTGTGAATCCATATACAACGGTATTATAGGAAGACCGACCCTCGGCAGGCTCGGGGCGGTTACATCCACCACACACTTAAAGATGAAGTTCCACTCTCTCTGCAACAGAGTGATCACTCTGAACTCTGACTTAGAGTCGGCTTCCAGGTGTTTCTTCCTATGGACGAAAAATGAACGAAAGGCTTCGGAGCATGAAGGGGTTCCCCCTTCGGAAGAGCTGTCGACTCCCAAACAACCAAAAGGTAGATCGACTGAAGTTAACACCACCACTAACATAGAAACCGGCTGCGATCCGAAAGTCGAAAATGAAAAAGACGTCGACGAGCTAACCAAAGAGCTCAAACGAAAAATCAAAAGACCAGAGCCTGATGGAAAGTTCATCGAAATACAGCTCGGTTCAGATCCCTCCCAAAATGTCAAAATAGGGATCGACCTTCCAGAAAAGGTCAAAATCAATTTAACCCAATGTCTTAAAGATTTTAAAGACATCTTCGCTTGGTCGGCAGAAGACATGCCTGGGATCCCACCAGAGGTTGCTTGCCACCGACTCGCAATAAACCCAGAAGCAAAATGGATCGCCCAAAGAAAGCGGGCTCAAAGCAAAGAGAAAGCCATTGCTGCCACCATAGCAGTAGACGACCTCATCAGAGCCAACTTCATCTCCGAGGTTAAATACACGACTTGGTTATCAAACCCAGTCCTGGTAAAGAAAAGTAACGGAAAATGGCGTATGTGTGTCGACTACACCGACCTTAATAAAGCTTGTCCAAAGGATGCTTTTCCAGTCCCCAACATCGATCGTTTAGTCGACAACGCTTCCGGTTTCCGGTTATTCTCCTTCATGGACGCATACTCTGGGTACAACCAGATCGCCATGTTTCCGCCAGATCAAGAAAAAACTGCCTTCATCACCGACCGAGGTAACTTTGCGTACCGTGTCATGCCATTTGGGTTGAAAAACGCTGGAGCAACTTATCAAAGAATGATGAACAAAGTTTTCCAAAACCAGATCGGTAAGAGCGTAGAAGTCTACCTCGACGATATGATCGCCAAGAGCAGAAGTGATGACGAGCATATAAACGATCTAAGAACGATTTTTTATGAGGTGCGGAAAAATAGAATGAGGTTGAACCCAGAGAAATGCACATTCGGAGTTCGAGCAGGGAAATTCTTGGGTTTTTTCTTAACAGAAAGAGGAATCGAGGCGAACCCTGATAAATGTCGATCCGTCACAGAAATGCGAACTCCGACATCCAAGAAAGAAGTACAAAAACTTAATGGAATGATAGCTGCTCTATCTCGTTTCATATCAAATGCTGCGTTCAAATCCCTTCCACTTTTTAAAATCCTCAAAAAAGAAGAAAGAGATTTCGAATGGACACCTGAACAAGATGAAGCTTTGAAACAACTCAAGAAATCTCTCTCTGAGCCTCCAATTTTAACTCGACCGAACGAGGGGGAAACCCTATACCTATATCTGGCAGTCTCGGAGGAAGCTTTAGCTGCCGTTCTGGTGCGCCAGCTAGAAACCAGACAAATCCCAGTCTACTTCGCAAGCAAAGCTCTCCACGGAGCTGAGAGTCGTTATCAGAAGGTCGAAAAAATCGCCCTGGCTCTCATCGTCGCAGCTCGACGCTTCCGAGCCTATTTTGTCGCTCACCAGGTGGTCGTCCGAACTAACTACCCCATCAGACAAATACTCCATAGACCCAATCTTGCTGGGAGAATGATTAAATGGGCTGTGGAACTCTCAGAGTTCAGAATTAAATACGAAGCTCGAACAGCACTAAAAGCACAAGTTTTGGTGGACTTCATGGCCGAGATGACCCCTGCTAACATCGATCCCGATATATGGATCCTATATGTCGATGGATCCTCAAACCCAAAAGGAAGTGGCGCTGGAATCATGCTGGAAAGCCCAACAGGGATCATCATTGAAGTTTCCCTAACTTTCGGTTTCCCAACATCGAACAACCAAGCAGAATACGAGGCTTGCATCGCCGGACTGCGCCTGGCAATCGACCTCCAAATTCGGCAGATAAAATTACATACCGACTCTCTCTTGGTGGTCTCCCAGATCGGAAACCAATACGAGACGAAAGAATCGACCTTGCAAAAATACTTACTTCAAGTACGGTCGCTATTAGCTAAATTTGAAGCGAGCGAGGTAATTCACGTACCAAGAGCGGAAAATCAACGAGCTGACATCCTCGCCAAACTCGCAAGCACGAAAACCCTAGGAAACCAAAGGACGACCATCCAAGAAACACTCCACGAACCCAGTGTGTCTCCAGAGCCTCTGTTCAACCCAACCATCTGCATGCTCGAAGAAACTGACAGCTGGATCACTCCAATTTTAGAATACATCGTCACGGGAGCAGAACCCCTAGACAAAAACGACGCTAAATACATTAGGAGAAGAGCCTCGGCTTTCTCAGTCGTCGATGGAACGCTTTACAGAAGAAGCCTCTCTTCCTCGTTGATTAAATGCGTCGAGGGAGAGGAAGCAGCCTATGTCCTATCAGAAATTCACGAAGGAATCTGCGGCCAGCACATGGGAGCTCGATCGTTAGCTCGAAAAGCTCTTCGAGCCGGATACTACTGGCCGACCATGGTAGGCGACGCTAGCGATCATGTGAAGAAATGCAAAAAATGCCAAATTCACGCCAACGTTCACATAGCTCCCCCCACAGATCTCACGAGCTTATCCTCCACATGGCCCTTCGCATGGTGGGGAATGGACCTGCTCGGACCGTTCTCAAAAGCACCAGGACAAGTCAAATTTTTTATCGTCGCCGTGGACTACTTCAGCAAATGGATAGAAACGGAACCCTTGGCTACCATCACTGCAAAAAACTGCATAAAATTCTTCAAGAAAAATATTATGAGCGGGTTCGGGATTCCCGAGGTAGTAGTAACTGATAACGGGACTCAATTCACAGATACAGGCTTTCGAAAGCTAATGCTCGAGCTAAAAATCAAACACCATTTCACTTCAGTAGAACACCCTCAAACCAACGGACAAGCAGAGGCGGCAAACAAAGTAATACTGAACGGACTAAAGCGACGTCTGGACGATGCTAAAGGAAACTGGGTGGAAGAATTGCCTTACGTCCTCTGGGGATATAGGACTACCCCCCAAAGCTCCACTGGAGAAACGCCTTTTAGGCTCTCCTACGGCAGTGAGGCGGTCATTCCGGTCGAGATTGGCGAACTTAGCTGGAGAACGGCAAATCCTAAAACTCAACACAATAACGACCAAGCCTTAAGAGAAGAACTCGACCTCATCGATGAAATCCGAGGTCGGGCTTCACTCCGAGAAGCTATCATCAAACAAAGAGTAGCAACCAGGTACAACGCCAAGGTCGTTCACATAGATTTCAATCCAGGCGATCTTGTTCTCAGAAGAGCCGACATCGGTCAGAAAAACGCTTCCCAAGGAAAGCTCGCCCCGAACTGGGAAAGCCCCTATCGAATTTTGTCTAAAACCGGTACAGGAGCTTTTAAATTGGAGACCCTCCAAAGAAAGAAGATTGAAAGAACTTGGAACGCTACAAAACTGAAAAGTTATTATCTTTAGTTGCATGTACTCCGACCTTGTGTAAATACAAAAACAAAGTTATTTATAAAGAAGAAGGTAACCTTTCAAAGTATTTTCAAAGCTCATCAAACTTGTCGACGTTCTCACCAAGTTCCCACACATTCTTGATTTCATCAAGTAATATGTACGGGCCTAAAATTCCCTCTACATGGAATCAACTGGGACCGATCTTAAATGATATCCCCGAGCGACCACCCAAGGTCGCAAACTCTTTGGGAAAACAGTTAAATCCGAGCCGAGTCTCAGTAAACTATCTCAAAGAGACCAGGTCTTCAGGGATCGAAACGTCCTAAGAACGACCATCGGCCACAGCTGCCGATACCCCTACAGGGCGAGTTAAATCTGGGCCGAGTCCTGGTAAACTGTCCTATAGGCTCGAACCCGGTAAACCGAGTTCCTCATTTACCGGCGTTCTTACTTCATACATGACATGCAGAATTAAAAAAGCATTCATAAAACTCATAAACGAGTTCCAAAAATAAACTCTACGGAAACGACGTAACATGACATGCAGAATTTAAAAAGCATTTCATTAAGCTCGTAACGAAGTTTGAAGAAAGAAGACCTGATGAAACATGTTCCAAAATTACAAACATCTCGGATATGGTCGGGCCCTCAAAAAACGATCCTGAAATAGATACAAGAGTTCTGGATCTATACAAAACCTATATGGATACAAGCATATACCTAGAACTTCTGCCAAAAGAGCACACTTAAAACCATCAAACGGTAGAGGTCAGAAAGATGACGGTCTTCTCTTCTGTTTGGCCATCGATCTTAACAATCTTACTCCCTTCAACCTCATGATCGGCATCAATAATTTCCCGATCCAAATAGGTAGAAGGGCTGACCAAAGCAACTTGCTCAAGGGCGCACTCAAAACCTTCCCTGTACAGCTCGATTGCAGAGTTTGCGGCTTCACGAGCTTCCTTCCTAGCTTCATTAGCAACTTTCGCAGCCTCCTTGGCATTTTTTCTACTCTGATCAAGGGCTGCTTGGAGCTCTACAATTCGAGCTTCAGGATCGACGCCAGTACTGGCCCCCGCCTCAGAAGCCTTCTTCAGGTCGTCTTCTAAAACGATGATTCGATGCTCCAAACTTCTAATTTTCTGATTAGCATCGGCCACCCTGCTCCTTCAGATCTCTCTCCTTTTCTTCAAGATCCCTCACACGAGCCTCCTTTTCTTCAAGCTCCTTCACTCGAGCCTCTGCAAACTCGGCTCGACGAATGATTTCCCCCTGCCCTTCTTTCAAAGTTTGGAGCTCTTGCTTGGTTCGAGCCAACTCTTTTGATGCCGAGGACATATCTTCCACAAGCTTCGCCCTCTTCGATTTCTCAAGATCCAACAAAACTGCAACCACGGGATAAAGAAAAATCAAGCTAAAGGAAAGGCCATAAAAACATTTGGCAAACAAACAACATTAAAACACATACCCTTAGCCCTTTTCTCATATTTTTCCTTCTCGATCTTATGAACCTCGCCCAGGTTTACCAAGATCTGAACTAACGCTCCAACAGGATCCTCCCGCCACTGAGCGTAGTTCTGCTCCAGGAAACCTTCCTCCAGAGGAACGACCTTATTTTTGTGTTTTGGCCTCCTCGAAGTCTTGCTCCTTTTCTCCGGTCTTGGCTCACTGACATCTTCGATACGCACCCTCTTCGCTGAAGGCCCTGCACCAGTGTCGTGAGCAGCTGGAGGAGGGGAACCGGAGGTAAGATCGATCCGATCATGGGCAAGATCCTCCTGCGTAACAATGTTAATCGGAGAAGCAGGAATAGCCACCTCAGCGGCGATCACTGGTTGGGGAGACATTGGAACCGGAACAGCCTCTTCTTCAACATCGACAGGCATATCGACACTCTTCATCGCCAATGCTTTCATCGCTGCGAGCTTCCTTGGGGCCATGGTATCTGAAAATTAAAGAAAATTGGGTTACACAACTTACAATCAAAATACACAAAACTCGACCCCAGAAAGACAAACTACCTAAAACAGACTGCACTCGTCTCCGTTTTCCAGCTTGAACGATCTTGGCCGCAGGGATACCCCGATACTTATGTTTTGAAAACGGAATGCTCTCAGAAATAAATATCAGGATCCTCTTGGTAAGAAGAACGTCAGCAGTTAGTCGATCCTCGCCCACCGAAAAAGAATGGGTAGATCGTTCAAAATGGCCTTGACTCCAGCCAATGGGAAATTTGGTGGACACCAAAGTCTGACCATCCTCGCTAACCTTCGCTACCATCTCAATCGCTTCATCGGTCACCGGCTCGACCCAATAATACAACTCCTTCCAGTTTCCCCTCAGCGAATCCGCATAGGCCTTAAAAACCTTGGCCCCTCGCCTCGAGCGAAGACTAACATGCTCACGACTTGACTTATTCTCGCTACTATTCCGGTTAATCTCAAACAAATGGAAGAAAAGCAACGGTGAGACCGGTCTATCCAGATGAATGCACATTAATTCATAAGCTCGAACGAAAGCCCACGCGTTTGGATGCAACTGGGATGGCGCTACATCTAACCTCGCCAAAACCGTCTGCTCGAACCAGGTAAAAGGAGGCCGGATATTCATTTCGTTGATCAGCATGTGGTACAAAGTGAACTTAAGCTCTCCGGGCCACAGAGCCACATGCTCTCCCTTCTTCATACCCTCAATCCTCCAAACCCGCTTCGACCTCCCAAAAGCTTTCCTGCCGACCGTCTCCAAATTAAAACCATACTGGTACAAAGATTCGATCTCCAAAATATTTTTAGACACCCAATCGTATTGAGAAACCTCTCGTACCGGAACGTCAAGGTCCCCACAACCAGTACTCGAGTAACCATCAATAGAAGTAGCAGAAGCTCGACTAGAGCTTGGCTGACTCGAAGGACGAGATTCAGCTTGCTTCTCAGCATCGCCACGATCGGACCCATCAGCAGGCTCGGAACTTGTCCCGAGGTCGACCTCGGAACCCTCTGTTTCCTCCAAATGAATTTCCTCATCAGACTCGGAGGTAATGGTCATCACATCCACCAAACGATCCTCCTCCATATCTTCAGGAGCACTCTCGTTTGGCTCATTAGCATCACTCACAGGAGAAGAGCTTTCACCCTCAAAATTATCTTTCGCCTTATTGCTCATAGGGGCAGAAGCAGAGTGCTCTTGCACGTCAGGAACGGCAACTTCAAGAGGATCGGTACGAACTTTTGGGATTTCGCCACCAGAAGCCATCACATTCGTAAAGTCCTTACAATACTGAGTAACGTCTCTCCGGGTTTGTTTTGTCCTCGCCAGGACGAATCTGCAGAGATGGGGGATGAAATGTCAGGGTTAAGATCGAAACGGGGTTCGCGAAGCATATCGGAACCCGACCTGACGACCCCCATTCTGAGATCGTAAAGGACTGGGGGAGGTCTAGGCACAACAAAAAGAATAGGAAAGAAACTAACCTCGAAACGGAGCTGCGAAGTCGATCTCGTCGGAAAAGAATGCAGTTGTTGATCTCCAGAAACTGATCTTAAAAGTTCTTCAAAAAAACTCTCTGAACTCGTCTTTCTCGAAAAAGAAGCTCGGGAGCTCTCGAAGGTCGACAATCCAAAACAAATAAACGCCAAGAAACAAATGAAAGGGTGAGACCCTTTATTTATAGTGAGGCAGAATTAGTGGGCTTGGGCCGAGAAGTCGAAACGTCACGTCCAATCAAGGTCCATTAGGTTCGCACACTAAAAATAAAGCGTCACCATCATGCGCCGCCACTGTAAAATCACGCCTGGTCAGAAACAGTAAATATGGCACTGATTCCAAGATTGCACTGATTTCAAGAGACTGTCTGCCTCACTCAGAAGCTCGATTTGATTCCAAAAAACTTTCTACCTCGTTCAGAAGCTCGACGGTTATTCTACGTCGACCAAAAACTCAAAATCGATGTTAGCTCAAAAGCAAGGAAATTTCTACTCAAAGAGTCAAAAACGCAAGCCTGCATCATCTTATCAAGTCAAGATCGCTCCTCAAAGCGACCAGACTTGGGGGGCCACTGTTATGGTAAATAGAAATTCTGATATTCACACCTCCAGCAAGGCCCAATTATTCAGAGGCCTATTTCATAGAAACAGGGTTCATTCATCAATGGCCAAGATCACTCTGCAAGATCGGACGGCCCAAATCGACCAAAGCAAACACCACTCAAAATCTATAAATACAGCATTCAATGCTCACTAAAGGTAAGACTTTTTCCAAAACAATACTCATTAACTCAAACACTGACTTGAGCGTCGGAGTGTTATTGCAGGAACAACATCGGACATCTCAAGATCGAACAACATCGGACATCTCAAGATCGAACAACATCAGACATCCCAAGATCGAACAACATCGAACATCCCAGGACCTTAAGACAGAAACAGAATCAAGGATAAAACATCTACTAACTGCATAAGAACCAATCATTAAGATCAGAAGCACAGTACGGAACAGTAAGTAACGGTAAATAAGGGCATCGAACTAATGAAACAAATGGACAGTTATTGTCAACACCTCTTCAAGAAATGACAATGCTGGAATAAGGGCATCTAGCATTGTTCTGTCACCAGTTCTAGCTCGCCCATATTTGCTTACAGCAGCAATGCCAGCCGCAAGTGCTTCAGTCCCTGAATCAAAAGAGAGTCCAACCAAAATGAGATAAAAAAATGAAAAAAAAATTGATAAATTATATGTTGCTAGATTAGGAGAATATTCCCACATTGTGTTGATATGACACCAGAATTGGACCTTTTCAGCGATACACATGCTGCCATACAGAAAATTGAATATCTGAAAAGAAGGAAAAAAGGCTATTAAGAAATTACAATAATCAAACAGCATACATAATTTAACTTTAAAGAACGCGCACATGGTTCCACTGGTAACTCCCATAAATTTTCGAATTGAGAGTGTAATTGCGCGCACGGTTTCTGCAGCATCATTCAGAGGGTAATTACTGCATAGAAATAACAGTAGTTCAAGTCAGACTGCTATAACAAATTCAGAGGGTAATTACTGCAATGGACCGGACAAAACCCCAAATTCCTGTCCTCACAAAACCACGGTACAAGTTTTTTCCTGTCCTCACAAAACCACGGTACAAGTTTTTGTCCACTCCAAAAATACTATTTTTATTTCATACTCAATAAATTTTTTCTCCTATCTCTCCCCTCTACCTCTCTCTCGGCTATCCATCTCTCTCCTCTATCCTCCCTCTCTCTCTCTTCCTCTCCCCCTCTCATATCTCATTCTCTTCTTTCTTTCTCTCTCTATCTCTCTCAACATCCCACCTCTCTTCTATATATCTTCTCATACCATTACTCCTGTCTCCCCCTCTCTCCTCTATCCTCTTTCTCCTTCACCAACCCTATCTCTCCTTTCTCTCTCCCTCCATATACCTCTCACCTCTCTTCTATATATCTTGTCATATCATGACCTCTATTTCTCTCTCCCTCACTCTCTCTCTCTCTCTCTTATTATTTTCACTATAGTTTTATAATTATATTATAATAAATGTTATATAAAATCATTATAAGCGACATAAAGAGAATTATAGTAAATTTTAAGTTTTTATGCTTGTGTTGTCCAGTGTTAACCAAACGGCATAAATGTTATTTAAAATTATTTTCACTATAATTTTATAATTTTATTATAATAAAATTTAAGTTTTTATGCTTGTACTGCCCAGTATAGTATTTACCTGTTTGCGAATCAAAAGCACCCTAAGTTACAAAATTTAGGGATTGATTTGGTGAATTATTGTTTCGTGTAGGGAATGAAATATTGAATGAGATGAGCTGTTATACCACATACATTGAGAGAGAAATCAGTTTGGAGAAGATTTTGTACAATCTACCATGGACGAACTTGAGGAGGAGGCTTAAGAGGAGAATTTCTTCACTTCCCTTGATGAGCTAAAATGAGAACCACTTGATGAGCTAAAATGAGAACCATCACTTGTACTCTTTATCTGGGTGCAGTGAGGGAGTAACATAACACCAAAAAGATGGAGCATTAAAAAAATGGTGCAAGAGGAAAAATATAAAGGGAGGAAAAAGATAAAAAATGCGTGATATATTTATGGTTTAAATGTTTTCTGTCCCTACAAATATAGTTGTTTTTCAAATAAATCTTTACAATTTTTTAAAATAAATCCTTGCAAAATAATTTTTTTCTTTCAAATATTCCCTTCTGTTAGTGAACCGTTACAAAAAAGTTGACGTGTTTAATGGAGTGCCGAGGTGTTATTTCTTTTTCATTTTTAATTTTTTTATTGACATATGAGGTGAATGCCAACTCACCTTTGTCTTCATTTTCCTCCTTCCTCCCTCTCTCCTCTCTCATCTGCCATCTCTCCCACTCTTTCTTCACCACACCAACCCCAAATCAATTTCAAAAACCCCAAAATCAATTTCACTAACCCCGTCATCACCAAATCTCTCTCAAATCTCAACACAATCTATCCCCTTCACCTTGAAATCCACCAACCCCAAAATCAACTTCAAAAACCCCAGAATTTTTTTGTGCAAAATTGATTTTAGAAACCCCAAAATGAAATCAATTTGGGGATCATGTGGCGTTCGCACAACTCAACAATACCAACGAGAGGGCTTTGTCGGAAATCAAGTAAGGAAAAGTCAAACTCAACATCAGTGGCGGCGGAGAGGAGACTGTCGTTCTGGAAACTTCCAGAAGCACTTCTAGGGTTGGTAAGGTAACTGTCGAATTGGTCGAAAACAGTTATTGGAGATTAATGAGAAGAAGATGAAGGGATTGTGAATGTAAATGTTTCTTTTCTATCTCTGTTGCTGTTGCTAACCATCATCATCATCAGTTTCAGTTTCAACAATACAATGGTAAGGTTTCAACCTTTGAGTTGAGTTGAGACCAACGAGTGAAGAGAATGAAAGTGAGTGTGTGTTTGTGTGTTTTTGGGCTCTTTCTTTGCGTCTTTTGATGGGTTTGATGATGTTGTTGGAGGAGGTTGCGCCACATGATATCCATACATTGTCGTTGCCTAACAATTTTGATGTTACAGAAACTTCGGATAATTCTCGTAAAGAAAGTGGGACAGAATTGAACTATGGAACGTTGAAGGGAGATTTTTGCAATAAAGGTTATAGGAGACCACCTTATATTAAGAATACCTTGAATGATGTTTCATCTTCATTGGGGGGCAGTTCAGTTCAAAATGAAAGATCTTTACCTCCAGTAAAGACTTCAACCAGTTTTGATGCTTCTGTTCAGGACAAACATACAATGGAAGTAAGCAGAGGAAATAGAAATGTGGGCTTGAGAACACACAACAAATATTTTGATTCTATTAGTTATGATCTAGTTGCAGACTTGCCAAAGACTAGTAGTATTCATGAACGCGGCATTCAGAGCGAGCAAAGTGAAACAAAAAAGAAACCAAGCTCACGGGCCTCAGTTCCCTACTTTGATTCTGATGATAGCGATTTTGAGGATGTGCTTCATAAATAGAAATCAGCTAGTGTTTCCCATCCTATTAGTAGAGTATCTCGAAGGACACGAGCTTCATCAAAAATTGGTACTGGTTTAAGCTCGAAGGATGCTCCTACCGAGGCTTCCGTGACTCCTGTTACAAAGCTAGGATGGAAATCTTCAAGGGTTTCTGAGAGTAAAAACCAAACGGCCTCACCTATAAAGAAGAGCTCTGAAAGTTGGGCAGGATCTAAGCCTAAATCAGCAGAAAATGAAGCATCTAAGCAAAGTTCTGAGCCTAATAGATTATTGGATGAGAATATTATAAATTCATCTGCAAGGGTGCAACCTTCTAGTTCTCTTTCAAAAACAGTGGTAAAAGATAGTGAGAGGCAAAAGGCTTCAGAATCTCTAAATTCTGATGGAGGAACTCCCTCTAAGAAAACTGTTCATGTTCATCCAAAGTTACCTGATTATGATTCCTTTGCTACTCATTTCATGTCTCTTAAGAAGGATCGTCCTTGAACTTTGCTCGCTTTTTTCTAGCAATATAGCTCCTCGGACTATAGCCAGTATATTCTTACATATAGTTGCGTGATATAAGATTCGGAATACTTTTTTAGGAAAAATGATACTATTGCATGTATTCTATTCATTTTTTTGGATATTTTGCTAGTACTATATTTAAATCAAATTAACTAATATTGTAAGGACTAAAAAAATCAACAAAGATCACATATATTCCTGGACATTTTAGAATATTAAGGACTAAAAACTACCTTCTAATTTTTATGGATTGAAAACAGAATTAACTTACTAATAACGGTTGGTCAGAGTGGTCCTCAAGTTCGGATCACAACTTAAGATCTTAAGTTAAGATTTTGAGTGTAGTAATAACTCTATTGAATGGAAAACCACACGAACCGACAAAACCAGATACACGTGGTTACCATGATCCGTGGTTGGACTTAAATTAAAATTGATTGTCTCATTCCTGTAATTTTTCTGTTTTCAAAGTCGGTAGATGATATTATAAGCCGCCACCTTTAACAAGTGAAAACAAATACAAGAAACAATAACTGTTGACTATTAAAATTCTATGACCAACCCTCTACTAATATAACTACCTAATAATCTCAAGTCAGAGTTATGCATTGCATATAACTTCAAGATTCAGAAGCTGTGAACTCCACATACTCCTATTCTATTTTAAGCTCTTTCAAATTACTTATTATCATTACAATTTCATTAGGTATATGCCTCTCTGTTGTACAAATTTAGCAAGCATGTCTAATTCTAGCAATTTCTTCATGTCTCATGCTAGCAAGTCAAAAACTTGTGATTTTTATATTTTAAAGTCTCTTTCTTAGCTCAATAAATTATATATAAGTGCCTTACAAATTATAGTTTTGTTTTTGGTTGATTGCAGAGAAATGGAAAACATTAAAGATCCATCAATTTACAAAAATCCAATCATATTGCAAAGTGAGGACTTAACAAAGGTTTGTGTACAATTACAAACTCATCTAGAAAATCTTCCTTTTTTCAATCAATATCTTGAAAAAACTCATCATTCATCATTCTTTTATTTCTGTCTAACACAATATGAACAATGATTTGGCAGTATATATTGGACACAGCTGTTTATCCTACAGCTGTTTTTGCATCTCATCAAATTTTGCCTTGACCCCCCTGGCTGCAGCACTGTACCATATTGCTGCGGCCATTGCACCTGGATCAGGAACTACAGAAAAATCCTCTGGAAGCACAGGAGTACGCTCAGCCTGCACAAGATTCCTCATCGGATCCCACTAATAATGTCAAAATTAATAAAAACGTGAAAGTGTTCTTCTAGAATAAACCACATTTATAAGGAAGTATATATAGCATATAAAAAAGTCACCTCACATATCAACGAAATAATAATGCTTTCAAGAAAATCAAAGAAACAAAAATAAATGTCACCGTTGCTTTCATGTGTTTGGTTGATTCAGCTTCCTTTAATGCAACCTCAGCAGAGAGAAGAAAAGCAGTCAAAGGATCATCACCAGAATTTAATTTCTGTAAGGTCAAAGCATAGTAAGTAACGGTAAATAAGGCCATTGAACTAATGAAACAAATGGACAGTTATTGTCAACACCTCTTCAAGAAATGACAATGCTGGAATAAGGGCATCTAGCATTGTTCTGTCACCAGTTCTAGCTCGCCCATATTTGCTTACAGCAGCAATGCCAGCCGCAAGTGCTTCAGTCCCTGAATCAAAAGAGAGTCCAACCAAAATGAGATAAAAAAGATGAAAAAAAAAATTGATAAATTATATGTTGCTAGATTAGGAGAATATTCCCACATTGTGTTGATATGACACTAGAATTGGACCTTTTCAGCGATACACATGCTGCCATACAGAAAATTGAATATCTGAAAAGAAGGAAAAAAGACTATTAAGAAATTACAATAATCAAACAGCATACATAATTTAACTTTAAAGTAAGCGCACATGGTTCCACTGGTAACTCCCATAAATTTTTGAATTGAGAGTCTAATTGCGCGCACGGTTTCTGCAGCATCATTCAGAGGGTAATTACTGCATAGAAATAACAGTAGTTCAAGTCAGACTGCTATAACAAATTCAGTTTTATAATGCTATCGCATCACCCCCCCAAATGCAGTTCCTTAAAGGTGCGGAATTACCCAATAATCATTATTAGCACTAATAACTAATAATTCATGGTTATATCTAAGCTAGGAAACCAAAAATATATGTAAGGATAAGATGCATAAAAACAAACTTACGATTCCACTCCCTTATGAATTTGTTGTGCAGCATACCACATCTATAGAATATAAACCAAATTCAAGGAGGAACAAGCATGATAAGTCAACAATTATATAATAAATAAATGATAAATCATATAATACATAAGCAGATAATTTTGAGGACTCACATTTGATCCGCAGTCACCATCACCAACTTTAGAGTCCCAAAAATTTAGAAGTTCCCTGGAATCTTTAAGTTCCTCTACAGCAGATTTAATGGCTGCCTCAAGAAGTTTTCCCTGCTCGGTCAGTTGCTGAGGCCGAGTATGTGCCTTACATATCGCAAATATTGAACCAGATTTCATAAGTTATAATACATAGTAATAAGGGAAAAGCTGACAACAAAGTATTTATTTCCCTCTAGATAATTGATCGTAAGATGGAAAACACTTTGAATAGGTGAATTTAAACTGATGCATCAAATATCAAGAAAATCCATAAATGAAATTTGTTGCAAAAACTATTTTCTGGTCATCAACTGAAGCCTCTAGGTATTAGAAAGGTTCCTATTATGTCAATTTGAAATCAACTGTATACACATCGGTTTATTGCAAGTTTTGTCTCTAAATTATTAAACCAACCAAGATGTCAAATTGCATCCAACAGTGAGCTAACAAAGCCTTAATTCGAACACACAAAAATTCAAATGATGCTATTTAGATTTTAACAACTAAAACAAACAAAAAAAGCATCGGATAAACCAATTGGATAATGCCAACATAATCTGACTAAGAAATTCACACAAACATCTTCATAGAGGTGTTAACATTACTTGCTGCTTTTTCCAGGGGTATACCTGTATAGTGTTTACTGGTGGAGATGGTGGATTCTTTTCTGGAATCGCACCTTTAAATAAAAAACAACTTCAAAAGCTCAATGTATGAGGAGTTATTTAGTTTGGTCCTTACAATTGAATGTACATCTTAAAGAGGCAAAAGCCATATTTTTACTAGAACAAGACAAATTAATAACAAATAACAAGATATAGTAAAATATTCATGTAATATAATTGATTAATGAAAACAATTACAACAAATTACCGACCACTAACTCCAATAGGCCAATAAGGAGCTTTAGTTTCAGCATCCAATCGTTGAAGAATAGACATAGACGGTAGATTAACTTTCATGAGAGAAATTGATAAACCTGAGGGAGAATTAAATATGATAATCAGAACTGCTGGGTAAACAAAAGAGTTGATTCACTTACCATTTTCCATGGTAACAAACCTTCCATGTTAGGAGAAGTCATGAATGACCCCGTATATACTCTATCAACTGTCAACCCATGATCATTCGTCAATCTAGAAATTGCGTTTCCTGTTGCAATCATAAGTTCACTTAAAAAAGTGCGCCCTAACCTGCAATTGAAGAATTATGTAAGATAAATAAGCCACCTCCTTGAAGACAATTTTACGGCTCAAAAACAATTCTGGACATCTATAAACTAATAGAAAGCATCTTTCAATGTAATATGTCGAACAATGAGATTGGTTTAGTTTGGAAAATCTGAAAAGTTACCTTAAAAGTAACACGTATGCCATCAAAATGGTTATTTTAAATTTTATATGAAATTTACTATACAGAAGAGAAGTGTACCCTAATTTATTAGAAAAGATCTGCAAGAATCCAACGGCAATCAAGAAATGCCAATGAATTTTAAATAATTCATCAAATAATCGAAGCAGACAATTTTATTGGTGTTATCTTTATCCAATATATTCGGTAATGAGAAGTTTATCAAACTCACTTCACTCGAAGTCTCAAAACAGACAGCCGTTATGTTGGGAAAAAGAACCAAATTGCTGCATAAACCAGAAACTGGTTATGCAGAGAAGCAATGGAACAGGAACACGGTTGCGCACCAGCACAGATCAAAGCCACGCAATTCGAGTTACAGATGAAAGAAAACGATTCCAATCGATCACACAACAAAGAAAGAAGCTTAATGGAGTGCCAATTGAACCTCAATTGCACAATTAATCGGACAATTGATAAAGCGCATTAAGAACCCTAAAACAGAGAAATTGGGGAAAATTGCATAAATCACAACACAGAGATTTGTTTACCCAGTTCGATTTCAAGATTGAAATCTACTCTGGGGGATGAAGCAATTGCTTCAGTCCAATATCATTGATCAATGGAATTCCAAAATGAGTTACACAATGAGACCAAGAACAAGTTCTTTTCCCCAAGTGTTTCAAGCCCCCTCACTTCCCAAATCCCACGAATCCCAGTGTTTCTCTCTACTCTCCAGTGATCTCGCAATGTTCTACCGATTACAATACGTGATCTAAGCTATATATGCACTGTTAACCGATTTGGTGCCAAATAACAGACTTGAAAAATCTGTTATAACCGATAACAGCTTCTGCTAGCTTTCTAACTCTGATGTGGACAGAAACTCTCCACGTAGGATGACTTGATGAGGTGTACACACACTTGGCAGTGCCACATAATCAACACGTTACTTACATGAAACCGGAAGCAAGGATGATATTTGAGAACCTACCCATTGACCATGAGGACCACTCTATCACCTCGAGTTATTGGAACAAGGTTTGTTCCCTGCAAACATTTACAAAAGAAAAAGATTGTAACTCACTCACAATAGTTGTTGAGGGCTCTATCATTTGCTATATATTGTGTTTTCCTGTCTCTCCCATTTATATTTATTCTGTACTGATATGATCTGGCAAAACTTTGTGTCAATTCATTAGGGTCTCCAATATATAAATAAACACCACACTAAAATTTAGACACTGATGTTAATATGTAGCAATTTGGCAGTAAAATTCAGTTTTATGTATTCTCAATGAAAACAGACTAGTTTATGTATAGATCGATGCATATGTATGTCATGTCCAAATTAATTAAATATTGCGTATACACGGACAATAATTAGATTAATCTACGGACAGAGATATAAATTCATATCAGAAAAATAAAAAAAATTTAGGTTTTTTATGGAATAAACAAGGGTGGGAAATATAATACTGTGCAGTACCTCCTTGGACAATATTTTCTTCAGAAGTGAAACCAATATATTTGGAGACAGTGCATAATCGCAACGTACACCTTTTTCCCAATCTGAATGCTGTAAAAAAGTAATAATAATTTGATATTTAAATGAAAAATAAAAGCATAAAGGCAAACTTGTGGAATATAACCAAGTACTGTGACATTTTTAAGAATAACGTAGGAAACATACCATTCCACCACCCAATTTCATCATTTTTGTAGTTACACTAAAACCAGTCCATAAAGCAACACTCACTGTCCCCACATTTTCAGATGCATATCTTGCTTCCTGAACAACATCGGCAAGAGAAAGACCAGCAGCTGCAGCAGCTCCTGCAACCTTCCTCACCCAAAAAAAACGTTAAATGCGGACAATACAACAACTTGGCACACTAATATAATATAAGGTACACATTGATACACGGGCCAGTCACGGAAGTCCCTCGATGAGTAACATGAAGAGAAGTGGTTGGAAAAGCATTTATAATATGCAGAAAGATCAAACACAACGCAAAAAAAAACCAAGTAACTTTGTTGACGAACCTTATGAACCAGTATAGTCCCTGCCAATCCTCTTCTTCCGATAAGCCCTAGAGGTTGAGGTAGACAACAATCATCCCCAACAATAACAGTCTGTGCAGTGAAAATAAATATGATGCCTACAACTTGATTATTTTTAGCAGAAGGCGAAAACGTTAGCCAACTAAACACACCTCTACTTGATAGCCTTCATATTTTGCTTGCTCAGCAGCCAAGCCAAAGTTCAAGCGGTCTCTTTCATAGTTCTATATCAACAGCCAAATTCAAACACTATGAATCCAGAAACAAAAGCAAATCCTAAAAGCCCTCATTAACTCACCTCACTCAGTATTTTATAAATCATTCACAGCTCAAAGCTGATTTCGCACAATATCAATATTAATAAAAAAAGCTTCTGATTCTTATCACTACTTATTGTCTTCATTAAGAAGACGGCAATTTTAAGTGATAAGAAGTCTAACAGGGAAAGAACTTATATTACCATTACAATCAGAAGACACCCCATAGAACCAGTTACAGTTCGTATCCCCTAATTTGAAACATAATAGTTGCGTCAGAATCATGAAAGAGATCGGTGCGTTAATAACTCGAAGTATGATGTGCATACAGCAAGAATTGCATCAACTGTTGGACTCTCAAAGAGATTGCCACATATGGCTGCTGTAAGCATTCCTTCACCCACAAATCCAGCATGAGCAGGCTCATGGCCACTTCTACCCCCTTCAACATGAAATACAAATATACCACTGCTTAAATATCATACTTCCACTCCTCTCTAATTAGTTGCAGAAACACAATATAACAGCAATATCTCACCTGATATTACTGCAACTTTATTGTATCGTGGACCAGGATAGACATCTGCGCGGAACACAACCTTCACCTACATTCAACCGAAAAAAACATAAAAATTTTCAGGAACTCTAACACATATTATACACAGGTATGCATGCGTAATCAGATTTATCAAATCAAATATGTGCAATCATACTTTAGGAAAACCATCTAAAAACTGTAGTCCAGGATATGCCTTAATCAGACCTTCAATATATTCAGTCTCAAAATCTGCAAATTAAATGAAACAATTAAGTTATTCAACTCCCTCTTGTATGCTTGCGTTACAAAAGCAATATAAACAATAACACAATCTTCAATTCATTGCCAGTAACGAAATACCAAAACAATCCTAAATAGAAATCGACGTCATTTTCTCTCATTGTGTCGTCATATTCGATATAACAGTGTTTCGCATGGACATTCCGAATGCAAGCAGCAATCTACGTAAGTCAAAGCTCGGCACAGCTTAGTCAAAGAGGAATAGCAAAGATGTAGCCTAACAAATTTGGAACTAAAGAATTTTGACGCATTTCAGGTTTAAACAAAAATAGCACGATTCTGAAACAATTAAAAGACAAGAAGACGATTCCGAACCGGCAATCGCCAATATTCAGAGCAAACAGTTTTTAACGGTTACAGCTATAGTAGAACAAGATTGCATGTGAATTGCGTCAAATAATGCGAACACGGCAGCAATAATCGAAGCAGTGAAAAGATAAAAACACGATTGCATGTAAATAATTCAAATAATGCAAATTCAGTAGCGATTTCAGTTATTTGAATACTAAAGCAATTCAGATTCGAACTAACTAAAATAAAGATAAATCGCAGATGAATTTCAAACGAAAACAAAAAGAAGCGAACGAAAACAGTTCAAAGATGCAAACACGATTTCTTTAATTGTAACTGCAAAAATATTCGGATTACGCCATTTTTAATTGTAACTTTCAAATAATACCAGATCGCAGGGGAACTTTCGTCAACGGTCAGAAATTGAAAGAAGAAAATAGAAAAAAAAATAGAAAGAATAAGGAAAACGAAGTGAGAGAAATGAGAGACGCACTTTTGCTTTCGTTGATGAACATCCTGGACATTGCGGATTCCATAGCGAAGAGCTATTGGAGCACTGAGCTTTGTTGAATCGAGAGAGCGAATGGTAGAACCTGAAAAACCTAGAAACGGTTTTGCATCGGTAGTTAGAAGAGAGAACGAGAAAGTAGAGCGCGAATGAGAGGGAAGAAAAGTTGTTACTTGTTATGGCCTCGTTGGTTTGGTGGGGAGGTGCGGGTGCCTCTTTATATAGTAGTATCCACACAGAGAGGGAAAAAGCGAGGGAATTGATAGTTTGAGTTGTTTTTGGGGATTGGAATTGGTTCTGTATAGTTTGAGAAGTGTTCTCCAGCAAGGAAAGTAAATAAATAAATAAAAAATAATTGAGAAAATGCTACCGCTTTATCCAAACTTTAAGTTCTTTTTTAAAAATAAAAAAAGATACCACTGCATTTCAAGTTTCAACTCACCCATTCAATATAATGGAGACATTAAAAGTAACGGTGTCTTTCAAACTCTTTGTTCCC
Organism: Astragalus membranaceus; assembly: GCA_039519185.1. Classification (NCBI taxonomy): domain Eukaryota; kingdom Viridiplantae; phylum Streptophyta; class Magnoliopsida; order Fabales; family Fabaceae; genus Astragalus; species Astragalus membranaceus. The sequence continues at coordinate 40,185,533 of CM076853.1, read as the reverse complement.
GCGTATCAATTAATCGATCTACTTTAAATATAATCAAAACATATGCTAGGGCATTTACATTTTTAGACATCACCGAATTTTGATATTTGTCAAAATTTAGGGGTAAAATAGACAATTCACCGCATAAAGATAAAATGCTACAGTATCACTACAGTGTGCTACAGTGACGTTTCTAACGTGCTACAGTACCGCTTATGTCACTCTACCTCAAACTACTGAAATTAATCAATTTAACTACTAACAATTGTCAAAAAAAACCATACATCTAACAATAGTTTCAAAATTATTTATTCCAAAAAAATAAATTATTAAATTAATATCACACTCAATAATTAAATAATTTAAAATTTACTATTTACTATAATCTCTCTATTAAAACTACTAAAAGCAATCAATTTTTCAAGTAATAAATAAAATCAATCAATTTAACCACTAACAATTGTAATATTAAATCATATAGAAAAAAGGAGAAAACATGTGGCAACGGGAGCGGCAACGAGAGACTGACAACGAGATCGGCAACGAGAGCGGCAACGAGAGTGCCAACAAGAGAGGAAACGAGAGCGCCAACGAGAGTGCCAACGGGAGTGCCAACAAGAGAGGGAACGAGAGCGATGGGGCTACATATTTTACCTTTTACTCCATTATTAATATTATAAGAAGATACCGATTTTATTTTAACTTTTTGCAACACAACTATTTTAGTAAGTTGACCGCTAAAAGACAAAATTTGCAACACAACGAGAGCGGCAATGCGAGACTGACAATAGAATCGACAACGAGAGCGACAACAGGAACATGAGTGGGAACAAGAGAGGCAAGGAGATCCCCAACAGAGCGCCAACATGGATGCATATTTTAAAAAATCTTATTTTCTTTTTTCTTCATTTTTACTCCATCTAAAATTTACCTCTAATGTCCAAATACATTATTATTGATCAATGTAATTCTGATTGTCAATCTCCTTTATTTTCTTCGACTCAATATAATTTTCATATGTATCTTATATGACAAAACACCTATCTCTTTCCACTTTGAATTTCAAATCATACATTTTGGACATTGTTCACAACTTATGATTATCTTCCAAATTACTATTATGACTTCATGGCAATACACCGACCATACAGTATCACTCGTGCGTATGCACGGGTAAAATACTAGTTACACGAGAAAGAAATGGGTTGTTCAAAACAATTACTTTTTACATTTTTTTTTCACATTTATTTCTCACACATTTTCTATTTCTCTCACAACTTTTACTTTTTTCATTTCTTTTTCCAACATTTCTTTTTTCATATCTTTTTTCTCTCCAACTTTTCTCTCTCATTTAAATAACATATCAAATCTATAAATAGTTTATTATTAGCCAACTAATTTTCTCTATATCTATATCAAAAAAAGATGACTACTTAAATTACAAAACTAGACATTTAAATTTTTAAGGGTATTTATGCAAATTTAAATTTAACTATCTATATCTATAATCTATAACTATATAGGAAAAATGGCTCCTTAAATTACAAAACTAGACATTTAAATTTTTGCCATCTCACCATTTTGAGGACAAGTTTATACATTCCTATGTATCCTTCTCTTACTTTACCTTCTAATCTCTTAGTAAAAATTCATATTCTCTCTTTCTCATCTCCTCCTTTCTTTAATTTTCAAGTTTTTTATTAATTACGATGTATCAACTATTTATAATCTATTTACTAACTATTTAAGAAACAATATATGCTTCAATTAAAAAATCAAATATCTAAATTTTTGCCACCTCACCTTTTTGAGGACACATAACATGATTTGATTAATTTAGTCCTCCTAATTGATAATACATTACGAATTTATCTTTTTTTATCAACATTACGGATTTATCTTCTAAATACATAAATTTGTAATGTATTATAAATTACAGATTTATCAATAAATACATAAAACCATAAAATTAAAAAATAATACATCACGAATTTATCTATTTAAAAGATAAATCCGTAATGTATTTTGTACTTGCAAATTTGTGTATATAATTTATACACTTGTAATTATTTATAATGAAATTATAATTAATTTTATTTTTTAAATGAAACAGATATGGGTACGAGCGATCTTTTGGTTTCGTTCAATGTAGATAAATTAGACGCATTCACGACAACAAAGGTACATTTAATTAATTATAATAATTAAAAACTGTCTATTTTGTATATTTTTTCTATGTGTGGCGATGTTGTATATTGGGCTAGAGAGGTTGGGAAAGTCGGTGGAGTAATTGTCATCATTATGAGATAAGATAAAACAATCGGTAAAAGGGGAAAGAAATAAATTATTTTTGGTTGGGAAAAGAGTAGAAAATATACTGGAGTGTATACATTGAAGTAAACACTGGTTGTTGTAGAGTGGGGTATTCAAAGAAGCGTACTTGTCCTTTCAAGCTGAGAGCTACAACTTTGATTAATGTTGGGGATTGGAGAGGGAAAGTTAGGTGTGGTCTTTACAACCATGAGCTGCATTGTAAATTAACCAACGTCTCATTCTTTGGGCGGTTAACACACCAAACTAAATTAAATGTTGCACCAAGACACAGTATGAGTGCATTGAAGGAGAGATTTATAGGCAATGTGACTTCTATGCTCAAGCTCTATATGCGGGGTCACTTGTACCGTTCGAATCTGAGAGGTCCTAGAACCGAGATATAGGAGCTTATGAGACTGATATAATTTGAACAGTATATGTCTTGGAGCATAAAACATGAGAAAACATGGATGTTGCTAGCGACATCATGTGGGCACATCCCAATTTTATCAAGTTATTCATAATGTTTCCTAAAGTTTTGATTATGGACAACACATACAAAACCAACCAGTACAGACTACCTCTTTTGGAGATTGTTGGTGTCACTTCCTCCGAGTTAACATTCTCGGTTAAATTTGCATACTTATCGGCAGAGCGTTATGACAGTCTTAGATTGGAATTGCATATGCTAAGGGATTTGTCCGTGGTAGACGACTAGGTGTTCTTGACCAACAAAGATATTGCACTGATGAATACCATTGATGTCGTGTTTCTATCCACTTTGAATTTGCTTTGTCAGTTTCACATAAGCAAGAACGTGAATGCTATGTGTAAGCAGTATGTTATGAAGGATAGACAGAAGCCGTTGATGGATCTTTGGTACAGTATTGTTGACTCACCAGATGAAATTTAGTACTATTAGCGGTTGCAAGTATTGGAGCAATAATGTGTCGATTTACCTATGTTTGTGAATTACGTGAATGAGGCATGGATTAATAGGGTGACACATTTTGGAAATACCACTACAAATAGGTATGTCATTTAATTTGCAATTAATTTGAAATTAACTTGGATTGAATATATAATGATTTGTTTTACTTTTTTTTTTGTCAAAGATTGGCTGATTTCTTTAAACATGGGCAAAGCCCAAACCAAGCAATCCAAAGATTGGCCCAAAGCCATTACACAACAGTGAAACTGTTTAAGTTGGACTATCCACCCGAAACAAACCCGGATCCACAAGTACAGTTAGTTAGCTAATTAATTGCAAAAGTAAATACAACCCTAAATGGCAACAACTCAGAGATCTTCGCGAGCAAATAGGCCCTTAAACGACAAGAAAACCCTAGCAGCCAGAGAGCTTCAAAATTCTTCACGATTTCTCCTCCAAAGAGCTTGAACATCATGCACCAAAGTTTGTCTCAGTAATTCAGGCGGATTACGTAGCCAAGATCTAGAGAGGTGGCCATCGCGTGAAAGGCTGGCGATGGTGTGGGCTACTCTTTTGTCATCATGCCCCACCCAGGTCATATGCCAAAGTCTCGCAATTCTCTTCTTAGGTTGTTAATGTCTTCAATTAAGCTCTTTATCTCACCCTTTTGAAAATTTCATCTACAAGCTTCGATCAGTGGTTGGCTATCCGACTCAAAAATCACAGTTTGGAGCTTTAAATTGCAAGCAAGAGAGGTTGCATCCCTTAGGCTAATAGCTTTTGCAATCAAAGGCGATGAAGCAAAAAAAGGTCTCGTCGTTGCTGTAAGTATCACCCCACGCTCATCTCTACACACAATACCTGGATATCCCTTTCCTGTGTCTGAATTAAAAGCAACATCACTGTTGAAGAAGACCTTGGGCTTCATATTATGGGTAGATTTTCTTTTGGGAGGCAACGAACGCATAAATATCTTTGTTTCCTTCACACAAACATTTCTCTCTGCTTCAGTAAACATTTGCTTCTTTCACACCACCACCCTAAAAAATGAACACCATTTCAACTCAGTTCTCAAGGGACAACACACTAACCGCCCTTCATCAACTTTTTTTTGTAATGCATAGGTCCATTAACTTTTAAAAACGTAACACTGTTGCCCCTTTTAACGTTTTTTTGTTAACTCTGTTGATAGACTGATTATGTGGCTTTTTGACTGCCGACCGACTTGGCATACCAAGTATGATACTTTAATTATTTTTTAATTAAAATTTAAAACTTAAAGAAAAATGTGAATTGTCCACGTCTTCTTCCTTTCCTCTTCATGGAAGCCATGGGGAGCCATGGAACCCAGCAACAACACAACGAAAACGAATCACATCCTTCTTCATGTTTTTTTTTCACGCTTGTCTTCGTTTTCGATTTTGTTGTTTTTCATCATGTTCACCAATCACCCAAATACCCAGAATTAATCTGTGAAACATCAAAGCGAAGGCACAAATCTAAAAGCACAAAATCGAAATCGAAAACCAGATCTGAACACCAATCAACCACAATTCAAAAACTTGTAAAACGAAATCGAAAAACAAAAAACAAAATCTGAAAAAACTTGTTTTCAACAATATCTGGTTCAAAACGCAGCGGCATAAACGAAATCTGGTCCCAATTTAAAAATTTGTGGCTAAAGTGCTATCGGGGTTCCTTATCTTTATTTAAAGTAACGATTTGGTCCTTTATCTCTTTTTTGTCCCAAATCAGTCCTTTATGTTTTAAATTTTTGACACATAAATCCTTTTCTGTCCCAAATCAGTCCTTTATGTTTCAAATTTTTAACACATAAATCCTTTTTTTGACACATAAATCAGCACTGTTAACGGGAAAGGATTTATGTGTCAAAAATTTGAAAGATAAAGGACTTATTTGGGACAAAAAAAACATAAAGGACTAATTCGTTACTTTAAATAAAGATAAGGGACCCCGGGAGCACTTTAGCCAAAATTTGTTTATGAAACAGATCTGAAAAAACAAAAAACAAACTTGAAAAACGAAATCAAATCTCACCATAGAGCAACTTAGCATGGCTTTCTAGTAATTGAGATAAGTGTTCCAAAAGGAACGCAACCACGCTATCAGCCATAAGATTGCTCAGAAAATGAACTGATATGGTGTATTGATGTTTGGTGTTTGGTGACGGTGAGAGTGAGCATCGAGTGTGAGTGATTTGGGAATTAGGGTTGGGTGAACATTTTTTTAATTTTTTTTAAAATTAAAAATAATAGAATTATCCTATGTGGCATTCCAACTAAGCAGTCAGATAGCCACATCACTGACAGATTAACGGTGCTAACAAAAAAACGTTAAAACGGACAACAGTGTTACACTTTTAAAAGTTAAGAGACCTAGGGGTTACAAAAAAAAGTTAAGGAACCTATTCGTTACAAATAAATAAGTTAAGGGACCTGGAGAGATATTTACCCTAAATATAATTAGTGTATTTCTTTTGAGAGTGCTTCTAGGGTGAGAGATCAACGAAGTCCATCACCAGTGAACCATTAAAACTGATTATAAGATATAGTATACAACTTCATCAATGGTTGAGATTTAATACAGTTTGATTCAATCTTAACCACTCATAGCATCTTAGAGAATATACTAGGTCAATTTTAGTGATTAACCAATGAGCGACTTAGTTGATCTATCACCCTAGAAGCACCCTTAAAAGATATGTAATTTTCCCGTAAAAAAAGGAAAAATTTTAGGTGTGATTTCATTGGTGTGGTTAATACTGTTTTTCATTGACATCATGTCAGGTAGATTAATTATTTAAATCGTCCATTTTCTTTTATTTAATTTTTATAGAAAACTATCACACATGTCATGGTGTGATAGGAAAACAACATCAATCACATTTAAGTTTTTTTCAAAAAACAATAGTCTCATATTCCAAATAGTCTAACTTGTGTTAGCTAAGTACTAAAATACTCTATTTGTAGTTGACTTGAGATAGTCGAAATCAAAATAAAAGAGTTAATAGTTGTTTTAGGCGTCTAAAGGACTTAATAAATATAAATGGTTTACCCAAAATATAAATGGTATATTTGGAAAAGTTTGGTGAATTGTACGTTACACTTTTAAAAGTATTATTATTTTAAGCCAAAATTAAAAGGTTAAAAATACCAAAGTTATGAAAATAAGGGAGTATGTTAGTTTGATGTGTACCATAAACAGTAGTGGCAGACCTACACTATATTCAGGGGTTCAGTTGAACCTTCTGGAAACAAAATATTAGTACCAGGGGCGGATCTTAGTGTGGGCTGGGGAGGATCATGACCGCCCCAAGAAAAATTAAACAATTAGTGGTCTAGATATATACAAAAAAACAAAAAAAACAAATATATAAAAGTATCATCTTTTGGCAATCTAATCTAAGACAATAAATCTTAGGGACCCTCCAGCTCAGCTCTCCCGCCAATTCTCCTAGCTCCACCCCCACCAGCTGCCACCAATCAAGCGTCGTCGTGTGTTTCATGTTGGATTCCAACAGTGACTCAATGTGTTACAGTTTTAATGTAACCATTTGCCTTCAGCCTTCAGCCTTTATGTGTCAATTTCACATTAAAAAGAATGTGAGGGCCAAAGCTAGGTTGATCATCAAAGACACGCCTATAGTTGAGGATGTGATGAAGGAATTTCTTAGAGTTGTCCATGCGAAATCTATTGATGAGTATGACATGGAATTGACACTTTTCTATCTGATGTCAGCACCCTATCCCAGCTTCATAGATTATGTCAACAAACAATGGTTAGTCCCATACAAAGAGGTTTTTATTGATTCGTGGATCAATCGGTATATGCACCTTGGCAACACTACCACTAACAGAGTTGAGGCTACACACTCTCGGTTAAAGAAAATATTGCATGACAGCAGGGGAGATTTGCGTAAGTCTCGGGATTCAATTTGTACCATGCTTAGGATTCAGTTTAATGATCTCAAGATGAGTTTTGAGCATAGTCTAAGTAGGCAAAAAATTTCTCACTTGAAGAAGATATATGAAGAAATTAGGGGTGTAGTTTCTTCCAACGCTATAGATCATATTGCAAATGATTTGCAGCGGAGTGGAGCCATTGGTATTGATGCATCATTATGTGGCTGTTTGATTAGAACCACACACGGACTACCATGTGCATGTGAAATCAATAGGTATGTATTCCAATTGTTCTCATATCTTTTATTCAATTTGTAAATTGAATTGTCACTATAAAAATATACTTATTTTGTAGATGTATGATGGACTGCTACCCAATACCGTTGCGTCTGATTCATAAACATTGACTAAGATTAAATTTCAAAGTACCTTGTGAAGATGATTTGCCAAATGATGAGTTGAATCTAACTATGGAATTTGAAGCTATACAGCGAAGATTTGATGCCTCTGATCATGCGGGTAAAATTATGTTAAAGGCAAAAGCACGTGAGTTGGCCTTCCTAGACACTACTTCCATGTGTCCACCTCCGGAAAAGATCTTCACAAAGGGAGCACCTAAAAAAGCCAAGAAAACGAGTCATACATTCTCTACAAAGCGAGCAAAGTCATATTGGGAACACGTGGATGATAAATTAGACTCCCAAGAAGATACCTCATCTTTTGCTCAGTCTCGAAAACGTCCTACTCCTACCCATAGTAAGAGTTCCACTGGCACTCCACCTATACCAAACTCGGAGTGTCCGGCACCTACTCCATCATTAAGCAAAAAGCGATCTCAAGCTCTCAGTTCAACTACTACACCCACTCCACCTCTACCTAAGAGGAAAACACCCACACCAGCTCCTCCTCCTACTGTTACTAAAGACCCAACTCCTACATCATCTGTTACTCTTACACCAAATCCGACTCTTACACCAGCTCCCATTGTTACTCATACGGAAGCTTATTATGAATTCATAAAGGGCTTGCCATCGATCATTCATCATTATGTTGACAATATTGTTAATGTTAAGGGTGATGGGAACTGTGGATTCCGGTGTATTGCAACATTACTTGGACGGGGTGAGGATGCTTGGCTTTATGTGAGAAATGATCTTTTGGAGGAGATCAAGAAATACATTGACTTCTATATTTGCGTATATGGTGGTATGGGAAAAGTCACATTTATGATGAAGTTGTTGATGCAGACAAACAAGGGTCTCGAAGAGAATTGGATGACTGTACCAGATATTGGGTATCTAATCGTTAACAAATACCATGTTGTACTGACTTGTTGGTATGTTAATGGGTCTTTCACCATCTACCCATTTCATATTTCCCCATTCAAAATTGTCCGTCAGTTCAACATATGCTTCACGGATAAACACTTTGTACAGGTATATCGACTTTTATTTATAATTCAATTTTAAATTGTTAAACATTAGTTAACATTATGTTGTTTTTCTCTTTGTAAGGTTTTTTTGAAGAATGGAAGTCCAATGCCCCAGCCCGATGCGTTTTGGAATGTTAACAAGAGACCCATAGTAAAGGGTTGGGACACGCTATTTACGGGTCGTATGCAAAAATGGAAGGAATTGGTCTTTCAGACCCAAACACCGGCTTATGTAAATTTAAGTAAATATAGTAATTAGTTGATTAATTGTTGTTTTCCAATTTGTATTAAGACAACGAATCTCCCATGTATGATTGTTATGACTTCTATATGTTATGTACTTTTTTAAATCAATACCAATTTGAGTTAGTAATATTAGTCTGCATTTGAAATTTGAAACTTAAACAGAAAAATTTCTGGTATTCAACCTGTCTGTGCAGTATCAGGTGTGTTCGGTTGATGTCAACCGAATAGTTTCGGTTCCCCTTTCCCGAACGAACAAAGCCGAACAACACACCCCTTGTTATTTTTATAACGTTCGCTTGGCCTTACCCGAATATATGCGGTTGGCCTTAGCTAAACATATTCGGTTGGCCCCAACCGAATCATACGTAAACACATCCTCTACTTAAGGGTATTTTTGGAATATTTAGAGTTAGGGGGTGTGTGGTGAGTAGGAGGGGATGTGGAGAAAGCATGAGCCTTAAAAATTGTAACATCCCCTATTTTTGCTATTTACTTATATTGGCATAATATTAATTATTAGTGATTTATTTAATTGATTGAAATTATTTGAATTGAAAGTGATTTGCTTGATTGGTTAATTGAGAGAATTGTGTGCTTAATTGAGTTAATTGCATCATATTTAGTTAATTAGAACTGAAGGAGTCAAATGGAATAGGATTAGTAAGTGAGGGGTATAGTGGTATTTTTACCTAGCCTATATAAATAACCCCTTCAGCTGGAGCAAAACAGAAAACCACACTTCATTGTTTTTACAGAATTCTGAAACAGCAAGATTGAGAGGGAGAGGAGAGGAGAGCGCGAGGGAGAAGAAGAGGAGAGGAGAGTTCCTCAGAAATTCCATGCATGTCTGATCCCCCTCCACAATCTGAATCAGGTTATCCTCCTCTTTCTTTTGGTACTGAAATCGTAGCTATCCTCCACCTCCACCACAAATCACCATTGAAGACCACCTTGAGCTCCACTTGGCCAAACACCATGTCTGTCACTTGCATGTTCAATTAGAGTGCATAAGAACCAAATTCTGAAGCTTGATTTCGAATTTGGAACAACCTAGGGACTTATTCAGTAGTTGGGTTCGAAGTTCAAGCCTTAAGGAAACTGGGTTTTTGGTTTGAATCGTTTGAAGCGCACCGGGAAGTTCGTGAGTTGCCGAGTGACCGTGTTCTTGAGTCTCAGTGCGAATCATTTGCTGTCTTCAAAGAGGTGAGTTCTATACTCACTAGGATTAAAATTTGCATGTGATATGAGTTCTGGATCGAGTCACGCGTTTTTATGAAAAGTCGGTATCGAGACGTTTATGAAAACCTTGCATTGAATGATCAAGTTATGAGATTATTTGAGTTTGATTATGATTCCTGTCATGATTATTGAATGATATGTGCTGGTTGTTGACTGGTTTGACTGTGTTTTATGGGCTGGTAAAGTGGAAGTATCGATCGGAAAATGTATCGGAATCGGATTGGGATGATATCATTAAGAAAATGTAAGCATCTGGGTTACTGAGACACACGCACGGATCGTGCGTTATGGGAGCACGGATCGTGCTGTGTGTTCGCAGGTAGCCTGGAAATGGTTTTGGACATCGCACGGATCGTGCGTATGGGCGCACGGATCGTGCGTATGGGCGCACGGATCGTGCGCTCTGTTCTGTGTGACATAAATTCAATTTTTCAGTCACGCACGGATCGTGCGCCTCTGGAGCACGGGCCGTGCGTGGTCTTCGGGTTGCCTATTTTAAAAAGTGTTTTAAATCATTCCCAACGATTCCAATTGCTTTCTAATCCCTCCTTCCACCTTCCCCAATGATACTATAATTGAATTGCTCTGAATTGAGTGGTAATTGACTGTGAGGATCCAAGTTATGTTAGTACCATATGATTGGTTATGTTTGGTTTATGTTCAGGTTAAGTGAATGCTCATGTGATTGACCATTGGTTTCATGTTATGACTTTGTGATTGATAAGTTAAGTTAGCGAACCTTAGTAATCCATGAGAGATCACTTAATAATTAGACTAAGTTAGTAATTAGATCATGTTAGTAATAAGTTTATGTTAAGTTAAGTTCATTGTTGAGTTTAGTTCAGATATATCTTCATATATATCTTTTGGTCGGGGTGACGACCCTATTTAGTTTAGTGTGCTAGGGGAGAGGCAGTCATGAGCCTTATGAACCTAGGCCCCGTTAGGGACCCAGCTGATTAGTGGGGACGGGTTCACCGGAAGCTTATTATGCCAAGTGACCGGTGACACGCTATAACTTTAGTTAGTGTTGTATCTTGTAACCGGCTTGAGGGTTATGAGGTCAGCGTTTAGTTAGTTAGCCACATAGTCAATTTTGAGGACTATGATTTATGAGTTAAGTATAATGAATCAAGCATAATTGAACCGAGAGAATTAGTATGGGGTCGCGATAGAACTCACTGAGACAAGTTGTCTCACCCAATCCATTGTTGTTGTTTTTCAGTTAAGCAGGGAAAGTTGAAGACCGTGAGGCACGGCTATGGAGACGTTTGAGGAGCTGCCGCTATCTTTATTTCATTATGTCTTGTATTTCAGTTTCCTTTGTATTTCTGTATTTCTATTCAGTATCTTAAGACTATTCGATTGTACGACTTATGTCTTTCAAGTTGTAAATCGCTTCCGCAGACTTTCAGTTTTTGAGTATTGAACACTAGTTGAGGGTGTAAGGACTGACTTTATTTATATTCTGTTCAGTTATATAAGTACGTTTGATGAGTAATTCATCGAAGTTTAGTATGTGTTCAATATTTTGAAAGGAAAGTCACTCTGATGTATGCCAGTAGTGCATTTCGGTAGTTTCTACAAGTTAGAAGTTATCGGGGTGTTACAAAAATAGGCTCGGACCGTTCAGTTCGACCGGCCCAACCAGACCACTTGGCGGTTCAAGTAGGTTAGTGGATCAGAAATGCTACTGACTCGGGGTGACATCAGCAAACCGAACTTGACTCGGGTCGAACCGAGGGGAAACCAGTAAACCAAGCCGCAAGCTTTGTTGATTAATTAATTAATGTATAAGTGTAAATGGTGGGGTTCGAACCTCAGACCCTTAGGCTTTCTCCAGTCGAATGTGAGGCAATGATTCACTAGACTCGGTCACACAATAAAGTAAATACTAATATTTAGGTTAACTTTGATTTCCATACAGAATAGTACTACAGGACTCGATAGATAGTACTAGACAAGTTTTGTCCAGTACAATGTTTGTGAACAACGGTATAGACGACGCAAGCAAAAAAAAATTTGTTACTATAATTTCATTTCTAATAGGCTTAAATATATGTTTGACCCCTGCAAATAGGGCTATAATCTATTTAGGCCCCTATAATTTATTTTTTTAAATGGCCCCTGCAAATATTAAGTGTTTACAGTTAAGCGATTCTGTTAACTTTCCATCCAAAAAAACTAACGTGCCTAACAGAGATGACATCAGGATGACATCATGAATGATTAACAGAGAAATATTATCGTTTTAGAATTGTGTCAATCTTTCTCTGTTAATTATTCCCTTTTTTTGGAACAATCTGAAGCGGAACTGAATCGTTTCAATCTTTCTCTATTAATCTTTCTCTGTTAATCATTGATGATGTCATGCTGACGTCATATTCGTTAGCCACGTCAGTTTTTTTGGATAGAAAATTAAAAGAGGGGCTTAACTGTAAACGCTTAATATTTGCAAGGGCTATTTAAAAAAAATTACAAGGGTCTAAATGGATTATGACCATATTTTCAAGGGTCAAACATATATTTAAGCCTTTCTAATATTTATAATAGTTTTATATAACATAGAATCATATATTATAATTATAATATTAAAAAATTATAAAGTAAAATGTGCGATGGAGAAGATAGAAGAGAAAGAGAAAGATGAGAGAGAGAGGTCGTGTGATGGAATGTTCTACCCTCACCTCTAGCCTTTATATCCCCACAAATTACATTTAATTCCATTTTACCTCTCTCATTTTTTTACCACATTTACAGTGTTTGGCGTAATTTTTTGGGATTTTCGAATTTACTAAAAAAAGGTAATTTCAGAATATATTTTTGAATTTTTTTTTCCGTATTTAGGTATTTAAAAGATAAATTTGTAATTGATAATACATTATGGATTTATCTTTTTTTACCAACATTACAGATTTATCTTTTAAATACATAAATTTGTAATGTACAGATTTATCAATAAAAAAACAAAAAACCATAAAAAATAATACATTATGAATTTATCTATTTAAAAGATAAATCCGTAATGTATTTTGTACTTGCAGATTTGTGTATATAATTGATAAACTTGTAATTATTTATAATGATATTATAATTAATTTTATTTTTTAAATGAAACAGATATGAGTACAAGTGATCTTTTGGTTTCGTTCAGTGTAGATACATCAGACGCATTCACGACGACAAAGGTACATTTAATTAATTTTTTTATGAGTTTTTAAAACATTATTTATTATAATAATTAAAAACTGTCTATTTTGTATATATTTTCTACGTGTGACGATGTTGTATATTGGGCTAGAGAGATTGGGAAAGTCGGTGTAGTAGTTGTCATCATTATGAGATAAGATAAAGCAACCGGTAGAAGGGGAAAGAAATAAATTATTTTTGGTTGGGAAAAGAGTGGAAAATACACTAGAGTATACATTGAAGTAAACACTGGTTGTTGTTGAGTGGGGTATTCAAAGAAGTGTACTTGTCCTTTCAAGCTGAGAGCTACAGCTTTGACTGATGTTGGGGATTGGAGAGTGAAGGTTGGGTGTGGACTTCACAATCATGAGCTGCATTGTAAATTAACCGGCGTCTCATTCTTTGGGCGGTTAACACACCAAACTGAACTAAATGTTGCACCAAGAGACAGTATGAGTGCATTGAAGGAGAGATTTATAGGCAATGTGACTTCTATGTTCAAGCTTGAGAAAACTTGAGAACATGTGGGCACATCCCAATTCTATCAAGTTATTCAGAATGTTTCCTAGGGTTTTGATTATGGACAACACATACAAAACCAACAGGTACAGACTACCTCTTTTGGAGATTGTTGGTGTCACTTCCACCGAGTTAAAATTCTTAGTTGCATTTACATACTTATCGGCAGAGCGTTATGACAGTCTTAGATTGGCATTGCATATGCTAAGGGATTTGTTCGTGGTAGACGGCCAGGTATTCTTAACCAACAGAGATATTTCACTGATGAATACCATTGATGTCGTGTTTCTGTCCACTCTGAATTTGCTTTGTCAGTTTCACATAAGCAAGAACGTGAATGCTATGTGTAAGCAGTATGTGATGAAGGGTAGACAAAAGTCGTTGATGGATCTTTGGTACAGTATTGTTGACTCACCAGGCAAAATTTAGTACTATTAGCGGCTGCAAGTATTGGAGCAATCATGTGTCGATTTACCTATGTTTGTAAATTACGTGAATGAGGCATGGATTAATAGGGTAACACCACAACAAATAGGTATGTCATTTAATTTGCAATTAATTTGAAATTAACTTAGATTGAACAGATTATGATTTGTTTTACTTTTAAATGCTTATGGGTATATATTTTTTGGTTTCATATTATGGTTGAGTCGGCCCATTGGACGTTGAAGAAGACCTAGGGCTTTAGCGAAGGAGACCTATGCAAGTGTTGGGAGGCAACAAACCCTATAAATATTTGTTTCCTTCACACAAACATTTCTCTCTACTTTAGTAAACATTTGCTTCTTTCACACCACCACCCTAAAAAATGAACACCCTTTCAACCCAGTTCTCAAGGGACAACACACTAACTGCCCTTCATCATCATGGACAAATCACTAGAAATGAAAATGGTTTCTGGTTTAAATGTCCAAATCCTATTTTATGTAGGCTCAAGAAGGACATCACCTCGCATTTGAAGGATAAAGTAGGTTCAATAGGGTGCATTCTACCAAGACGTTAGTAGTATTATTTATTGCAAACCTAGTCGTGGAAGAGAAATGAATGTTAGGAGCGACGACGATGTAAGAGAAATGATGGACTTTCATGAGGGATTTAAAAAAATTGGTCCTTTGGAGCTGTACATCTAGACCATTCGGAGTGTCAACAAGATTTTTTTTTCCTTTTATCACAGGGTCCTTCACAATAGACAAATATCTCTCCGCTGGATCATTTTCTATTTCCTCATTTGTTTTTGTTATGTTTATCTTTGTTGTCGTTCCTATCTATCCCTTTTGTATCAATAAAAATCTAGCTTCAAATAAATAGATGTTATTTTTACTAATTCAACCACGCAATCTAAAAAGCAACCATAAATAAAAGTACACTTCACAACACATTATCATAAAAATAAATACATCATAATAAATAAAAAGCACATCAACACTCCCCTCCCTAGGCCAAGTCCAACGCGCTCCAAATAAGCCTATATTTCGGACTATGTGGATCAATACCTCATGATCCTAGGGCCTCATGTAGCCATGAAGCAATAATCATAAGTCTCCCTTGAGCGTAAGACACTCGTGTCACTAGTACTGGAATGTCCTGAGGAATAACCTGCTCAGCAACATGCTCTGCATCATCCACCACATGTGCCAAGAGAATAGGACATGATAACCGATAGTACCATGGTAAGTAATTCTGATGGCACTCACTCGGGACCCTGACATGAGTAGCTGAGGCGAAAACATCTCAAACACTCTGAATCCAGTTGCCCCACTGCATGTCAATGTCCCAATCTTGTGGACGACTAACAAGTGGAGGAACTAGGATGCCTTGGACATATCCAAACTGTCGGAGGCACCTATTCGGAAAAGTAAGGTATAGTGATGTCGCACCAACAAAGAAACCCCGTGTACAAAGAAATAGGCTCAAACGCTCTATGGTCCATGTGGTCCTCGAACGATCTCCATATGACGTTAGTAAGGACCAGTGCATCCAACCTCGCCCGGTAATCTGAAAGTTTAACACTATCTGTCTTTTTCCAGGTCCACCTCCCAACATGTGGCCCTGCAACCCGACCTCTGTCGCCCCACACACACATATTTGGGAAGTACTCATAAATCCAACACTGAAATAAAAATATCAAACTCGTCAAAAACAATATAATTTCAAGTAGATTAAACTAGTAAATAATGTATTTTACTCGAGCAACGTCGTGCACCCTCCATACTAGCAGGTGTCCCAAACATATCCAAAGCTGAGCTGGTCATATAAAAATGCCAAGGCAGCTGCAACACACGCCCATTGGCCATATTCATATAAGTCCTGAATTAATAACAGCCACTTGGCCTCCACATAGTAAAAGCTCTTGCTAGAGAATATGTTGTAACCCACCAAAAGCAATAGGTATGCCCTTCAGAAAATATATGATGGTTGTGTGCAAGATGTCTTTTGTGAACCGCTTTTAGCCACTTAAATTGAAAATATGCTCCCCTAGAGGTTGTCCTCTTCCATATAACATCTTGTTCATGTACCCTCAAAAATTCCATCTCGAGCTGAATGGTCGTATCAATAGTTACTGGCATTGGTGGGGTATAAAAGGAGCCTATGATGGATATAAGAAGTAGGTTGGACACCGTCATCCAAATTGATTGAAATTTCATGAACTGGTAGGTAAAAAGAGTTGGTCTTTGGGTGCCACCTCTCCACAAACGTAGAAATCAATTTGTGATAGACACTCTTCTGAGATGAATATTGAAGGCTATGTAGACCAGACCTATTTAACCATACATATACTCCCTGACAATGGGATTGAGGGGCAATTTTCCTTAGTTTGGCCCCATGTGCGGGTATCTTCAATTTTCCTCGCATATGTAAATATGTATACAAATATATTAATAAAATACATAATATACTATTAAATAATGCAAAAACATAAAATTATTTATTAAAATTATTACCTCTCCTCTAAGGATTTTTTATGCTACATGAACATCAAATCCAATCACCAGTGAACCGTTGATAGGTCACACGTTTAGATGATAGGCCGGGTGAACCTGCTCCTCCTCAACCCCATACTCCTCCATATGCTAATATGGAGCCTCGTAATCCTGAAAATTTTGTTGCTCCACATCCATAAAATCCACCCCCGTGCCATACGGTCCTCCACTCGATATTCCCCGCTCTGTCATCTCTCATCTCGTCTCCGCCAATTTGAAGCAGCCCGCTTCATGTTGCAGAGTCGGATCACGACCGTCTAACTGTGAAGTCTCACCCTGATTATCATGGCATCGTGGGATAGGCCTGTCATTTTTACCTTTAGTGGAAGCCGCTGCAATAAACTTACAAAAAATTAATAAAAACATATTAACAAGATTATTTATAAAAATAATACATTATGTATTTATATTTTTAACATATATCCGAAATTCTAATAAACTTTGAATTATGGATTTAAGTTAAAAACATAAATCCGTAAGCATACTTTTTTCAGTTTTCCGGATTTACGTGAAACACAAAATTCATAATTCAAAATTGTAACTCTGGATCTATTTTTAGAGATAAATTCATAATGAGTTTACGGATTTATCTCTAAAGATAAATCCAGAGTTACAATTCAATTACAAACTTATGTCATTGAGGTAAATCCGAAAAGGCTTTAACTGGACATACTTTTAGTCACTTTCAGATTTATGTGAAGAGTGTCTGTGAAAATGGGAATTTGTTAGTATTGAGGGGTAAAATGGGTAGTTTAGGTTAATTGTAAGGAAGGTTATAAAGACTAGAGGTGGGGGTAGAAAAATCATCAACCTAATATTTAAGGATTTGGGTGCAAAACTATACTTTTTTTTAGGATCCTATAAAAAATATTTTTTTTAAGGGATAAATAGATTATTTAATTTTTTTTGTGTTTGGATAATCTTTTTCCAGAGTTAATAGCCATTTTAGTGTTTAATTTAAAATTTCAAAAAATAGTTCACTTTTGTATCTGACATTAATAATATTATTAAGTAGTCTAAAGATTTTCAAACATCTTCACTTCTGTTCTAATATTTGTATTCCCTCCCGCCGTTTCTAATCTTTGATACTTTTGATATTTTATTTTTATCCCAAAACAATAGTACTTTTAAAAATCCAATGTACAGTTCACCAAACTTTTTCAAATGTATCTGATCGTACCTTGACCAATAGAAGGACCTAGGTCGTTGAGGACCTGGGTCGTAGAGGACCTGGCTGGAACCAAGGGTCTTGGCCGCACGGAAGGACCTGGCTCGGTCGCTGATGGAAGGACCTGTGAGGAAGGACCTGGCCTGGACGATGAGGACCTGGCTGGAACCTGGGGTCTTGGCCGCACGCGGGTGGTACCTGCAATGACACTCCGACGCTCTAGTCAGTGTGACGCTCGGGCAGGATTCACAAGGTGAGATCACGTACCTGATTCTCGGGATTTGTGCTGGTTTTATAGTGGCACAGGCGCTCTGGCCATATCTTGTGGAGCACGCCAAGTTGGGCCGTGTTGGGCCTATTGGACTGTACTGGGCCTTGAGCCCACTCCGGAACAGTTGCCCCCCAAGCCTAGGTCGCCAGCGGGCGGGCTGAGGCTTGAGTCGTTGACCCCGAGTAATGCCGTAAGCGGCCGGGTTGCATTGCGCACTCGGTCTCCATCTCTTGAGGTGTGTGGTCGCCGCCACACCAAGTCACCGGTCTGGCTTGAAGTCTAGGCACTAGGTCGCTCGGGACCAAAACCTATCCAGGGGTCGCTGCCCCCGTGGAGTCATGCACGGCCGACCTACCGGGAGCGACTTAGCGCAGCCTATTCGAGGCTTGACTCGTTGCCCCCCTGTCTAGCCTCGCTCGGCCGACCTACAGGGAGCGACTTAGCGTAAACCGTTGGGGGTGTGGTCGCTGCCACTCGTATGGGAACGTGGTCGCTGCCATTCACACTGGGATGTGGTCGCTGCCACTCATGATGGGACGTGGTCGTTGCCACTCCTATTGGAACGTGGTCGCGGCCACTCACTTTGCTTGGGCCATTAGATGGCGCTCGCTTTGGGCCATTCGATGGCACTCTTAGTAGGCCGCTCGGGACCTTGGGGCCATTCAATGAAACTCGTTGTAGGTCGTTCGGGATCCTACGTTCGATTTGATCAACACACTGATCTATTTTGGGCCAACTCGGTGGCACTCGCTTGTGTCAATGCGGTGACACCCGATGTAGGTCGCTCGGCGGCCTACGTTTGATTGTGGGTCATTCTGACCCTTGGGCCACTTCGATGGCGCTCGATGTAGGTCGCTCGGAGACCTACGCTTTGTGGGTTATTCAAACCCTTGGGCCACTTCGATGGCGCTTGATTGTGCCAACTCGGTGACACTCGTTTGGGCCAACTCGGTGGCACTCGTTGTAGGTCGGGCGCCCCACTTGAACGACCAGAAAGGGGTGTAGAACGCCCGAATCTGATTTTGACTCCAACACGAAAGCTGTAGGTCTACTTCTCAGCTTTCCAACGCATGCTCACACGCCCCCATCGGGTGAACGTGGACGAAATTATGGTCTCCGAGCTAGGCAGACCTTCTGGGTCGCTCACGGGCGACCAGCTTTTGTGCGTCCCACTTTGGGCGACCATAAACGGGTGGAAGACGCCCGTATTGGATCTTGACTCCAACACGAAAGCTGTAGCTCTACTTCTCAGCTTTCCAACGCATGCTCACACGCCCCCATCGGGTGAACATGGACGATATTATGGTCTCCGAGCTAGGCAGACCTTCTGGGTCGCTCACGGGAGACCAGCTTTTGTGCGTGCCACTTTGGGCGACCATAAACGGGTGGAAGACGCCCGTATTGGATCTTGACTCCAACATGAAAGCTGTAGGTCTACTTCTCAGCTTTCCAACGCATGCTCACACGCCCCCATCGGGTGAACGTGGACGAAATTATGGTCTCCGAGTTAGGCAGACCTTCTGGGTCGCTCACGGGCGACCAGCTTTTGTGCGTCCCACTTTGGGCGACCACAAACGGGTGGAAGACGCCCGTATTGGATCTTGACTCTAACACGAAAGCTGTAGCTCTACTTCTCAGCTTTCCAACGCATGCTCACCCGCCCCCATCGGGTGATCGTGGACGAAATTATGGTCTCCGAGCTAGGCAGACCTTCTGGGTCGCTCACGGGCGACCAGCTTTTGTGCGTCCCACTTTGGGCGACCATAAACGGGTGGAAGACGCCCGTATTGGATCTTGACTCCAACATGAAAGCTGTAGCTCTACTTCTTAGCTTTCCAACGCATATTCGCATGTTTCAATCGGGTCAACACGGCCTACGTTATGGCCTGCAGACTAAGGGCGAGATTCCTCTTCCACGTTTCGTTTGCGCTTAAATTCGTTTAAGCGTCTTTGGATCGTCCCTGCTCTTTAGGTCGTCCAACATCTTAGGTCGCTGAACCAGCATGGTCGATGCCCGCGTCTGGGGCGGTCTTCCGTGTGGAGCCATAGTCGAAGTAGGACAGCGCTCGGGCCTCCCACTGTGGTCGCCAATTGATCGTACCTTGACCAATAGAAGGACCTGGGTCGTTGAGGACCTGGGTCGTAGAGGACCTGGCTGGAACCAAGGGTCTTGGCCGCACGGAAGGACCTGGCTCGGTCGCTGATGGAAGGACCTGTGAGGAAGGACCTGGCCTGGACGATGAGGACCTGGCTGGAACCTGGGGTCTTGGCCGCACGCGGGTGGTACCTGCAATGACACTCCGACGCTCTAGTCAGTGTGACGCTCGGGCAGGATTCACAAGGTGAGATCACGTCCCTGATTCTCGGGATTTGTGCTGGTTTTATAGTGGCACAGGCGCTCTGGCCATATCTTGTGGAGCACGCCAAGTTGGGCCGTGTTGGGCCTATTGGACTGTACTGGGCCTTGAGCCCACTCCGGAATAGTATCATTAATATTTATTGAAACTTTTAGAGGCCCAAGACAACTACAAAAAAGAGTATTTAGCTAACACAAATTAATTGTACCTTAATTTGTGTGTAACAAACCAAAAGTACCAAAAATTAAGAACAGAGGGTATTTTGAGATGGTCTTCATGGATATCAAATTGATATTAAGTTATCAATCTCAAACACTATCTTATTAAGTTACATACTTTGACGAGTTTGATTTGGTGAACTTTTGTTTCGTGTAGGGAGCTATGTAATGAGATGAGGTGTTATACCACATACTTTGAGAGAGAAACCAGCGAGAGAAGATTTTGTACTATCTACCATGGACGAATTTGAGGAAGAGGCTTAAGGGGTGAATTTCTTCACTTCTCTTGATGAGCTAAAACGAGAACCATCACTTGTACTCTTTATATAGGCGTGGAGAGGGTGTAACATAACACAAAAGAAGACGGAGCATCAGAAAAATGGTGCAAATGAAGAAACTTTTGATTTCGCTTTCATAGATGCTGACAAAGAGAACTATGTGAACTACCGTGAGAGGATTATAAAGCTAGTGGAGGTTGGTGGTTTACTTATTATCTATTTTTTTATAAGTAGTGTTAGTGGGGGGAGGGGTGTTAGTTTCTCGGGTCTGAACTCAGGACCTCCTGCTTACACTCTTTTAGTGTACTCATTTTGTATCGCTTAGCTCGCCAACTGAGCTACGCTACCTTACTTATTATCTATGATAACACTCTTTGGGGTGGACGTGTTGCTTGGCCTAAAGAGGAAGTTCCACCATGCCAAACCAGGGAGACAAGCCGCTATTGAATTCAACAAAACAATCACCGCAGATTCTAGTGTTGAACTTGCTCTCACTTCCATAGGAAATGGACCCCCATAGGAAATGATCATTAATTTGTGGCTTAAATACTTTTCACCCTCTGCAAATATAGTCATTATCCATTTACCCCCTGAAAAAAAAAGGGTATAAAAAACACCTTGTAAAATATAACATTATCCAGTTACCCCCTACTGTTAACTTTTCTGTTAAATATTAACTGACATGCCACGTCAGCATCCTATGTCACCACTGCCACAGTGCCACGTCAGCAACCAATGGATGGCTGCCACGTGGCACTGGCTTGGCTAAGTGGAATATTGTGTGTTAATTAAAAAATCAGAGTTTTTGCCTTGGATGGGTGTTGAACCCATGGACCTGGTGGGGGTTGGGCGTCCAATGTTTTTCTAAACACAACTACATATATATATATATATATATATATATATATATATATATATATATATATATATATTACACTCTGGAACTAGATCTGTTTCTTCTTCTTCTTCCTTCAATTTCGATCTGAAACACCTTCCAGATCTGAAACGAAATCCTTTTCCTTCAATTTCGATTTCAGTTTTTACCCAGAACGATTTTAATCTTCCATTAAATTTCATTTACCCAGAAACGATTTTAATTTACCCAGAAACGATTTTAATCTCTCGTTCAAGTTTTCATTTACCCAGAAACGATTATAATCTTCCACTAAATTTCATTTTCGTTCAAGATGAAATTGATTTCATCTTCCATTAAATTTCGTTTCTGCGTTTTGTTGTCAGATCTGGAAAATCAATTTGGTTCTAGATTTGTTGATGATGAATTTGGTAGATTCGTTGTTGATGATGGATTTGTTGATTTGTTGTCAGATCTGGAAAGAAGAAGAAGAAGAAAATAATGGATTTGTTGGTAGATTCGTCGTTGATAATGATGGATTTGTTGATGGAATGAAGAAGAAGAAGAAACAGATCTAGTTCCAAATTTGGAAGAAGAAGAAGAGAATAATACTGTAATATATATTTGTAGTTGTGTTTATAAACACAAATCATGTGGTAGCCTAGTGGTAATTGGACGTCCAACCACTACCAGGTCAAGGGTTCAACACCCATCAAGGACAAAAACTTTGATTTTTTAATTAACACACAATATTCCACTTAACCATGCCAATGTTATATTTTACAAGGTGTTTTTTAAAGCTTTTTTTTTGCAGGAGGTAAATGGATAATGACTATATTTGCAGGGGGTGAAAAGTATTTAAGCCTTAATTTGTTTACTGTTTCTTGTAATTGAATAAGATGACATTTTGTGTTTGTAATAACATTTTGATTTGAAGGCAAAATTCTATAAAAGTTGTGTTTTGTGATTCAATGGAAGTGGAGAATTTGAAAAATAAGTTAAATTTGTCCAAATTTGAAAGTGTGCAGTCATGTATTCGATCAGCTTAGAGCTGTTCGATTAAGATCAGACAGTTCAGATTTTAAATTCGAATTTTATATTAAGAAAAAATTTGAATTGTTCAATCTTGATTGGCCAGCTCCAATTTTCCAAATGTTTGACTACACTCTTTCCGACCAACTGCACTAAATCCAAATTCATTTGCCAGCGGCCCTAATTGTGTGGATTGATCCAAACAATTATCTAGGGAAAGAACCAGAATGTCAAACTTTTCATTGCAATCATTTTGAAGTTCAATTTTTTATAAGAAAAAGACTACGAAATGTTGAAGAGCTAAGCAGCATAATCGTGTTAATCATTAAGGGACTAAAAGCCCATCCAAAATTATTCATGTTCTTTGGAAAAATTTGCCAACCACAAATATTTAGGATGGTACAAATAATGAGTAAGTTGATAAACTTTTCTAGTCTTATTTGCTCTAGATATTACAATTATCATCATCTCAACTATGAGAAACCACATCTCCAAAGAAAAATGATCTGTTGCAGCTACAAATATTGACTCTCAATGCTGTTAAGATCAAAGGACTCTTTAATGGTAAGAAATGTCTGCTAATGCAGTGGCAACCTGGCAAATAAAGATCGTCTACATTTTAAATTAACTTTTCAGTATGCTTTTATCAATGGTGAGGTATCGCTCTTGAGGCGAACGTTTCCGCAATAATAAGAGGAAACGCTATCGTTGCATCACAATGTACCTGGTTCAATGAAATAAATGAAGAAGTTGATGATATTCATGGTGACAATAATGTAAAATCCAGCTATGCATAAGGAAATATAGTCATGGGAAAAGTTGGGGAATGTATTTTGACAAGAAAACCAGTAGAAAAAGAACATATAGGACGTACCTTAACAGTTTTAGCAGATCCTCGTATTTTCCCCCATGAAACAGCTTCGTCTGGACGAGCTCCAGAATCACTTCCATCAAATTCTTGTGCAGTATTAATAAAAACCGCGTAATCTGCACCATTGCGCATCATATTGGCATTGCAAATGTGATGTTTCGAAAGGTCGCCTCCTAAAATAATTATTCCTGTCTTCCTAGGATTTGCATGTACCACTTCGCCATTCATGGCCCTTATATCTGTTGCATTGCTAATTATTTTAGTTACGCTGACAAGTGCTTCAAAATCAACCATGCAGTGAAAATAACAAGATAGCAGAAAAAACCTTGCACTACATCGACAATCAGACCAGGGTTGTGGAAGGAATGGAAATATAGCATGTCCCCCAATGAGCCATCAGTTAAGCCTGGACAAAATACTGGAATGTTGTTCTGAAAAACATCAAAGACATTATTAATATTATATTATGCCCAGCTTTCTGGAACCCAAATGAATCAGCAGAAAGAAAATCGACACAAACGACCATGTTACATTTCTGTATGTATACAGTGCAAGATAGATGTAGACAATCAAGAGAATACTGATGGAAAAAGAAACTATGGCGACAAATTGAATCAGAAATGAAAGAGAGAACAGCATGTTTTGCGGAAAATCCAAGCTTGGACTCATTCTTACCTTGTATGCCCAGTAAAGGTACGAGCTTTCATTGTTTATTTCTTTTCCCAATCGAGCTATTAACTTAGATGGTGTCCACAACACATTCTGCCACAAAAAAATGAAGTGACAGGGAAAAAAGGTCATTTGTGAAAACTGATATTGAAAAAAAGTTCATTCAATTGTACATGAAATGATCTTTCACATAAAATGCTAATATTGACAAAGGAAGAAAGAGAGGAGAAATATATTTCTAGCAGAGTAAACGTATTCTATAAAATTTAGATTTTCTAATGCAGGAGAAGTGTAAAATTGATTACCTTATCAATTTGCTCGCTCAACATTTGATCAAATATAGGAATAGTCCAGTCCTCGAATTTGCAATAGTTATCATTAGGAACCAATAAGTTACCAATTCGATTTAATCCTTTTGAGCGAAGATAGGCTCCAGGGAGAGAGAAATCTCCTTTATAAGTTGGTGCAAGACACTTTATAAGATCTTCTTCAATACCACCTGTAGTTGTAACAACTACATCAACCTGTAGAATGAATGCAACAGAGTTAATAACACTTGCTTTCCAATTCAATAAGCATTGCTGAAAAACAATCCTCTTTCTATAGTCACACATCTTTTTCTTTATCTTTGCTATATTTATTGTGTTAACTTTTTTTCATGGTGGGCTCTTCAATTTTCCCCCTCTATCCTAATAAATTTCCCAGCACAAACATCTCATGCTCAAATTCAATCTATATAGTATGAAAACCTTGGTGGTTATTACATTACATATTATATACAGTTATAAACAGCTAGAATAACGTTTTTCACTTATTCCCAGAAGGTGTAACTATGGTTTTGCAGCACTAAAAACCAGTCTAAACTCTAAAATCTTATCTATCCATCATACCTAAAAAACAGTAAAACTTAGGGAAACAAGTTTTAGAGGAAACTCACCATGTGATGTTGACAAAGGTACCGAACATTTTCTCTAACACCAGAGGATATGAGATTAGAAGTGAAACCCAAAAACACTTTACAGGTGACAGATTTCCGGTAATCCAAACTCCTCTCTTCATCAGTGCAATCCTCGGCTATTGGTTCATCGGACAGCCTCCATTCTAGCAACCCCATGTCCCAAAAAATGCAATGAGAAATTTATGAGCAAAAACGGATAAATGAGATAAATACAGAGATGGTTTTGGGGTGTTTAAGAAGGAACCATTTGATTAACGACTTCAATAGCGTCGCCGAGGTTGGAAGCTTGAAAGCCAGTAGTGAGCATGGACTTTAGAAGCTGTTGATAATCGACGCCTCGATTGAAGTCATAGCCCTCAATCTGGAGGCACTTTCCATCAAGATTTTCTGACTCTTTGAACACTGTAGAGTGAACTGATTCTATAACCATGTCATCTTCCTTAGCCACACCCATTCTCTTTCTCTTTTTTCTCTATCTTAAAACACAAAACAAAGCAAGAATCAATTGACATTTTATTCCCCTAAGCACCATGCTTAGAAGAAATCCAAACAAAGTAGCAATTAAGTATTTTTCCTTTATCAATGGACAACTAACTTCAATCTTGTTTTTCTAAGCAAAAACTCAATCCTATTAATAACATCAACTTCAGAAGTTCCAGAATTTATTTACAAAAGAAGAATTTGAAACCAACAAAATTCATAACACCAGAAATTAACAATAAGGAAGAATTTATTCAATCATGTGCAGGGTAAACTCAGAAATTTGAATTAGGGTTTGAAGTTTGAACAAAGTTGAAATTTAGGGGAAATTCAAGCAAGTTTAGGGGAAGTCTAGTGGCAGAAATTTTATTTTCTTACCACTGTCACCAGAGTGAGATACGGCGTCGCCCGGCGAGCAGAGACAAGGTCGGAGGAGGGCGCGCCAGCGAGGGAGCCGAGAGCAGGAGGAGGGCGGCGGTGAACCTGGTGGTGAGCAGTGCAGAGGGGAAAAGTACAGTTGAATGCGAGACAGTGATTCACTGGACTCCTCGGTCACACGGAAAGTAAATAATAGGCTTAATTACAGTATTTGTCCCCTATTATGACCAACTCACAATTTTAGTCTCCTAACTATTTTTTTCATGAATTTAGTCCCCCTATTTTTTTCAATTTCTAAAATCAACGTCCCCCTCTAATTTGGGCAAAATTGAATCTGATGTGGTGCTTAATTAACTGACGTGGCAAGCCACATTGGAATGCAATGTGGCTTTTTTATTTTAAAATATTATTTTAATCTATTAAATAAATAAAAAATTAAAAGTTATCATCTCTCTCGTCCATCTCTCCGTTCGTTCCTCATCCATCGTTCTTGCATTTTTCCATCATCATCTTTTGTTCCTCTCTCTCATATCACAATCTCTCTCCCCCGCATCGCTCTCCCTCATTCTTGCATCTCTCTCTCTCTCTCTCTCTCTCTCTCTCTCTCTCTCTCTCTCTCTCTCTCCTCTCTCTCTCTCTCTCTCTCTCTCTCTCTCTCTCTCTCTCTCTCTCTCTCTCTCTCTCTCTCTCTCTCTCTCTCTCTCTCTCTCTCTCTCTCTCTCTCTCTCTCTCTCTCTCTCTCTCTCTCTCTGTTCTTCTTCTTTCTTCCCTTTCTCACTTCTCATCATAATCACTACTATCTCTAATTTCATTCAATGGCTTCCAACGAAAACAACAATCATGTCCTCTCCAACCACAACAACGGATCCTCTCACTCTCCCGCACCCAAAAAACTGAAACTCTCTTCATCTCCTTTAACCACTTCCCTCGTCACCGCTTCCGAGATTCAATTGGAATTCTCCCACCATGCCCCCTCCGTCGCTCGCATCAACAACGGTAGCTTCGGTTGCTGTCCCACTTCCATCATCGCCGCTCAACAAGACTGGCAACTCAAATACCTCCGTCAACCTGACCATCACCGTTGCCGCTATCGTCCTTCAACACGCCGCTTTGTGATGGGGTTTGGTTGAAGACCGAAAGAACAGGGGTGGTGAGGGGGTTGATTATGATTATGGCTGAGTAAGTTACCGGTGGAACAAGGAAAGGGGAACTTGGGAATGATGGAATTGAAAAGGTGGGGCGTTTATGCATCTGATAAAGAAAGAAGATGAAGCAGTGGAAAAAATCCTGGATTTGCGATGAAGTAAGGGGATAATGAAGAATCGAAGATGACGCTGATGATTTTAAAATAATAATAATAATAATAATAATAATAATAATAATAATAATAATAAAAAAATTGGATTAAAAATATTTTTATTTTTTTAATAGATTAAAATAAATTTTTTAAAAAGAAAAGGCCACATGGCTTGCCACATCAGTTAACTAAACACCACATCAGATTCAATTTTGACCAAATTAGAGGGGGACTTTGATTTTAGAAATTGGGGAAATAGGGGGACCAAATTCGTGAAAAAAAATAGTTGGGGGACTAAAATCGTGAGTTGGTCATAATAGGGGGACCAAAACTGTAATTAAGCCTAAATAATATATAAGGATTTTTTGGTAAACCATATCATCCACTTTACCGTAGAGACTAACCATTCGAGATATCCGAGACTAAACTGAGTCACTTTTGAAAATGTCACTCTTTAATTAAGAATATTGTTTTTTTCTTACAAACTTAATTAAGAATATTGTTAATGCCAGAGACTAAATTGAATTTTTCTTAAATTTAAGGGATTAAATTAGTTATGAACTCTTTTTTAGGGGATAAATGAGTTATTATTATTTTTTGTGTTTGGATAATCTTTTTCTAGAGCTAAAGCAACTTTTGTGTTTAAAATTTTCACTTTCGTATCTGACATTAATAGTATTATTAGTATGTAACTCGTGGGATGCACAGGAAACAATTTCGATTTAAAATATGAAATTAAATTTTTGAAGAAAATAAATATAATTGACGGATGAAAAGGGTAATATTTTTTTTTGAGATTTGAAAAGGGTAATATTGATTATATGTAAGCCGGTAACATTTGAAGTTAAATAGTGAGTTTATTGTAGTTTGTATTTCTTTTGAGTCGATTGTATGTATCTGTATGTGTTGTAATAAAAAATGAGTAATTCTATAGTAATTTGTTAGAATTTGAGTTGAAATTTTTATTGAAATTGAAGTTAGATCAATGCTTGAAAATTGTAATTTGTTAGGAAAAAACATAACTATATGGCTAAGAGTTACCACTATTTGTGAGAAAGTCAAATTTATGTGTTTCACAATTTAGATTTAATGATTTATTTGTAAAAAATTAGGTTTTTCACGGTTCATTGTTATAGAAGTTGACTAATGACAGACAAAACAATATTATAACCAATATTCTATATATAAAATAAATACATATTTTATTTGCTTTTTTAATATTTCAAAAATTATTTTATTTATAAAATATAATTTGTGGCTAGTATAGGAACAAACGTCCAATTTGGAAAGTTCGTCCATTAGGGTTTTTGTTGTTGTGCACAGACTCCCTGTCTCAACAACCACCGTATTTGGTAGACTCGATTGATCACATCTCACGACCATCACAATTGGTAGACGAACGATAGCTTGCATCCTTTCTTAGCAACCAAATGATCGGTCTCCTTGTGCAGTGATATTTCGCTTCACCACCCTAATATTACCATCGACGATCAGCTGCAATATTAAGAGGTCTTTTTAAATTAAAAAAACGTATTAATTGTTTTACATTCATTTGAATATTAATCAATAGTATTTTTTTACGGTGAAAAAAAATTATTAATCAGAATGTTATAAGTGTTTTCCATCTGAATAATGAATTTGAATGGCAGAACTGTTTTCAATCAGATGATTTGAATATTAAGCAAAGGTATATTTTAGTTTTATAATAATTGCATTCAATTAGAATTTTGGTTGAAATTTCTATTGCAATTTTTGAATTTGAATTTCCGATTAATTGAATATAAAATAAAATGAGGAATAGTGATTGACATATAACAATATTAATTTCTGTTAATGGTGCATTTATTGTTTTGTACACAAATCAGTTTTTTTTATTTAATTTTAATATAATAATTAAGGGTTTCTCCACATTGGATGGTGATGTGGTTGAGTAGTAATTAGTTGGACTAATAATAATATTAAAGACAAAATTACACTAGAGGTCCTTTAAGTTATTTAATTGTAACAAGTTGGTCCTTTAAGTTTTTTCCATACCACTTAGTTCCTTTAAGTTACATAATGTGTACACTGTTAGTCATTTTTTCAATTTTATTTACAAAAAACCCAAGTTGACACTAATAGAGCTGACGTGGTCGTGACGGAGCATGCGTATCATCTATCTCGTTACAATTTGGTCAGTTAAGATTGCTGTCATGTAATAATTTGGTCATTTTAACGTAAATGAACAATAATATGAGCCTCTTTTTTAATTTTTAAGTTGAAAGTACCAAATTGTTACATGACAGTAGTCTTAAATGACCAAATTGTCACCAGATAGATGACACGTAGACTCTGTCATGCCCAAGTAAGCTTTATTAGTGCCAACTTGGGTTTTTTTGTAACTAAAAATGAAAAAAGGACTAAGTAGTATGAAAAAAACTTAAAGGACTAACTTGTTACAATTAAATAACTTAAAGGACCTCTAGTGTAATTTTGCCAATATTAAACTGCTGGAAGGGCCCATGGGTATATGCTTTTGTGTTATTTTAGGTAATTGTTGATGATGGTTGGGGTCTTATTCTGATATTATTTCTGGTCCGAAAATAGGTATTCGTACCAATAATTATATTATACTAGCGGTCTGGGGTGAAAGCCCTAAACATGAGGTATAAAAAAATGTTAGTAATAACACAAAATGTGTAGATTTGACATTCCATAGAAATAGAAGTTTTAACAAAGGTTTGAAGATGGAAATTCGAATTTACCTAGTTAATATATATAATTTACCTAGTTCACATTCGAAATTATATAATTTTTTCACTAACCCGGTTATTGAGGCACAAATTTTGCACATTTGAATAGTTGATTTTTTTTTGCGAACACTAAAGCATCTAAAAACACACAATTGCAAACACCAAAGCATCCAAAAACACACTAATTAGCATCGTACTTTACATAAATATTTTATGATTTTTTTTTCACCAAACAGGTTACTGAGAAACAAACTCTACGTATTTGAACAGTTAAATTTTTTTCGACTGCTTAAGTATCCCAAAACACACTCACTAATTTACTTATTTTGTTTTGAAACTATTTTTTCACCAAACAATTCGAACATTTTTAAAGAAAATTCAATATTGAGGAATAATCTTTGAGTATTTGAACGGTTAAATTTTTTTCGAACACCGAAGTGTCTCAAAACACGCTGATTAGCATCACACTTTACGTATTTTGTAACGAAATTATATTTTTTTTTCCACTAAACTGGTTAGAGGTACAAATTTTGCATATTTGAATAGTTGAATTTTTTGCGAACACTAAAGCAAAAAAAAAAAACACACACACATCCAAAACATACTACTTAGCATTGTACTTTACTCATTTCGTTATGATTTTTTTCACCAAACAGGTTACTGGAGAACAAACTTTACATAATTTGTCACGAAGTTTTGAAGCATCCCAAAACATACTACTTAGCATTGTATTTTACTCATTTCGTTATGATTTTTTTTTCACCAAGCAGGTTACTGAGGAACAAACTTTACATAATTTATCATGAAATTTATTTTCATTTTTCACCTATCTGATTATCCAGGAACAAACTTAATACATTTATAGATCTGTTTTTTTTCTTAAATTTTATGTATTTTAAAAAAAATGAAAAAAAAAAGGAAGAAGGGGGGAGTGGGGCTGGAGAATTGGCGGGAGATCCACTCCCTAAGATTTATAGTCTAAGATTTATTACAAATTGATATTATATTGTAGTGGTAATTAATATTATATTCATCACATATTGACTTTCAATTGAATACATCGCTTAACAATTTAAATAACAATGATCGATTAGAATATATAAAATATAATAATATAATATTATATATATATATATATATATATATATATATATATATATATATATATATATATATATATATATATATACACTAATTAAGAGTATGTTGCCTGCAATAAAGACAATATCTTCATCTTAAGATATGCCTTACCTTGGAAATGGGCGGGCATAGAGGGTGTCCAGCATGTGCTAGCGCACAGGGCCTCGCCCCAGAAATTTTTTGGGATTTTTTTTTTGTACCCCCATCATCTCCCAGCTACCCCCACCGACCCTGCGAAAAGACGCAATTGCCCTTAACAAAATTTAAAAATCCCGAACGTATCCTGATTTCATTTTTTTTTTTGGAAATCGGATTTAGGTAAATCCGATTTCCACTAAAAATTTTAAAAAATTTAAATCGGATATAGGTAAATCCGATTTCCACTAAAAATTTTAAAAAATTTAAATCGGATTTATTTAAGATGGGTAGATCCGCTTTTAAAAATAACAAATCGGATTTACCTTAAGTGGGGGTAAATCCGATTTGTTATTTTTAAAAGCGGATCTACCCCATCATATAAGGTAAATCCGCTTTTAAAAATAACCAAAGCGGATTTACCTTATGTGGGGATAAATCCGCTTTGTTAACCCAATTAATAAATAAATAAATCAGTTAAAATTTTAAAAACAAATTTCGACCGTCTTTTGGTTCTGTTTAGTGTGTAGTTCGTTAACACGTGACGATATTGTACGTCGGGAGAATAATTTAGGCTAAAAAATCAGTTTTCGGGCAACCTACTCAAATTGTAATGAAACCACATTCTTTAAATCCGAAAAATATCAAGGATCAATACTCCTAAAGAAGTGACTTCTTTCAGAATTAGGGACCTCAAAATCCCAAATTCCATCGTTTACTATTTTTTATTAATTTTTTAAATTTTTCATAATCTCCAAAAAATCTGAAAAAATTTGCATAACTTTATTTTGGTTTTATTAGATTTTTAGTGGTGTTTTCATAATTTTTGGATTAGTTTTGGCTGTTTAACGGATTTTTAGTAGTATTTTATAACCTTTTTTAAAAAATTAAATAAAAAACAATTTTTTTAATAACAAAATCGGATTTACCTTAGGTGGGATAAATCCGATTTTCTTTTTTTAGGGAAATCGGATTTATGTACCCACTAGGTAAATCCGATTTCCAAAATAACAAAGCGGATTTACCTCCAGCTAAGGTAAATCCGCTTTGTTATTTTTGAAATCGGATTTACCTATTGGGCACCCCCATATGAGGTAAATCCGACTTTAAAAATAACAAAGCGGATTTACCTCAAATGGAGGTAAATCCGAGCGAATTAAAAATTGGGCAGGGGTATTTTCGGGTTTCACTTTTATGTGGGGGTAAATAGGGAGATGATGGGGGTACATAAAAAAAAACCCAAATTTTTTTAGGGGCCACAATTTTTTTTGGGCCCATACCATTCCCCCTTCCACTGGATAAGGATTGCAACAACAGCCCACTCTCATTCACATTCACGCATCGCATTCAGTCATTCACGAATCACGCACCCATCGCACAACAACCTCACCGTCCCTCACCCTCATTCACACATCGCACAACAAATTCAATCTTCAATTGCTCTCTTCAATTTTTCAGCAAATTGATTCTCTTACCTCAGTGTCTCTTCTCTTCTCTTAATCGTTCCCTTCAATTGCTCTCTTCAATCTTTCAGCAAATTGATTCAATCAAGCGCAAATTAATTCAATCAAGAGCAAATTCAATCTTTCAGCAAATTCAATCGTTCTCTTCTCTTAATCGTTCCCTACAATTTTGCTTGGTATTTGTAACCGTAACTTGATTTCTTATTTCTACAATTTTGCTTGGTATTCTTAAAATACTATTATATTGAGATTTGAGACAAACATATGTCAGAACACCAAATATATAATAAAATGGAATATATATAATTAAATAGTTACTACCCTATTGAATATCTATCTGTGTACTTGGCAGTGGATTGAAGTTGAGATCGCGTGACGGTCATCCTCGTTTCTACCACCGCCGGAAAGGGAAATTATCAGGTTTTGTCTTTTCTACTATGCCTCCTAAGATTAGAAAATATGATTCTGGAAGTGAGAATCGTAAGAAAAAGAAAAGAATTGAAGAATTAACTCTTTCTCAAATGGGAGCTCTTGATAAATTTTTAATAAAAGAACAACAAATTCCGATTGAAGTTGAGATTAGTGAAAATGTGGTTACAGCTGAAGTTAGTGATGATGTTAATTTGAATGTTGATGATCGGCCGGTTGAAGTTGAGATTCGTGAAAATGTGGTTATTACTGAAGTTGGTGATGATGTTAATTTGAATGTTGATGTTAATCAGAATGTTGAATTTGAAAGGCTTAATGGATTAGCATTGGTAGCAGTTGAGAATGATCTTTTTGAGACAATACAATATGAAGACTTAATTGACGAATTTGCTTCGAAAAATGCTAGAAGGATGGCTCTTTTTAAGTAGCTAGAAGGTTGATATTAGTTTAAAATTGTATTGAGATGATATTTATAATTTAAATAACGAAGTTTGAGTTTTGATGATTTATTTAGTAATAATATAATTAAGGCCCCACTTTTATGGTTTGCACAGGGCCTCCAAATTGTATGGGACGGACCGTGTCCGACAAGACACTCGTTGGACACCGACACGACACACATCAGACACATGTTTAGTCTTTACAGTGTCTCTTTTAAAAAGATTTTTTTTTTGACTTGGACACTTTTTAGACACCTCTTGGACACTCTTATCATAGTTTTTTAGTTTCTAAAGAATTCAACATCTTAAAAATCGTAAGCTATTAGACTTAATTTTAAGATATAAAACCTTTTATCTACAAAAAAAAACTTTATAAAGCTTATGAAGTTTGTTTTTAAAAGGCAGATAGATAAAAGCTTATTCTCAATTTAGATTTTTTGTCGTGTTGATCATATCTGTGTGTGTATATATATGGTGTCTAATTAGTGTATGTGTATGTGTTGTTTCCGGTTTTCGTGTCCGAGTCTGTGCTTCATAGGTGTCAACTCATTTTGTCCAGTAGTGTAGGAAATCGGGGAATTAAAAGTGCTCGGCATGTTTAATTGATACATTACAATCTTAGTAACCACCTGTAACAACACAAAAAAAGAATTAAAACATATTAGC
Source organism: Astragalus membranaceus (assembly GCA_039519185.1). NCBI lineage: Eukaryota > Viridiplantae > Streptophyta > Magnoliopsida > Fabales > Fabaceae > Astragalus > Astragalus membranaceus. The sequence goes on along the minus strand of CM076853.1, from coordinate 40,150,946 downwards.
TTCGATAAAATTATATATTACTCATTGAAAGTTAGATGTGCGCAATAGAGCTAAGTAATACATTAAATACACGTCAGAATTATTGAAGAAAAATTGAAAGCTTAAATCTAACAAAACAAAAACCCCAAATAAGCAAATCCTTTAGGTGAATAAGTGGATGCAATTCAACAGAGCAGTCATATGCCTCACAGAATAAAATAAACTAAACAAAAACAATAATAGAATGAAACAAAGAATATTCCTTTCTTCACACAATCACAACATGGAAGCTTTAATATTGTCTCAGATGAAAATATATTCAAACATGGTGAACATAAACATTTGTAGAGCAACTAAAGCATACAAAAATAGGAAAATAAATTATCTATAGTAGAGAATAAGAGTCTTGTCGAGAGCAAAAACGATATAGAAGAAAAAACAAAGAAAAACAAAGAAAAAGTACCCCCAAAAAGGAGAAGCTCAAAAGGAGAAGTTGATCCATGGTTTGCGCTTTCTCCTCTAATTTTTATGCATACAATGATAGTAAGGTCATTGGATGCAAAATCTGCAACAATGACAAATGAAGAAAATGTAAAATAAAGCAAAGTTGCAAATTGAAATTGTTAGAGATAACTCAAAAATGTTAGAAAACTTCTGGATTCATCAAATTCTTTACTTCAGGAGACCAAAAGAAAATGTTAGAGAATGAAGAATCTAGTTAAGTAACTCGCCCATAAACAATAACAGAAAAAACACACATCAAATCAGTATTGAGTCTTTCCAAAACGTGGTAACCGTTGAGGTCTTATTCTTATATTATTTCTGATACAGAAAATACGTATTTTGTACTAATAATATGTACGGTGAACTTCCATATTAAAAATATAAATTTGAAATTTTTTGAATGCCATTGAATATAGGCGGTTATGGTTTAAATATGAAAACCTCTTAATGCCATCAATTAGCAAATTTGAATTTTGAATTTTGGTAGTCAATCCATATTTGTTAAGTAGGAATTTTTTTAATGTAATTATCTTGAATTTCGAATTAGTTATATTAATCATTAAATATACGAACCCCGAGCGTGAGGTTCAACGGTTGGGGTTGATCCTCCCTTAACCAAGGGTCGGGGGTTCGATCCTCGCATTGGGTATGGACCAGCGTTAAAACTCTGGGTCAGCTGGCCTGCGTCTGCCCCTCGAGGCACCTACAATGAACGAGGGATTAGTCACTGCTGTCCGTGCGGTGGATACCCGGGTTTACCCAAAAAAACATTAAATATACTGATTATACCATTATCTGAAATATAATATGTGTAGTTCCTTTCTATTAGCTTTAAATATTACACTAATTTAAAATTTGGCCAATTTGACTACGATGCCCAATTATGAAATTTTCCATTTTTTGTTTCCCAATGTATCCTCCCCGGCGGACTGTGGAGACTAATTCTTCTAGGTACTGTAGTTTATTTAAGGGCTGACCTCTCCCAAGCGATGTCTCTCCATACACACTGACCAGGGATCGAACCCCTGACCAAATGCTTAAGGGGCACAAGCAACTTTTATGAAATTTTCCTTGCACAAATAACATAATATTTTTATTACCAAATAGCAAATATAGTTTTCACTCTTTTCCTATTTTTTCTCGCGACTTCAAAATAATTTTGTACAAATTATACAATTATATTATTTGTGGTCAACAAAGGAGAATTTCTACTATTATTTTTTTATTTTTTATTTTATTACTTATTGTTTAGATTTGGAAAAATCTATATACCATTAATTTTTTAGTCAAAAAAATAATATTCTGGATGCAATTGAATAGCATATACAGACTCTACTATTTAAGCAAAATGGAATAATAAATCATACCATAACCTTTCAATATAGTCGGTTACGAAAGAGTTCTTAAAAGTTTTTTTTATAAGCACTGTTAGTGGGGTGGGGGAATGTTAGTTTCCGGGAGTTGAACCTAGGACCTCCTTCTTGCACTCATTTGGTGCACTCATTCGATATCCGATAGCTCGCCAACTGAGCTACCTACTTGAGATGTTTATTTTGTTTTTTAATTTAATAGGATTAGCATTTATTATTGGGTAAAATATGTTTTTAGTCCCTACAAAATCGGCTCCTTCTAAGTTTAGTCCCTACATTAACGAAATAGGCGTTTTGGTCCCTACATTTTTTTTCCGTTTTCATTAATAGTCCCTGTCGTTAAATAGGCAACGGAAGTGTGACGTGGTAGTTACTGTAGGCTGTTACTATAGGGACCAAAACACCTATTTCGTTAAAGTAGGGACTAAACTTAGAATGACCCAATTTTGTAGGGACCAAAAACATATTTTACCCTAAATAAAAAAAGCCTAATCAGATGGATTTAACGACAGGGACTATTAATGAAAACGGAAAAAAAATGTAGGGACCAAAACGCCTATTTCGTTAATGTAGGGACTAAAAACGAAATCCCAAATTTTATAGGGACCAAAAACATATTTAACCCTTTATTATTTGTTTCTCAAATTGTTGTATGAATGACACCTAGGATAACCGGCCTTGAGAAACATTTTGCTTTGTGTTATTATTATTATTATTATTATTATTAATATTATTATTATTATTATTATTATTATTATTATTATTATTATTATTATTATTATTATTATTATTATTATAGATTAAGTAATGTTTGGGATTTTCAAACGTTATTCGGTTTGGTTCTATTATCGACCATTGTAAGTTAACACAAATGGTACTAATTAAGCCGATGTGTCATGTTTTCTAATGATGTGGCCTTCATACATTGTCTACATCAGATTCCACGCCAGCAAGCCATTGAACCCATAAATTTAAATGACTAAATTGATACTTTAAAATGAAAAAATATCATGCATTCTTCGTCTTCTGCCTTCTTGGTATTCTTCCTCCTACGCCATTTCTCAGTTGCTTGTTTATTTACATTGGGTATGTTTTTTTTTTGTTTACTAGATGAAATGGCAAATAACCCCCCCCCCCCCACCCACACACACACTATCACTGATCTCACCCAGGTTCAAACCCGAAAGCCGACGTCCCCATGTCGCTGAAATCGTCAAGGCAACCAATAGTGAAGACTTTACATTAGGTATGTTGTATCTTATTCAAATTCATTAGTAGATGTGTTATATGGGATTCCTTTTCTGCAATAGCATGGGAAAAGTATTTGATCTTGTGGAACTTTTCTTTTCTTGTTTATTTCTCCCTCCGTCCCGAAATATAAGGCTATTTTCTCACTTTTACTTGTCCCAAAATATAAGACCGTTTACAACTTTCTAGATACATTTATTACTCTTTTCCAAATATATCCTTATTAATAGTAGTAAATTGTGTTGGTATATGAAAATTTAATATTGAATGACTAGGGTAATTTAATAATAGTCGTACAAAATTTTAACATATTAATTACTGTTTTGTCGTCAAACTCTTAGGTCCTAGCCGTGGGATCGGTCAGAGGTTTGGACAGTTCTTTGATTCCTCTGTTCTTCAAGCGATTGCGCCAATGAGGGAACTATGCTCCTTGACTGTGGGTATCCTGACTCCTCTAGAAAGGGTCGGGTTGAGTGAATGGGACGCGAGGGTTGAATTATTCTACTGGCCTAATGCATGAAAATAAAGATAAAGTGTGAAAAAGAAGATAAATTGAAATAAACGTAGAATTTGATTGATTGATGTGTGTCCTGTACAATTATCCTCCTCGTATTTATATACATAGGCCCTTATCGGCCACTACTATAACCAACACTTACCTACAGTTGGATTGATCTAAGATCAACGATTATAATTGTTCCTAAGCACTAAAGAGGCGGAGTAACTACCCACGATCCCACTAGCACGGTTAGTGGGGTGAACTTCCTCGCTCCGCCTTTCGCGGCCTCGCTCATTCGCTTGATCTTCAATTGCTCCCACGTTCTATCTTCGTGCTTTCTCATCCTTGCCTTCCGAGCAAACCTGCCTTGCCTCAGCCACTTGGTTTACTCAGCTAGCCTTCGTCCTCGGACAGTTACTCAGGCACCCAAGCCTACTCTGGCTGTGGTACTCTATAGAGTGAGGCTTTACCCTCCCCCGGGTTCGCTTGTTGCCCTTCGGGCTAACCCCTTCCTCGCCTGACTTGATGTGACGATTTGAAGAGATTGGCCTTCCGTTTGGTGACACTTGGGGCTTCGTGTTAATCGAAACGACCGCGCTATGGTTCCCAAGGACACGAAGGTTGTGGCCTAAGGCTATAATAGCTTTCCTTCAAGCTAAGCTAGCATCTCTTATCCCTCAACACTCGGCCGCCGCAGATAAACTTACTGCAATTTCCTCGGATATCGTTAAACTTTTCCGCCGCAGTTCTGCATTGGATCCTCCCCTCACCTCCTTCCCCTACGACCTGGCCTGAAGGCTGATCTAGATAAGAGCCGTGCTTCTCTACGGCAAGCCGTCGAGGGATGGGGAGCCTTGAGGGCATATTACGAGCAAGCCCTCGCCATGTAGATCAAGAGAATGTTGAGGCCCATGCCACAGCCGAAGCCATGACCGATGAGCCGCTATTATCTTTTGACCCTCCAACTTCTAGCAATGCCCCTACTGTCGAGGTAACTACAAACCCCCGGGACAACATTGCCGATGAAGTGGGGGCGCTAGTATCAGAAGTATGCCCGTCGATGACTCCCACATCCGAGGGTCTGGAGATGTTGGGTGAGGCTGCAGCTGCCGAGACAGATGAAGTCATAGCAAGTGAGGTTGCTGCGGTGGTGGACATTGTGACAGCTGTTTTGCGGCTAAGGGGGCGGAGGTTGTGTCAGGCGAGGCTATATTGGAGACCGAGGCAAAAGCTGAGACCCCTGCGGTGGCTGCTACCTCAGGTGAGTAGTGTTAGAGTCTTTCCTCATCGGTAAATCTGTAGTTTTAACACTAGGTCGTCGTTGTGTGCAGAGCCACTATAACAATTTCTTCTTTTACGATTACCAATTCTCTTTCCCTTGTATACTTTCTCATAGAGTAGGATAATATGCTTTGAGATATTTGCCATTGATTTTCGTTTTGATCTCTTCTCCGTCTTGCGTAATCAAACGGTATGCCCCACTGTCGTACACTTCACTCACAACGTAGGGCCCGTCCCAATTCGGGGACCACTTGCCAAACTGGGGATCTTTTCTCCCAAGTGGCAGAATAGACTTCCACACAAGGTTGCCCTCAACAAACTTCTTTGGCTTGACGTGTTTGTTGTAGGCTCGGGCCGTTTTGGCTTTATTCATCTCAATTCTGCTGAGGGCAGCCAGCCTGTCATCGTCCACCGAGTCCAATTCCATTAACATGGCTTGTTGATATTCATCCATGCCAATGGAGTGTTGCCGAGCTACTCTTAGTGATGCCATACTGATTTCTAATGGTAGCACGACATCCTGCCCATAGACTAAGCGATAGGGAGTCGCCCTCATGGCCGTGGACTTAGAATTTCTCATGGCCCAAAGGACCTCGTTAAGGGTCTCGTGCCACCGTCGAGCCTTGTCCTCTATGTTCTTCTTGATGAGCTCAATGATGATCTTGTTGGTAGCCTCTGCTTGTCCATTTGCTTGAGCATAATAAGGAGACGAGTGTCTCATCTTGATGTCGTATTCTTGAGCAAATGTCGTCACCTGTTCCCTGGTGAACATTGTGCCTTGATCGGCCGTGATGGTTTCAGGAATGGCCAATCTATATATGATTTGGTTTTCGATGAACTTAATCACCGCAGCCTGATTGACACTCCCTAAAGGTGCGGCGCTTCCACCCACTTGGTGAAGTAATCGGTGGCCACAATGATGAAGTTATGGCCCTTTGAGCTCGGAGGGTATATCTTACCGATTAGATCCATGGCCCACCCTCTGAATGGCCAAGGTTTGACAATGGGATGGAGCTCGTCGGCAGGTACTCTCTGAATTGGTCCATGCAGCTGGCAAGCCTCGCATCCCTTTGCAAACCCGTGATCGTCGGCCAATAGTATCCATGTCTGTAGATCAGCCATTTCATGATGGGGCCAAACCTATGTGCACCACAGATCCCTACATGGATTTGTGCCATCACCATATAAGCATCCTTTCTTTTGAGGCATCGCAACAACACCCCATTGGCGCTTCTCTTATACAGGTCGTCCCCTATCAAGATATACTTCAGTGCCTTCTGCTTGGTTTTGAAGTCAGTGTCAGTCGTTGGATTACGGAGGTACTCTGTCAACACTCCCATCCAGGCATTAGCAGGATCCTCTTCGGCCGAGACCAGGGCATCTTATTGCAATACTTCGACCACCAACTCCTTGTAACCAGAAGCTTGTTGGGCCAAGTCATTTGCCTCTTGGTTCTCTCTTCTGGGGACTGGTGTGTGGAAAACATGTGCAAGTATACACAGTCCATAACAAGTAATACAGTGTTTAGAACAGGTCGAACCCACAGAGATTGATGAACTCTTTCAAAAGTCAATATTATGTAATTTAGAGAAAAGTACCAATTTAACAAGATAGTTGATATTGGTGAGTATCACAAGTAAATTAGAATAAAGCAAAGTGTAAGTAGTTGTAATGCAAATAGTGAAAAGCTAGTTGGAATGTCTTCCCCAAGTAATTTACTTATAAGTGTTTAATGCAGTTATGATGTAGTTGCACTGAATGCTGTTGCATTAGTTGTGTGCCTTTCAGTCACTTTTCTTCAGAGTTTCATTACAAGCTTCCTATGTCTAGGCTTGCTAAATAAGTTCACTCTTGTCTTTTAAAGTACCCACAGTATCACCCTATGGACTATACTATCCTATGTCTAGGACTTAGTATGGTTTTCACAAAGTTTCCTTTATGTAAAACACTCACCCATATTAGTACTTGAGTTCTTAATTGTAAACCATGTCTGCTTTTACAAATCTACCTATTCTAAGTGATCAATCTCAAAATAAGTGTTGAAAGTATTATCAAGCAAGAACTAAAGTGCACACATCATATACTTGTATTAAACTTACTTAAAAGCTCATTAAATGGTTAGAACAATTCCAACTAAGAGAGGTTTAGCTCAACATAGACATTGCAAGGCAAATATAAACAGAATAGAACATGTTTATATAATTGAAATCACAAAAGAGAAACAAGAAGATAGAGTTTACACAAGTTGTAGCTCTTAGCATGAATCCTCCTAGCAATGTAGTTGCATTAGCTTCTTAGCACTTTGATAAAACTATGAAATCGAGGTAAGGAGGATTTGTCACTTCCTTCCTTTCCTTCTTACAAAATAGAAACTAACTATGCATATTGAAATTTAAATCTAAATTATGGATTGTGATCTATTTTCAAGTGAAGGAGTGAAGTCTTTATATAGTCTTCAAGAGAGGTGCTTCCTTCCTTCATGTTGAAGTAACTTTGATGGCTGTATTCATGGATACTTTACAGCAGTTGATTCCCATGTGAAGTCTTCAATCAAGTGTATAGGGAGGTCAAATGAGATAACAACATGTGTCCCTACGTTGATGACTCTTCATAGCTATGTGGGAATTGTAGGCAACGAAATACGAGGTGTTCTTGCTTTAGGAGACCAAGCATGAGGTACCCAATTGCAAGTGGATGGCAAGTGGATGTGCAAGTGGATGGCTCCAACCTTCAGGCAATGCAGTTGCAGTGCAGTAGCATTGTGCCGAGCCAGTGCAGTTGTAAGTGCAGAATCAATGCAGGAGCATTTGATGCAGGAGCATCTAGACTGCACTGAACAAACTCATTAAACATACCACAATATATCCAAAATGGCCTACTAACAACTATAATCATGTTAAACACACAAGTTATCACATATTACATAAAATACTATATAAACTCTTTATCTTTGCTTGAAAGAGAGCAATTTACTAAGTTTAAACATATGATGAATAACTCTATATAAAATAGAGTTATCACACCCCCAAACTTAAACCATTGCTTGTCCTCAAGTAATGACAAAGACAAACTAACTAATACTTATAGTTTCTAGAAGATAAATCAGCTTGATATTTTGGATTTTCATGAGGTGTTCTCTATGAACTTCTTTGCTCCTAAATTTTTCTTGTGCCTTTATTTCTTTTTCAAACTTCGAGAATTATTTATACTTTTTGTGTGTGTGAACCCACTGAGTTGAGATTGGTTCCAAGACTAAGTGAAAACTTCCTCCTAGCTTTTGAAAAGATTGGTTTATCTTTGGTCACACCAAAATATTTTTTTCAAAAGAAAGGTTAGACTCACAAAATCCTCGAGTTTTGGGGAGTTTTAATCACAACCAAGGACTTGGCTGAATTTTTCCAAGCTTTTTGAGTCAATGCATTGTTTTCTGGTGTTGGTGGTTTCTTTAATGCAGATGCATTACTTCTTTGAAGTGTTTATGCATTGATGTTTTTCTGCATTTATTTTCTGCAGTGCAGTTGCATTGTTTCTGCACTGTTGTATTGTACTATTTTTTTTGTAGCTTATATTGCCTTCCTCACTGTCCTCCAGATGCATTTATTCCTGCATGGCACAGGTGCAGCTTTTCACTGACCTCCAGATGCATTCATGCACTTTGGCACAGGTACAGTTTTGAACCATCCTCCAAATGCATTCATTCATGCATGGCACAGGTCTTTGACCTCCAGATGCAATCATGCACTTAGGCACAGGTATAGTTCAATCTGATTCAGGTCAATATGGCTTTTGGTCTTTTTACCACTCTTTTTGTATTGTTTGCATTGTTTGCTCTTCACTTTTCAAATTCAGCCTTGGTTTTCATAAAAACACCCCCAAACTTAATTCTTTAAGCTATTCCAATTTTTTAATCAAAATTTGTTTTGACCTTAGCTCACCAAAATTTTCCTTTGCATCAGATTGCTCTTTAAATAGCAAGGTTCTTTTCACAAACTCAGTTTTGAGGTATTTTGAAGAAAAAATAGTTCTGGTTTATTTTTGTGAGGAATAAGGCTTCTTTTTCTTCTCTTGCTTTTCAAAAATCCATCCATAGGTGCACCATATCTTTGTAAAATATTTTCAAACTGATCATCTACTAAAATGTTCTTAACAATGTATGTTTGGAAAATTAGTTTCATGTATTTGGATACTACTTTGTTAAGTACATCTAATACATCCATACAAAAATATTTACTAAAAACATACATTTGCTAAAACACACATACATAACATATTTAATATGATAAGTTCCCCCCCCCCCAAACTTAAGGGGTAGCAGTGTCCTCACTGCTAGAAGTTCACAAAATACTTGCAAATATTTGTTCAAAATATGGGGAGAGGGATTAAAAACACAACCAGGGAAGAGTTAGTAGTAAGATAACATCCAAAATATGGTAGTTAAATTGCAGAAAGCATGTAACAGATACTCATTTCTTTGCTCCACTCCTTGTCCTTGCACTCTGCCTGGTAGGAGGAGTGTTCTTCACCTTCTGCTTCTTTTCCTTTGGATTTGAGATTGGAGTTACTTCTACTGGTGCAGATGCACCTGATTCCACTGGTGTTGATGCAGGACTTGATGTAGTAGCATCAGTTGGGATTGCCTCAGAGATGTTTCTTTTTGGTGCCTTGACAGTTGGTTGTTTGAAGAATGTTTGTGTATTTCCCAGTTCCTCTCTCTTTCTTTGAGCTATCTGTTGGAGAACAAGTTGCATTGTTGCTTCATCATGTGCTGGTTTCAGTGCTGCTTTCTGTTGAGAAGCAGAAGCATCAGATGCAGGTGCATCACTCTGCATCTCAACTGCTTCTGTGGTAGCTTCTTCCTCATGTACTGCCTCTGGTTCTGCCTCTTCAGTTGGATCTTCATCAGTATCCTGCACATTTTCATCCTCAAGAGCAGAAACAACATTAGTTATAATGTTAGTAGGGCTAGTAGGGGTTGTTTGTTCTGGTTGTGGCTCAGTGATAGGTGAGGTTGGGATTGGACTTTGTGGTATAGTGTGAGTTTGTTGTTCTGTTTCAGTTGGTGGAGAGGGTGGAGGAGGGGTTGTTTGTGGTGGTGACTGTATTGGTGGATCAGTAAGTGAGGGTAGTGGTGATTTTGGTTGGGGAGATGCTTCTTTGGTAGGTGAGTGGATTGGTGATTGTGTCATACCCCAATTTTGTCCGGCTTAGGTCCAAACCCTAATTTTCCACACAAAAATAAATTATGCATTTTGGATCCTAGAAACCGCTCCAAAGTTTTTGAAATCATTCTTAGGGTTAGAATGCACTTTTTAAGAAATTAGGGTTTTGAAAAATATGTTATGCATGCATGGCAAGCTTTGAAAAATATTTTATGCATGCATGGCAAAGACCTAAAAGCATTTTTTTGGAAAGCAAGAATTGATTTCTATTTTGTTCCAAAGGCCAAGAATCGATTTATAGTATATTGCATAGGCCTTGAAATCGATTTTCAGGCCTTTCCATAGGCCATGAATCGATTCCTAATTGTTTTAACTAAGTGAAGAATCGATTTTCACTTATTATAAATGTCCTGAAAATCGATTTCCCTCTTCTTTCATAGGCCTTGAAATCGATTTTCAAGCTCTTCCATAGGCCATGAATCGATTCCTCATTGCTTTAACTAAACATGGAATCAATTTTCACCTATTATAAATGTCCTGAAAATTGATTTCCCTTTCCTTTCATAGGCCTTGAAATCGATTTTCAGGCCACTTTAAAGAGCCAAGAATCGATTTCCTTAAATTTTAAAAGACTATGAAATCGATTTTCAGGATCTCCAAATGTCCTGAAAATCGATTCCTACCTTTTTCCATAGGCCATATAATCGATTCTTATCATTTCCAAAAATAAAGAATCGATTCCTACATATTTCCAAAGGCTCAAACAATCGATTCATCATTGCAATAAATGTTTTTTAAAAAATCCTACGCTTTCCTAAGCCTATAAATAGGCAGCCTCAAATCACATTTAGGGGGAGATTTCACGAAATCAGAAAAACACACACACACATCTCACAAGATCAGAGAAGAATTGCTCCAGACACATTTCACGAGATCTGAGAAGACAACTCTCCCAAATCTCATTTTCCAGTTCTACGCTTCATTTTTGCTCTATTCGCGCCGTTGGTCCGTCTGAGCTGATCTCCTGCAAGGGTTAGTCGGGGTTTGCGTTCTTCAGAGTTGTAATATCTGTCTTCATCAGAGGTATTTCAGTCTTTTCATTTGTTAAAATTTAATCATTGTGATCCATGCCAAAATTGCCCTATGTGATTTAATTTAGCTGTAGTGTCCTTGTTGATGATGAACCACATGATTCCCACCTATGCCTAGTGCATCATTTTCTAAGTGGTGAAGATGGTCTCAGATGATTCAACCTCCCCTTTTAACTTCCTAATGAATAAAAGATAGTTAGGTTTGTGGTTTAAGGTCCATGGGGTATTGCAAAAGATGGGTTTCCCAAAACCTTGATGCTCCCTCCTCTTTGATTGTGTTACTAACCTTTGGGCACATATTCATGAATGCAAAGGATAAGCTTACCTTAGCCTCGACGCAATTTCCCCTTTTCTCATGTTATTGAGAAATCATTATTCATATGTTCCTTAGTTTAATTAAGACCATTCTACGCCTATGATCAATTGCTTGCTTGTTATTGGATGCATTTTAAATGTCTTGATTCAATGTGCCATTCCATCCATGTGTATGACCTCCTAATGAAGACGTAAGTCTACATGCCTGTTGTAGCATAGAGTCATTAGGGTAAATACACTCCCTCCTACACGCACACTTGCTTTGAGAACTTTTACCTTGCATCCCTGATAGGTAGGTCTCTTGATCATGTTGGCATGTTTAGTCTTGATTAAATATTCAACATATGCATGATTTCGTGATAATTGAATGTGTTTAAACTTTGTAATCAATCATTGATAGTGCCTTCACCCTTTCTTCCAAAAATCTTTCAAACCTTTTTCCAATTAACGCGAGTTATTAGTGACTATCACTCAAAGCCTTGGCTTGTTTGATTGTCGTGAACGCCATCAAGGGTTATTAGTAATGATCGCTCAAAGCCTTTGCTTGCTCGATCGTTATGAAAGCTCTTCCCCTTTCAAACCCTTTCAAAAACATTCTCATTAGAACTACGTCGCTTTGATTCCCGTTTGGGATACGTAGGAGCGAGTCACGTTCTCGTCAAGCGCAACAAATAAAAATTCTTTTCATCCCCCTAAACCAATCATTTTCATAAAACAAACAAAAATCATTTTCAAACCCATTGTTGCTAGTAGCTCATCAGAGCCTCTGTTCGTTTAGCTATTAGTGACAATGTCCTTTTCTCCTGAAAATAATAAACGATGATCCATCATAACCTTTGTTAGTTTGATCATCGTACAAATCAATCTCTTTCGAAAATCACTTTCCAAAAGGATAATAAAAAACGAGTTGTTATCAATAGTCCATCAGAACCTTTGTTCGTTTGACTAACGGTGCAACTCTCTTTTTGAGTATTTAGTAGTGATTCATCATAGCCTCTGCTAGTTCAATCATTTGCTAATGCTCGTCCTATTTCAAAAACTCACTAAAAAAGATAAAAAACAAAAACTTTTCAAAAAGAACCAAGAACTACGTAGCTTTGAATTCTCCATCGCACCGGGAGATACGTAGGAGCGGGCCATGTCCCGTCAAGCACTTTTTCTAAAAAAAACCTTTTTCCCCCAAAAATAAAATTTTCATTAACTTTTCCCGTTCATCTCCGAACAAGAAATAAATAGGCAAATCTAGGTATTTCTCAAATCGAATGTTAAAACCACACATTTAATTAAAGGTTCCCTTTCGGTAGAAAGGACGTGCGCGGTGCTAACACCTTCCTCGCACGTAATCGACCCCCGAACCTATATCTCTAGTTTCAAAAGACCATCCGCCTTGTCCAAAAGACCTTTTTTCAATGTTTTGGTCTTAAAATTAAAATATTGGTGGCGGCTCCAAAATTTTTCCACGTTGTACATTGAGAAACCCGAAAGGGGATTTTTCGGGGTGCAACAGCTGGCAACTCCACTGGGGACTTTTTTTTTAAGAGACGAGGGTCAAGCCTAACTAATTTAAATGTGTGGTTTAATGTATTGTTGATTTGATTAAAACCTAGTTTGCCTTTCTTTCTTATCATTGATGGTAGGCATACACGTTTGTCTTTTTTGTTGTTCCCTATCTCTTCTTTTAAACCTTTTCTTTTTATATGCTTATGCTCATGCATTCTTCCAATCCCCATGATCCCCTCTTCTTGGCTCCTTTTCCTAAGGTGAGCAATATCCTTGTTTATAGATATTCTAGGTATGGAACCCTAGGGTAGATAACTTGTTATTGCTTGCTTTTGTCTGGACTGCTTTGGTTTTCATTTCAGGTGGGGGTAGTACTAGGGAAAATGCCCTTGACACACACTACACTTATACCCTGTGACTATGTGTTTTGAGTGGGACCATAACCCAGGTCTGCAAAAACTTAAGAGAGTGGATTCGAGTAGTGAGAGCCCATCAGGACCTTTGTCCGTTTGGCTACTTGCGAAAGTTTCAACCAGAGTTGTGCTCTTTCATGATGCCTCACACCTAGCAGTTTGCTGCATCTGTGGGGAGTTTTGTGAAAGGGACTGTAGCTCTGGTGGCCTTGTGAGGGAGTGAATAGAGCTACATGGAAGGATTACCCTTTAAATTGCCCTAGATCATAGGTCTCACCTCTTTTTAGGACACAAGGGCTTTTCCAAAATTGTGTGTTGCATTATTACATCTAGTTTAGTTCATTTCCGCCAACATTTTTTTGAAAAAACAACAAAATCAAAAAAATATGTTTTTCCTTCTCTTTCATGAATACCTATATGAGGTGGCATATAGGGTATACTTCCCTAAAATTTCAAAACCCCCACCTGTAAATATCTGTCTTTATAACAAGCATCCTCATCACCCGCATTTTACATCATAACAGCATGCATCACGTAAGCAAAACTCTGAAAAATTCATACAGCATTCCTCATGCATCTAAATACAAAAATAACATAAAACCATATGCATTGCATTCATTTACGCATTCATACTTGTACTCATAAAAAATGTTCTATCATCAGAGAGAAACAAAAGGCAAGCTGGTTCACCAACACCGATACTCCACCCTTCTGCAATCAAGGTTGATGACTAGTGTTGCACCCCGAAAAATCCCCGCTTGGGGTTTCTCAATGTACAACGTGGAAAATTTTGGAGCCGCCACCAATATTTTAATTTTAAGACCAAAACATTGAAAAAAGGTCTTTTGGACAAGGCGGATGGTCTTTGAAAACTAGAGATATAGGTTCGGGGGTCGATTACGCGCGAGGAAGGTGTTAGCACCGCGCACGTCCTTTCTACCGAAAGGGAACCTCTAATTAAATGTGTGGTTTTAACGTTTGATTTGAAAAGTACCTAGATTTGCCTATTTATTTCTTATTTGGAGATGAATGGGAAAACTTACTGGAAATTTTATTTTTGGTGAGAAAGGGGGGAAAAGGGGTTTTTAGAAAAAAGTGCTTGACGGGACATGGCCCGCTCCTACGTATCTCCTGGTGCGATGGAGAATTCAAAGCTACGTAGTTCTTGGTTCTTTTTGAAAAGTTTTTGTTTTTTATCCTTTTTTAGTGAGTTTTTGAAATAGGACGAGCATTAGCAAATGATTAAACTAGCAGAGGCTATGATGAATCACTGCTAAATGCTCAAAAAGAGTTGTACCGCTAGTCAAACGAACAAAGGTTCTGATGGACTATTGATAACAACTTGTTTTTATTATGTTTTTGAAAATGATTTTCGAAAGAGATTGATTTGTACGATGATCAAACTAACAAAAGTTATGATGGATCGTCGTTTATTATTTTTAGGAGAAAAGGGCATTGTCACTAATAGCTAAACGAACAGAGGCTCTGATGAGCTACTAGCAACAATGGGTTTGAAAAATGATTTTTGTTTGTTTTATGAAAATGATTGGTTTAGGGGGATGAAAAGAATTTTTATTTGTTGCGCTTGACGAGAACGTGGCTCGCTCCTATGTATCCCAAACGGGAATCAAAGCGACGTAGTTCTAATTAAAAATGTTTTTTTTGAAGGAGTTTGAAAGGGGAAGGTTGAATCATCTGAGACCATCTTCACCATTTAGACAATGATGCACTAGGCATAAGTGGGAATCATGTGGTTCATCATCAACAATGACACTATAGCTAGATTAAATCACATAGGGCAATTTTGGCATGGATCACAATAACTAAATATTAACAAATGAAAAGACCGAAATACCTCTGATGAAGACAGATATTACAGATCTGAAGAACAAAAATGAAGCGGAGAATTGGAAAATGAGATTTGCGAGAGTTGTCTTCCCAGATCTCGTGAAAATGTTTCTGGAGCAATTCTTCTCAGATCTTGTGAAAAAAATGTGTGTAGCAATTCTTCTCTCTGATCTCGTGTGAAGTGTCTGTGTCTGTCTCTGTCTGCCTTTCTCTGATCTCGTGAAGTCCCCCCCAAAATGTGACTTGAGGCTGCCCATTTATAGGCTCAGGAAAGCGTAGGAATTTTAAAAAACAATTATTGCAAGGATGAATCGATTGTTTGATGAAGGCAAAATATAGTATAATCGATTCTTTGCTTTTAGAAAACATAGGAATCGATTCCTTGGGCTTTAGAAATTAGTGGGAATCGATTCTTGGACTTCCTGAAATGATAGGAATCGATTTCATTGTGTTTTAAAAAAGAAGGAAATCGATTCTTGAGACATCCTAAATAGGTGGGAATCGATTTCATGTTTAGTTAAAGTATGTGGGAATCGATTCTTGGCCTTTAGGAGAGCTTAAAAATCGATTTCAATGCCTTTGCAAGATAGTAAGAATCGATTCATGGCTTTTAGGAGAGCTTAAAAATCGATTTTAATGCCTTTGCAAAATAGTAAGAATCGATTCATGGCTTTGGCTTATGTATAGGTGTGAATCGATTCTTTGTTTCCAACATAGGATAAGGAAATCGATTCTTGGCCTATAGGTGAGCCTAAAATCGATTTCATAGCCTATATAAATTGTATAAATCGATTTTTGGTCATTTGGAACAAAATAGAAATTGTCTTTTTGCTTTCCACAAAAATGTTTTTAGGTCTTTGCCATGCATGCATGAAATATTTTCCAAAGCTTGCCATGCATGCATAACATATTTTTCAAAACTTGCCATGCATGCATAACACATTTTCAAAAACCCTAATTTGATGCATGAGACTTATTGCAAAAATTATTTTTATAGAACCTTTTGTGAGAAATGACCAAAAATGCCCTTTTTGACCCTAACTTCCCAGAACGTGCATTCTAACCCTAAAAATGATTTCAAAAACTTTGGGATGGTTTCTAGGATCCAAATGCATAATTTATTTTTGTGTGGAAAATTAGGGTTTGGACCTAAGCCGGACAAAATTGGGGTATGACAGCTGCCCCTCTTTATCTGAATTTTAACGAGGAATATGAATTGGCCGAAACATATTCCAAGGCAAAATGAAGATAAAGAATTCAGAAATTATACCGATTTTGTCTATTTGGGGAAAACCCGAATTTTCCATTTTTCTTTTTCTATATTTTTGAAAAGATGGGCACTTTCGTGCAGAAAGCGGTAAAGTGGGCACTTGGCGTGCAGAAAGCAGTAAATGGGCACTTGGCGTGCAGACTGAAAGGTAAAATGGGCACTTGCGTGCAGACAGAAAAGTAAAATGGGCACTTGCGTGCAGACAGCGGTAAATGGGCACTTGCGTGCAGACAGAAAAGTAAAATGGGCACTTGCGTGCAGACAGAAAAGTAAAATGGGCACTTGCGTGCAGACAGAAAAGTAAAATGGGCACTTGCGTGCAGACAGCAAAGTAAAATGGGCACTTGCGTGCAGACAGAAAAGTAAAATGGGCACTTGCGTGCAGACAGAAAAGTAAAATGGGCACTCGCGTGCAGACAGCAAAGTAAAATGGGCACTTGCGTGCAGACAGAAAAGTAAAATGGGCACTTGCGTGCAGACAGAAAAGTAAAATGGGCACTTGCGTGCAGACAACGGTAAATTGCCCAGGCTGCCTAAAACCTGTAATCCTTAAACGAACTCTTTGACGAATCCGAGTTTGCACGTAGCTTTGAGGAGCACGCTCTTCCTGTTGGCCTTTTCGAGCGACCGGGGGGATCGTTATCAGCTCCGGAACTGATATACTGATCAATGCACGGCGTCCACTGTATCTTAGGCTGATACAACTATTCCGTTGAACCTCACATGGGGCTGCGGTCCATCGCGTTGCTCGTACACGATGTGAGACCTGGGCAGAAGGGAGCGATGATCTCTGTGCTCCAATCCGCAATGCACGCTTGAGCGCTCTCTTTTCTTTTCTCTCCTTCCTTTCTATTTCTCTTTTTTCTTCTTTTTTCTTTCTGAACTCCCAACTTGGGGGAACATTTTCTGGAATCTGGGGGCGAGGGCTAACACTGAAGTGCTCATCCTCTCTTTGTACCTGTAGCTGAAAATGAATAAATGCATGCAATGCAAATGCCATGATTGCTGTATTGATGTGATGCAACTGTATTGCTTTGATGTTTGAATGCAAATGTATGCGGTGATTGATGCTTTGATGAATGAAATGCTCTTGTTCTAACTTCTGTTTGTTTCTTTTTGCTTCTTCTAAGATGCAATGCTTTGATGTTTGATGCAATGATTCTTGTTAATATGATGCGTATGCAATGCTTTAATGTTTTATGATTGAATGACAAAGGAATGCTGAATGATATGGAATGCTGGACGACAGGGAATGTTTTCGTGTTGCTTTTGTGGTTTCTTATCTTTGTTTACTTTCTTTGCTTTTTCTATGAAATATCTGATGCCAAATGTAATGCTCTAATGATGAATGACATACGATGATTTTGTTCTTTTCCCTTTTTATGAAGTGTGTGTATGCAAATGCAATGCTTGAGAGTTGTGAAATGCCTTGGAATGCTAAGTTATGGACTTGACATTAGTCTGATTTAAGGATTACAACGAGTCTGGTTTATGGGCCGACAAGCCTGGTTTATGGAGCAATTTGTGTCTGCATACTGGTCTGATTTATGGACCCTAAAGGTATGGTTTAAGGACACGAAGGTCTGGTTTATGGACCACAATGATCTGGCTTAAGGACACAAAGGTCTGGTTTGACCGCATGGAATGCCAGCGTATGCACTGGAAGACTTCGTTTTGTTTTTTCTCTATGCGATGCATGATGCAAATGCCATGATTGCTATTTTCTTTTTCTTTCTCTTATGATGAATGCAAATGCCTGAATCTCTTTTTCTTTATCATTATTTTTATGTCTGATAAATGCATGATTTTATGCATGATGAATGTAATGCATGACTGTGTTTGTTTATTGCCCCCCTCTTTTTTTTGCTTATTTTTATTTTTGCTGGTTCAGCCAACCCGCGACACTCATGACATGAGACTGAGGAAGCTGTTGGATTTGCGGGGCTCATGGGCCGAGTGCATGTTGGTCTTGACTTTGCTGGTTTGAAGCAATCGCGGATGTAGTTGCTCTCTTGCATGAGTGACTGGCTTTGGGGAATTGCCTTCTCCTGGGACTCTTAAGAATCTCGTAATGATTTGCAATGCTCTATGATGTATGCACATGTTTTACAGTTCAGGACCATCATCATCATAAAACGTTTATTTTGAACAGATACGAGCAGAAAATAAAAGAATGAACAGATACGAGAAATTTGAACTTTATTAATGTGGAAACCGGTCGCACAAGAAGTTACGCCGATTATTTATTACACTTGAAAGTTTAAACTGTAAAAAGACACGAAAAAAGGAGAGAAGCTGAATTCTGACTGTCCGCCTCTGTGGAACAGTGCCAAACATCTATGTCCTTGACCTTGATCACTCCCTCATCCAAGCTTGTAGGAGAGTTGTATGCCTTTCTTTACTTTTCATGCCTAAGTTTTCAGACCCTAATTTTTGCCTGGATCGCCCTTTGCGGGTTTTCAATCCACCGGGTCGCTCTGATTTTGCCTAGGTCGCCCTTTGCGGGTTTTCAACCTAGCGAGCTAATTCTTACTTGGCTTGTCTTTCTCTTTTTTCATCTATTTCTTTTAGGCATAATACTTCTTCACTTGATCTGAATTGACTGGATTCCTGAGATCTTCGCCGTCTATGTTTATGAGTATCGGCGCTCCTCTGGAAAAAGTTTTCTTGACTTCACATGGACCGTCATAAGTGGGCCTCAACTTCTCACGGAGTCAGTCCGGATAGGTAGGATCTTTTTGAGTACAGGGTCTCCAACGCCGAATTCTCGAAGGCGGACTTGCTTGCCAAAAGCTGCCTTCATCTTTTGTTGGTACAACTGGCCATGGCGCAGGGCAGCAATTCTTTTCAGTTGATCTAGACGAGCTTGGATCCATTTTGCTTCTTCTAACCTGGCCTCCATGACTACTTGTAGAGAGGGTGTTTCAACCTTGATGAGAAGAACTGCTTCTGACCCATTCACTAGAGAAGAAAGGGGGTTGCCCCTGTATGATTTCAATGAATGTGAGTGCGACAAGGGATGAGATAGGTGTAGGGTCAATTTCCCCAGTTGTAGGAGGGGTGAAGAGCGACAGAATTGCCCCACTTGGCATATTGTAAACAAATGAATTTACTTGTCCTTGAGCTAAAACTTTGAGAAAACAACAGCAATCAATCATTGATCGGAATGGACCTTTCGGGATTGTGGTGTTTTGTGGAGGAGAGATGAGTAGGCTTAATGAGGTATTTGGGGCTAATGGCAGGATGGTTTTTATTCGGTGTTGGCTGTTGATCGATGATTTATGATGGTTAACTGGCTTGATGAGGTATTAGGAGGTTTTATTCCTGGCTAAGGGTCTATGGAGGGCGGTTCATCGCGGTCAAATGAGAGTGTTTGCGGTTTATGAGAGGAGGGGTGCATGGAAATGAGAAAGTGTTTGAAGGTTTATTGAGACGAGGATCTCTTGGGTTTTGTGGTAACATGTATCAACTCACTATTTCTTTTGTATTTTTCTTTTGGTTTTGGGATTTTCCTTTTTGAATGATTTTTCCTTCTTTGACTTCTTCTTTTTCTTGAGCTTGGGTGAGCTGATAAAGAACGATGCACTGTTTTTTAATTCGAGGTGATCCTTGTCTAAGGTGACTTTTGGATTTTTGGCTTTTTCTTGGCTTAAGATGGGTCGGAAAGGATTTTGTTCTTGGGATTTTCTTGGCTTACGGTGGGTAGGAGGGATTTTGTTTTTCTCTTTGGGATTTTCTTGGCTTAAGGTGGTTAAGAGAGGATTTTGTTTTTGGGTATGGAATGGTAGTCCGACTTCATTTCAAATCATGATTGCTTATTTCCTCAAGAATTAACTCTGGGACAATAATTCACTTATTTTCATGCACTTGCCCTTCTTCTTTATTTCCCTTTTGAGCTCTAATTTTCCTTTATTGAAGTACCCATCTTGGCCTCTTTCTTGTTCTCAGTGGTCCCCAAGTTGATCACTTCAGTGGATTTCCCGTGATGCTGAATATCCCTTTTTCTTGCTTCATTAACCTTCTGGAGGATTTTCCCGGTCTTTCTCAACGTCCCACTCTGCTTGATTGATAAGGTGATCAAAGTCAAAATATGGACTGTTGGCACTGTTATTTTGAGAGACAATTGCTGTGGATCCGCTTTTTACTGAGGCGAAAAAGCAGAATGAAAGGCGAAACAAACAAACAAGCAATAATAATGCAAGGAAAAGACACACGAAATGAAAAGGAATTGATTTTTATTGATTGGAATTCAAAAACAACGTTTTTATTAATGATGATGATTCTGAAAATAAAAACATGATTGCCCCTAACAACTTGCTCTATGACCTTGGGCAGAGCCATAGAGTTGCATTACAATGATCATATTGAATTAAAAGTCACAGGAAAGGCAGCAGCTTCCCCATTCTTCAACTTTCTCTGGCAAGGCAGCGACGAACCAGACCAGTCTCACTTTCTTCAGCTTTGGATCCATTACCGATGACAGCAATTTGGTTGTATTGTTCCTCTTCCTCATCCCATCCTGTGGGCTGGATGTCTTCTATTCGGATTTGAGCACTCTCGGGAGCGTCATACCTGACCAAGTAATCAAACTTTCCACTGGGCTCCCCTAGAGTATCCCAACATCTCTCTTTCATAGGCACCGCTATTACTTCCTCATTGATTTCTTTTTCATCTTCAATATCATGGGTCCCTATCTGAACCACGCACCGATCTATCAGGTCTTGCAGGACTAACTTGAAAATTTCACAGGCACCCACACATAAAGGATCGGCGCATACATAGCCCTTCTTGATAACACCACGACGACACAACTCAGCATGTATATTTTCCAGAGGAGTCTGGATACACTTAACATCTTTTATCATTGCCTCCCCCACAGAATCCTCTACTGCATTAGCGGATGTTGTCCCATGTCCCGGTAGGGGGGTTGTAGTTGTACTGGGACTGTTCGGCTTGAAAGAGATCCAGTTGGCGTCAATCAAATCCTGGACTACATATTTGAAAGCCTTGCAGTCCTCCACCGTGTGGCCGACTCCTCCACTATGAAAACTACAAGTAGCATCAGCAATGTACCCCCTAGGAAAGGGAGGTTGTATAGGCTTCATGGGGCGAGTATTGACCAAATTCTTTGAGACAAGATGATTGAACAATTCAGTATAGGTCATCGGAATCGGATCAAAATTAGCACGCCTCTTCTCTTGATAGTTCTGGGCTCTGTAGCCTGAATTGGTTCGCTGCGGAGAGTTGAAAGATAATGGTACCGCCTGCTGTGGAGAGCTGAAAGATGGGCCTCCCCCTGCGGAAATAACATTGGTTTCCCCTTCTTTCTTCTTGGGGAAGTTGGGAAAGGGTTTCTTTTGTCCACTAGAATTGCCAAAACTTCCAGCAATCTTTCCGCTGTACCAATCTAGTGATGCCCCAGCCAGACTGTCCTGGAAATAATGAATGAGCACCTTGTCATCATGAGCATGAGCGGCCATTTTTCTAACATACATCGTCAGATGGCTAGATGGACACCCGGTGCCGCGATATTTATCAAAGTCAGGTGCTTTGAATTTAGGGGGGATAACAACATCTGGGACAAGGCACAAATCTCGGGCATCCCTGTCTCTAGTTCCTGATCCTTCCACAGCTCTTAAGCGCTCTTCAAGCGAGTGATATCGATCCCCATGCTGAGTGTTCCCAAACAAATGACCTTGTGGATAGTTCCCCGGACCGTGAGCAGGGTTTCCCATATGATGGACAGCGTTCTGAGGGTTCACAGTAACTCCCAGGGTAGGACTAGGTGAACCTCTTGCCAGTGCAGTATCAGGACTAGGAGTATGAATTTGTGGTCCCATAGCAGCTCCACCAGGCATAGTCGTGACAGGTTGACTCGGCCCCACAGGAATAGCTTCAGCAGCAGGCGGCATATAACCCATTGGCATCCCCCAAGGATATACCGGTGCATTCAGATGACTCTGTCCACTCGCCCCTGGAGGATGGGCAAAGTGACAGACCCCCTGTTCATAAGAAGTGTGAGTAGTTGTAACTTCAGCGGACATCGGAGGAGAAACCCCTTCGGAATTTACAACAGCGGCGGCCCCAGCGGCGGCTCCACCCCTCAGATTCTGTAGCATACTTATTACTTCGACCATCTGTGCTTCCATAGCCTCCACTTTGGTCCTCAAAGCTTGATTCTCTTGAGCCAGCTGCTCAGGATTAAGAATCTCTGCAACTAACTCCTCTTGGCTCCGGCGGCCCTTATTCTTGAAATTCCGATTACTAGCCATCAACCTTGATTGCAGAAGGGTGGAGTATCGGTGTTGGTGAACCAGCTTGCCTTTTGTTTCTCTCTCTCTCTGATGATAGAACATTTTTATGAGTACACGTATGAATGCGTAAATGAATGCAATGCATATGGTTTTATGTTATTTTTGTATTTAGATGCATGAGGAATGCTGTATGAATTTTTCAGAATTTGCTTATGTAATGCATGCTGTTATGATGTAGAATGCGGATGATGAGGATGCTTGTTATAAAGACAGATATTTACAGGTGGGGTTTTGAAAAATTAGGGCGGTATACCCTATATGCCACCCCCATATAGGTATTTATGAAAGAGAAGGAAAAACCTATTTTTTTTTTTTTTTTTTTTTTTTTTTTTTTGATTTCGTTGTTTTTTTCAAAAAAAAACGTTGGCGGAAATGAACTAAACTAGATGCAATAATGCACACACAATTTTGAAAAAGCCCTTGTGACCTAAAAAGAGGTAAGACCTATGATCTAGGGCAATTAAAAGGGTAATCCTTCCATGTAGCTCTATTCACTCCCTCACAAGGCCACCAGAGCTACAGTCCCTTTCACAAAATTCCCCACAAATGCAGCAAACTGCTAGGTGTGAGGCATCATGAAAGAGCACAACTCTGGTTGAAACTTTCGCAAGTAGCCAAACGGACAAAGGTCCTGATGGGCTCTCACTACTCGAATCCACTCTCCTAAGTTTTTGCAGACCTGGGTTATGGTCCCGCTCAAAACACATAGTCACAGGGTATAAGTGTAGTGTGTGTCAAGGGCATTTTCCTTAGTACTACCCGCACCTGAAATGAAAACCAGAGCAGTCCAGACAAAAGCAAGCAATAACAAGTTATCTACCCTAGGGTTCCATACCTAGAATATCTATAAACAAGGATATTTCTCACCTTAGGAAAAGGAGCCAAGAAGAGGGGATCATGGGGATAGAAAAAATGCATGGGCATAAGCGATAAAAGAAAGGGAATAAGAAACAACACAAATACATACGCCTACAATCAATGATAAGAAAGAAAGGCAAACAAGGTTTTAATCAAATCAACAATACATTAAACCACACATTTAAATTAGTTAGGCTTGACCATCGTCTTTTTAAAAAAGTGTCCCCAGTGGAGTCGCCAGCTGTTGCACCCCGAAAAATCCCCGCTTGGGGTTTCTCAATGTACAACGTGGAAAATTTTGGAGCCGCCACCAATATTTTAATTTTAAGACCAAAACATTGAAAAAAGGTCTTTTGGACAAGGCGGATGGTCTTTGAAAACTAGAGATATAGGTTCGGGGGTCGATTACGCGCGAGGAAGGTGTTAGCACCGCGCACGTCCTTTCTACCGAAAGGGAACCTCTAATTAAATGTGTGGTTTTAACGTTTGATTTGAAAAGTACCTAGATTTGCCTATTTATTTCTTATTTGGAGATGAATGGGAAAACTTACTGGAAATTTTATTTTTGGTGAGAAAGGGGGGAAAAGGGGTTTTTAGAAAAAAGTGCTTGACGGGACATGGCCCGCTCCTACGTATCTCCTGGTGCGATGGAGAATTCAAAGCTACGTAGTTCTTGGTTCTTTTTGAAAAGTTTTTGTTTTTTATCCTTTTTTAGTGAGTTTTTGAAATAGGACGAGCATTAGCAAATGATTAAACTAGCAGAGGCTATGATGAATCACTGCTAAATGCTCAAAAAGAGTTGTACCGCTAGTCAAACGAACAAAGGTTCTGATGGACTATTGATAACAACTTGTTTTTATTATGTTTTTGAAAATGATTTTCGAAAGAGATTGATTTGTACGATGATCAAACTAACAAAAGTTATGATGGATCGTCGTTTATTATTTTTAGGAGAAAAGGGCATTGTCACTAATAGCTAAACGAACAGAGGCTCTGATGAGCTACTAGCAACAATGGGTTTGAAAAATGATTTTTGTTTGTTTTATGAAAATGATTGGTTTAGGGGGATGAAAAGAATTTTTATTTGTTGCGCTTGACGAGAACGTGGCTCGCTCCTATGTATCCCAAACGGGAATCAAAGCGACGTAGTTCTAATTAAAAATGTTTTTTTTGAAGGAGTTTGAAAGGGGAAGGTTGAATCATCTGAGACCATCTTCACCATTTAGACAATGATGCACTAGGCATAAGTGGGAATCATGTGGTTCATCATCAACAATGACACTATAGCTAGATTAAATCACATAGGGCAATTTTGGCATGGATCACAATAACTAAATATTAACAAATGAAAAGACCGAAATACCTCTGATGAAGACAGATATTACAGATCTGAAGAACAAAAATGAAGCGGAGAATTGGAAAATGAGATTTGCGAGAGTTGTCTTCCCAGATCTCGTGAAAATGTTTCTGGAGCAATTCTTCTCAGATCTTGTGAAAAAAATGTGTGTAGCAATTCTTCTCTCTGATCTCGTGTGAAGTGTCTGTGTCTGTCTCTGTCTGCCTTTCTCTGATCTCGTGAAGTCCCCCCCAAAATGTGACTTGAGGCTGCCCATTTATAGGCTCAGGAAAGCGTAGGAATTTTAAAAAACAATTATTGCAAGGATGAATCGATTGTTTGATGAAGGCAAAATATAGTATAATCGATTCTTTGCTTTTAGAAAACATAGGAATCGATTCCTTGGGCTTTAGAAATTAGTGGGAATCGATTCTTGGACTTCCTGAAATGATAGGAATCGATTTCATTGTGTTTTAAAAAAGAAGGAAATCGATTCTTGAGACATCCTAAATAGGTGGGAATCGATTTCATGTTTAGTTAAAGTATGTGGGAATCGATTCTTGGCCTTTAGGAGAGCTTAAAAATCGATTTCAATGCCTTTGCAAGATAGTAAGAATCGATTCATGGCTTTTAGGAGAGCTTAAAAATCGATTTTAATGCCTTTGCAAAATAGTAAGAATCGATTCATGGCTTTGGCTTATGTATAGGTGTGAATCGATTCTTTGTTTCCAACATAGGATAAGGAAATCGATTCTTGGCCTATAGGTGAGCCTAAAATCGATTTCATAGCCTATATAAATTGTATAAATCGATTTTTGGTCATTTGGAACAAAATAGAAATTGTCTTTTTGCTTTCCACAAAAATGTTTTTAGGTCTTTGCCATGCATGCATGAAATATTTTCCAAAGCTTGCCATGCATGCATAACATATTTTTCAAAACTTGCCATGCATGCATAACACATTTTCAAAAACCCTAATTTGATGCATGAGACTTATTGCAAAAATTATTTTTATAGAACCTTTTGTGAGAAATGACCAAAAATGCCCTTTTTGACCCTAACTTCCCAGAACGTGCATTCTAACCCTAAAAATGATTTCAAAAACTTTGGGATGGTTTCTAGGATCCAAATGCATAATTTATTTTTGTGTGGAAAATTAGGGTTTGGACCTAAGCCGGACAAAATTGGGGTATGACAGCTGCCCCTCTTTATCTGAATTTTAACGAGGAATATGAATTGGCCGAAACATATTCCAAGGCAAAATGAAGATAAAGAATTCAGAAATTATACCGATTTTGTCTATTTGGGGAAAACCCGAATTTTCCATTTTTCTTTTTCTATATTTTTGAAAAGATGGGCACTTTCGTGCAGAAAGCGGTAAAGTGGGCACTTGGCGTGCAGAAAGCAGTAAATGGGCACTTGGCGTGCAGACTGAAAGGTAAAATGGGCACTTGCGTGCAGACAGAAAAGTAAAATGGGCACTTGCGTGCAGACAGCGGTAAATGGGCACTTGCGTGCAGACAGAAAAGTAAAATGGGCACTTGCGTGCAGACAGAAAAGTAAAATGGGCACTTGCGTGCAGACAGAAAAGTAAAATGGGCACTTGCGTGCAGACAGCAAAGTAAAATGGGCACTTGCGTGCAGACAGAAAAGTAAAATGGGCACTTGCGTGCAGACAGAAAAGTAAAATGGGCACTCGCGTGCAGACAGCAAAGTAAAATGGGCACTTGCGTGCAGACAGAAAAGTAAAATGGGCACTTGCGTGCAGACAGAAAAGTAAAATGGGCACTTGCGTGCAGACAACGGTAAATTGCCCAGGCTGCCTAAAACCTGTAATCCTTAAACGAACTCTTTGACGAATCCGAGTTTGCACGTAGCTTTGAGGAGCACGCTCTTCCTGTTGGCCTTTTCGAGCGACCGGGGGGATCGTTATCAGCTCCGGAACTGATATACTGATCAATGCACGGCGTCCACTGTATCTTAGGCTGATACAACTATTCCGTTGAACCTCACATGGGGCTGCGGTCCATCGCGTTGCTCGTACACGATGTGAGACCTGGGCAGAAGGGAGCGATGATCTCTGTGCTCCAATCCGCAATGCACGCTTGAGCGCTCTCTTTTCTTTTCTCTCCTTCCTTTCTATTTCTCTTTTTTCTTCTTTTTTCTTTCTGAACTCCCAACTTGGGGGAACATTTTCTGGAATCTGGGGGCGAGGGCTAACACTGAAGTGCTCATCCTCTCTTTGTACCTGTAGCTGAAAATGAATAAATGCATGCAATGAGGAAGTAATAGCGGTGCCTATGAAAGAGAGATGTTGGGATACCCTAGGGGAGCCCAGTGGAAAGTTTGATTACTTGGTCAGGTATGACGTTCCCGAGAGTGCTCAAATCCGAATGGAAGACATCCAGCCTACAGGATGGGATGAGGAAGAGGAGCAATACGATCAAATTGCTGTCATCAATGATGGTACTAAGTCAGAAGAGGGTGGTGCAAACCTGGTTTGTCGCTGCAGTGCTGGTGAAAGAATTAAAGAATTGAAAGACTGTTGATCCTCCTGGGGCCTTTGATTTAAAGTAGTCATTTGTAATGCAACCCTGTGGCTCTGCCCAAGGCCACAGGACCAGTTGTTAGGGGCGCACATGTTTTTATTTTCTAAATCATCATCATCATCAATAAAAACGTTGTTTTTGAATTCCAATCAATAAAAATCAATTCCTTTTCATTTCATGTGTCTCTTCTTTTCTTTATTATTTTTGCCTGCATGTCTCACCTTCCATTCTGCTTTTTTGCCTCGGCAAAAAGCAAATCCACAGCAATTGTCTCTCAACATAACAGTGCCAACGGTCCATATTTTGACTTTGATCACCTTATCAATCAAGCAGAGTGGGACGTTGAGAAAGACCGGGAAAAATCCTCCAGAAGGTTAATGAAGCAAGGAAAAGGGGTTATTCAGCATCACGGGGAATCCACTGAAGTGATCAACTTGGGGACCGCTGAGAACAAGAAAGAGGTCAAGATGGGTACTTCAATAAAGGAAAATTAGAGCGCAAAAAGGAAATAAAGAAGAAGGGCAAGTGCATGAAAATAAGTGAATTATTGTCCCAGAGTTAATTTTTGAGGAAATAAGCAATCATGATTTGAAATGAAGTCGGACTACCATTCCATATCCAAAAACAAAATCCTCTCCTAACCACCTTAAGCCAAGAAAATCCCAAAGAGAAAAACAAAATCCCTCCTACCCACCGTAAGCCAAGAAAATCCCAAAGAGAAAAACATAATCCTTTCCGACCCATCTTAAGCCAAGAAAAAGCAAAAAATCCAAAAGTCACCTTAGACAAGGACCACCTCGGAAAAAACGGTGCATCGTTCTTTATCAGTTCACCCAAGCTCAAGAAAAAGAAGAAGTCAAAGAAGGAAAAATCATTCAAAAGGAAAATCCCAAAACCAAAAGAAAAATACAAAAGAGATGTAAATAGTGAGTTGATACATGTTACCACAAAACTCAAGAGGTCCTCGTCTCAATAAACCTTCAAACACTTTCTCATTTCCATACACCCCTCCTCTCATAAACCGCAAACACTCTCATTTGACCGCGATGAACCGCCCTCCACAGACCCTTTAGCCAGGAATAAAACCTCCTAATACCTCATCAAGCCAGTTAACCATCATAAATCATCGATCAACAGCCAATACCGAATAAAAACCATCCTGCCATTAGCCCCAAATACCTCATTAAGCCTACTCATCTCTCCTCCACAAAACACCACAATCCTGAAAGGTCCATTCCGATCAATGATTGATTGCTGTTGTTTTCTCAAAGTTTTAGCTCAAGGACAAGTAAATTCATTTGTTTACAATATGCCAAGTGGGGCAATCCTGTCGCTCTTCACCCCTCCTACAACTGGGGAAATTGATCCTACACCTATCTCATCCCTTGTCGCACTCACATTCATGAAATCATACAGGGGCAACCCCTTTTTTTTCTCTAGTGTATGGGTCAGAAGCAGTTCTTCTCATCAAGGTTGAGATACCTTCTCCACGAGTAGTCATGGAGGCCAAGTTAGAAGAAGCAAAAGGGGTCCAAGCTCGTCTAGATCAACTGAATCTCATTAAAGAGAAAGGAATTGCTGCCCTGCGCCATGGCCAGTTGTACCAACAAAAGATGAAGGCAGCTTTCGGCAGGAAAGTCCGTCTTCTAGAATTCGGCGAAAGAGACCTTGTACTCAAAAAGATCCTACCTATCCAGACTGACTCCGTGGGAAGTTGATACCCACTTATGACGGTCCATATGAAGTCAAGAAAGCTTTTTCCAGAGGAGCGCCGATACTCATAAATATAGACGGCGAAGATCTCGGGAATCCAGTCAATTCAGATTAAGTGAAGAAGTATTATGCCTAAAGAAATAGACGGAAAAAAGAGAAAGATAAGCCAAGTAAGAATTAGCTCACTAGGTTGAAAACCCACAAAGGGCGGCCTAGGCAAAATTAGAGCGACCCGGTGGATTGAAAACCCGCAAAGGGCGATCCAGGCAAAAATTAGGGTCTAAAAACTTAGGCATGGAAAGTAAAGAAAGGCATACAACTCTCCTACAAGCTTGGATGAGGGAGTGATCAAGGTCAAGGACATAGATGTTTGGCACTGTTCCACAGAGACGGACAGTCAGAAATTGGCTCCTCTCCTTTTTCGTGTTTTTTTACAGTTTAAACTTTCAAGTGTAATAAACAATCGGCGTAACTTCTTGTGCGACCGGTTTTCGCATTAATAAAGTTCAAATTTCTCGTATCTGTTCACTCTTTTATTTTCTGCTTTTTCTGCTCAAAATAAACGTTTTATGATGATGATGGTCCTGAACTGTAAAACATGTGCATATATCATAGAGCATTGCAAATCATTATGAGATTCTTAAGAGTCCTGAGAGAAAGCACATCCTCAAAATCAGTCAATCATGCAAGAGAAAGCAACTACATCCACGATTGCTTCAAACCAGCAAAGTCGAGACCAACATGCACTCGGCCCATGAGCCCCGCAAGTCCAACAGGTTCCTCAGTCTCGTGTCATGAGTGTCGCGGGTTGGCTGAACCAGCAAAAGTAAAAAATAAGCAAAAAAAGGGCAATAAACAAACACAGTCATGCATTACATTCATCATGCATAAAATCATGCATTTATCAGACATAAAAATAATGATAATAAAGTAAAGAAAAAGAGAAATTCAGGCATTTGCATTCATCATAAGAGAAAGAAAAAGAAAATAGCAATCATGGCATTTGCATCATGCATCTCATAGAAAAAACAAAACGAAGCCTTCCATTGCATACACTGGCATTCCATGCGGTCAAACCAGACCTTCGTGTCCTTAAACCAGACCTTTAGGGTCCATAAATCAGACCAGTATGTAGACACATATTGCTCCATAAACCAGGCTTGTAGGCCCTTAAACCAGACTCGTTGTGATCCTTAAATCAGACTAATGTCGAGTCCATAATTTAGCATTCCATCAAATAAACCAAAGCATTTCACAACTCTCAAGCATTGCATTGGCATACCCGCACTTCATAAATAAAAAAGGCAACCATCAAGGAAAGCCAAAAGAGAATATCAAAAGCGTCCAGCATTGCATGCATTAGCGTCACATGCATCCACGTAGCATACATCTGCATTACATTTGCATAACCGCATCTTGCGCATTCATCATTACACCAAAATCATAGCATTGCATGCACATGCATAACATGCCCCTTGCATAACATGCACTCATACTCCATGCACCATTCCTTGCATCAACTAACGTATGCAGGCACCTCAATCCAACACAGCAGCATCGGTCATTTCAAATCAACCAATCAACAGCATTTGTGAGCCCTCTGCGCTCATCCTGAGCCCTCTGCGCTCATCCTGAGCCCTCTGTGCTCATCCTGAGCCCTCTGTGCTCCATCCTGAGCCCTCTGCGCTCATCCTGAGCCCTCTGTACTCCCCCTGAGCCCTCTGTGCTCCCCCTGAGCCCTCTGCGCTCATCCTGAGCCCTCTGTGCTCCCTCTGAGCCCTCTGTGCTCATCCTGAGCCCTCTGTGCTCCATCCTGAGCCCTCTGCGCTCATCCTGAGCTCTCTGTGCTCCATCCTGAGCCCTCCGCGCTCATCCTGAGCCCTCAGTGCTCCTTCTTTACTGCATTCTTTACCGCTTTATTTCCTGCTTTTGCACGCCTAGTGCCCATTTACCGCTTTCTGCACGCCAAGTGCCCATTTACTTTTCTGTTTGCACGCCAAGTGCCCATTTTACCTTTCTGTTTGCACGCCAAGTGCCCATTCACTTTTCTGTCTGCACGCCAAGTGCCTATTTTACTTTTCTGTCTGCACGCCAAGTGCCCATTTTACCTTTCTGTTTGCACGCCAAGTGCCCATTTACTTTTCTGTCTGCACGCCAAGTGCCCATTTTACCTTTCTGTTTGCACGCCAAGTGCCCCTCAATTCAGTGCGACAACATTGAACATCTCAATCAATCAATCAACAGGATTCGTGAATCCCTTCAGGACCCAAGTGTCCCTTCAAAAGCAGACTTCACCTCGTATTCGAGCTGCGGGTTTGTCCTTCAGACCCCAAGTGGTCCTTCAGACTAGTTGTGTCAGCCTAAGACACAGCGGACGTCCTTCATGGTCAACATATCAGTTCCGGATCTGATCTTGACCCATCATGGCTGCTCGGAAAAGGCCACCCCTTCAGGCAGACCGTTTTACTAGTACCGTTGCTAGTTTGCGCTCCATCAGACCCATTGGTCCATCAGGCTTAGGCATGCCCTTCAGACCTCGTCGGTCCTTCAGTTTAACTCTAATCAATGCGCCAAGCATCGACTGCGATTTAGACCTTCAGAGCCTTAGTGCTCCTTCAGACCTTGAGCGGTCCTTCAGAGCCTTAGTGCTCCTTCAGACCCTGAGTGGTCCTTCAGAGCCTTAGTGCTCCTTCAGATCCCGAGTGGTCCGTCATTTTCTCTCTCCGTTAATGCGCCAGGTGTTAACCATTCCCCGTTTGTTCTCAAGCCCATCTATTAAAAAAAAACATAGAAAAAGAAAAAGAGGAAAATTCGGGTTTCCCCAAATGGACAAAATCGGTATAATTTCAGAATTCTTTATCTTCATTTTGCCTTGGAATATGTTTCGGCCAATTCATATTCCTCGTTAAAATTCAGATAAAGAGGGGCAGCTGTCATACCCCAATTTTGTCCGGCTTAGGTCCAAACCCTAATTTTCCACACAAAAATAAATTATGCATTTTGGATCCTAGAAACCGCTCCAAAGTTTTTGAAATCATTCTTAGGGTTAGAATGCACTTTTTAAGAAATTAGGGTTTTGAAAAATATGTTATGCATGCATGGCAAGCTTTGAAAAATATTTTATGCATGCATGGCAAAGACCTAAAAGCATTTTTTTGGAAAGCAAGAATTGATTTCTATTTTGTTCCAAAGGCCAAGAATCGATTTATAGTATATTGCATAGGCCTTGAAATCGATTTTCAGGCCTTTCCATAGGCCATGAATCGATTCCTAATTGTTTTAACTAAGTGAAGAATCGATTTTCACTTATTATAAATGTCCTGAAAATCGATTTCCCTCTTCTTTCATAGGCCTTGAAATCGATTTTCAAGCTCTTCCATAGGCCATGAATCGATTCCTCATTGCTTTAACTAAACATGGAATCGATTTTCACCTATTATAAATGTCCTGAAAATTGATTTCCCTCTCCTTTCATAGGCCTTGAAATCGATTTTCAGGCCACTTTAAAGAGCCAAGAATCGATTTCCTTAAATTTTAAAAGACTATGAAATCGATTTTCAGGATCTCCAAATGTCCTGAAAATCGATTCCTACCTTTTTCCATAGGCCATATAATCGATTCTTATCATTTCCAAAAATAAAGAATCGATTCCTACATATTTCCAAAGGCTCAAACAATCGATTCATCCTTGCAATAAATGTTTTTTAAAAAATCCTACGCTTTCCTAAGCCTATAAATAGGCAGCCTCAAATCACATTTAGGGGGAGATTTCACGAAATCAGAAAAACACAC
Source organism: Astragalus membranaceus (assembly GCA_039519185.1). Taxonomy (NCBI): domain Eukaryota; kingdom Viridiplantae; phylum Streptophyta; class Magnoliopsida; order Fabales; family Fabaceae; genus Astragalus; species Astragalus membranaceus. The sequence continues at coordinate 40,117,907 of CM076853.1, read as the reverse complement.
ACACACATCTCACAAGATCAGAGAAGAATTGCTCCAGACACATTTCACGAGATCTGAGAAGACAACTCTCCCAAATCTCATTTTCCAGTTCTACGCTTCATTTTTGCTCTATTCGCGCCGTTGGTCCGTCTGAGCTGATCTCCTGCAAGGGTTAGTCGGGGTTTGCGTTCTTCAGAGTTGTAATATCTGTCTTCATCAGAGGTATTTCAGTCTTTTCATTTGTTAAAATTTAATCATTGTGATCCATGCCAAAATTGCCCTATGTGATTTAATTTAGCTGTAGTGTCCTTGTTGATGATGAACCACATGATTCCCACCTATGCCTAGTGCATCATTTTCTAAGTGGTGAAGATGGTCTCAGATGATTCAACCTCCCCTTTTAACTTCCTAATGAATAAAAGATAGTTAGGTTTGTGGTTTAAGGTCCATGGGGTATTGCAAAAGATGGGTTTCCCAAAACCTTGATGCTCCCTCCTCTTTGATTGTGTTACTAACCTTTGGGCACATATTCATGAATGCAAAGGATAAGCTTACCTTAGCCTCGACGCAATTTCCCCTTTTCTCATGTTATTGAGAAATCATTATTCATATGTTCCTTAGTTTAATTAAGACCATTCTACGCCTATGATCAATTGCTTGCTTGTTATTGGATGCATTTTAAATGTCTTGATTCAATGTGCCATTCCATCCATGTGTATGACCTCCTAATGAAGACGTAAGTCTACATGCCTGTTGTAGCATAGAGTCATTAGGGTAAATACACTCCCTCCTACACGCACACTTGCTTTGAGAACTTTTACCTTGCATCCCTGATAGGTAGGTCTCTTGATCATGTTGGCATGTTTAGTCTTGATTAAATATTCAACATATGCATGATTTCGTGATAATTGAATGTGTTTAAACTTTGTAATCAATCATTGATAGTGCCTTCACCCTTTCTTCCAAAAATCTTTCAAACCTTTTTCCAATTAACGCGAGTTATTAGTGACTATCACTCAAAGCCTTGGCTTGTTTGATTGTCGTGAACGCCATCAAGGGTTATTAGTAATGATCGCTCAAAGCCTTTGCTTGCTCGATCGTTATGAAAGCTCTTCCCCTTTCAAACCCTTTCAAAAACATTCTCATTAGAACTACGTCGCTTTGATTCCCGTTTGGGATACGTAGGAGCGAGTCACGTTCTCGTCAAGCGCAACAAATAAAAATTCTTTTCATCCCCCTAAACCAATCATTTTCATAAAACAAACAAAAATCATTTTCAAACCCATTGTTGCTAGTAGCTCATCAGAGCCTCTGTTCGTTTAGCTATTAGTGACAATGTCCTTTTCTCCTGAAAATAATAAACGATGATCCATCATAACCTTTGTTAGTTTGATCATCGTACAAATCAATCTCTTTCGAAAATCACTTTCCAAAAGGATAATAAAAAACGAGTTGTTATCAATAGTCCATCAGAACCTTTGTTCGTTTGACTAACGGTGCAACTCTCTTTTTGAGTATTTAGTAGTGATTCATCATAGCCTCTGCTAGTTCAATCATTTGCTAATGCTCGTCCTATTTCAAAAACTCACTAAAAAAGATAAAAAACAAAAACTTTTCAAAAAGAACCAAGAACTACGTAGCTTTGAATTCTCCATCGCACCGGGAGATACGTAGGAGCGGGCCATGTCCCGTCAAGCACTTTTTCTAAAAAAAACCTTTTTCCCCCAAAAATAAAATTTTCATTAACTTTTCCCGTTCATCTCCGAACAAGAAATAAATAGGCAAATCTAGGTATTTCTCAAATCGAATGTTAAAACCACACATTTAATTAAAGGTTCCCTTTCGGTAGAAAGGACGTGCGCGGTGCTAACACCTTCCTCGCACGTAATCGACCCCCGAACCTATATCTCTAGTTTCAAAAGACCATCCGCCTTGTCCAAAAGACCTTTTTTCAATGTTTTGGTCTTAAAATTAAAATATTGGTGGCGGCTCCAAAATTTTTCCACGTTGTACATTGAGAAACCCGAAAGGGGATTTTTCGGGGTGCAACAGCTGGCAACTCCACTGGGGACTTTTTTTTTAAGAGACGAGGGTCAAGCCTAACTAATTTAAATGTGTGGTTTAATGTATTGTTGATTTGATTAAAACCTAGTTTGCCTTTCTTTCTTATCATTGATGGTAGGCATACACGTTTGTCTTTTTTGTTGTTCCCTATCTCTTCTTTTAAACCTTTTCTTTTTATATGCTTATGCTCATGCATTCTTCCAATCCCCATGATCCCCTCTTCTTGGCTCCTTTTCCTAAGGTGAGCAATATCCTTGTTTATAGATATTCTAGGTATGGAACCCTAGGGTAGATAACTTGTTATTGCTTGCTTTTGTCTGGACTGCTTTGGTTTTCATTTCAGGTGGGGGTAGTACTAGGGAAAATGCCCTTGACACACACTACACTTATACCCTGTGACTATGTGTTTTGAGTGGGACCATAACCCAGGTCTGCAAAAACTTAAGAGAGTGGATTCGAGTAGTGAGAGCCCATCAGGACCTTTGTCCGTTTGGCTACTTGCGAAAGTTTCAACCAGAGTTGTGCTCTTTCATGATGCCTCACACCTAGCAGTTTGCTGCATCTGTGGGGAGTTTTGTGAAAGGGACTGTAGCTCTGGTGGCCTTGTGAGGGAGTGAATAGAGCTACATGGAAGGATTACCCTTTAAATTGCCCTAGATCATAGGTCTCACCTCTTTTTAGGACACAAGGGCTTTTCCAAAATTGTGTGTTGCATTATTACATCTAGTTTAGTTCATTTCCGCCAACATTTTTTTGAAAAAACAACAAAATCAAAAAAATATGTTTTTCCTTCTCTTTCATGAATACCTATATGAGGTGGCATATAGGGTATACTGCCCTAAAATTTCAAAACCCCCACCTGTAAATATCTGTCTTTATAACAAGCATCCTCATCACCCGCATTTTACATCATAACAGCATGCATCACGTAAGCAAAACTCTGAAAAATTCATACAGCATTCCTCATGCATCTAAATACAAAAATAACATAAAACCATATGCATTGCATTCATTTACGCATTCATACTTGTACTCATAAAAAATGTTCTATCATCAGAGAGAAACAAAAGGCAAGCTGGTTCACCAACACCGATACTCCACCCTTCTGCAATCAAGGTTGATGACTAGTAATCGGAATCTTAAGAATAAGGGCCGCCGGAGCCAAGAGGAGTTAGTTGCAGAGGTTCTTAATCCTGAGCAGCTGGATCGGGAGAGTCAAGCTCCGAAGACTAAAGCTGGAGAAGCACAGATAACCGAGGAAATAAGTATGCTGCAGAGGGGTGAGGCCGCTGTTGGGGCTATCGCTGTTGAAAATCCTGAAGGAGTTGTTACTTTCATTCCTCCTAAATTCAAAGTACCTGACTTTGATCAATATCACGGCACTGGGTGTCCATCTAACCATCTGAAGATGTATGTTAGGAAGATGGCAGCTTATGCCCATGATTATAAAGTGCTGATCCATTTCTTTCAAAACAGTCTGACTGGAGCGTCCCTAGACTGGTATATGCAGCTGCCATCCTCCGATGTTCATAGTTGGAAGAATCTCTTTAAAGCATTTCTGAAGTACTACCAGCATAACTTGGACCCAGCTCCAGACCGGTCTCAGTTACAGTTTATGAGCAAAAAAGATCGTGAGTCTTTTGAGGAATATGCCCAGCGGTGGAGAAGTGTAGCTGCACAAGTGAAGCCCCCGTTGACTGAGAAGGAAATAGTGTCTATGTTCATGGATACCCTCCCAGCTGTTTTCTACAAACGTCTGATCAGAAGGGGACCTTCAAGCTTCTCAGATGTGATCAGAGTAGGGGCAAGACCCGAAGTCGAGATAAAAAGAGGAAGAGTCCCCTGCAATCCTATTGGCGCCAACAATGCTATAGGGGAACGAAGAAAGTCGCGTCAGTTTGACTCCATCCCCATGCCATACACAGATCTCTTTAACTACCTCATCACAAACAAGCTCATTACCACAAGACCAATGAAACCCGTCCGACCACCATATTTCAGAGGATACAACCCTAACAGTACCTGTGCCTTCCATGAGGGAGCGGTGGGGCATGTCGTGGAGAACTGTAAAGCCTTCAAGCATGTAGTGCAAGACCTAGTAGAGGCTAGGTGGATCTCGTTCAAACAGGACAGCCCAAGCACAACGACTGATCCAGTGCAAGATCATCAAAGGCCAGCTATCAATGCTTTAGAAGTTTCTGTCGGGCAATTGGTAAAGGACGTGAAGAAGGTTAAGACCCCGTTGGATGTTATCTACTCTGAGTTATGTCATGCTGGAGTGGTTAAAAAGGGGTGTTGCCATGAAGAAGGATGTGCTGATTCCGCATGCGTGGGGAATTGTGAAAGCTTTAAGGTGATCCTGCTAGACCTGATAGATCGGTGCGTGGTTCAGATAGGGACCCATGATATTGAAGATGAAAAAGAAATCAATGAGGAAGTAATAGCGGTGCCTATGAAAGAGAGATGTTGGGATACCCTAGGGGAGCCCAGTGGAAAGTTTGATTACTTGGTCAGGTATGACGTTCCCGAGAGTGCTCAAATCCGAATGGAAGACATCCAGCCTACAGGATGGGATGAGGAAGAGGAGCAATACGATCAAATTGCTGTCATCAATGATGGTACTAAGTCAGAAGAGGGTGGTGCAAACCTGGTTTGTCGCTGCAGTGCTGGTGAAAGAATTAAAGAATTGAAAGACTGTTGATCCTCCTGGGGCCTTTGATTTAAAGTAGTCATTTGTAATGCAACCCTGTGGCTCTGCCCAAGGCCACAGGACCAGTTGTTAGGGGCGCACATGTTTTTATTTTCTAAATCATCATCATCAATAAAAACGTTGTTTTTGAATTCCAATCAATAAAAATCAATTCCTTTTCATTTCATGTGTCTCTTCTTTTCTTTATTATTTTTGCCTGCATGTCTCACCTTCCATTCTGCTTTTTTGCCTCGGCAAAAAGCAAATCCACAGCAATTGTCTCTCAACATAACAGTGCCAACGGTCCATATTTTGACTTTGATCACCTTATCAATCAAGCAGAGTGGGACGTTGAGAAAGACCGGGAAAAATCCTCCAGAAGGTTAATGAAGCAAGGAAAAGGGGTTATTCAGCATCACGGGGAATCCACTGAAGTGATCAACTTGGGGACCGCTGAGAACAAGAAAGAGGTCAAGATGGGTACTTCAATAAAGGAAAATTAGAGCGCAAAAAGGAAATAAAGAAGAAGGGCAAGTGCATGAAAATAAGTGAATTATTGTCCCAGAGTTAATTTTTGAGGAAATAAGCAATCATGATTTGAAATGAAGTCGGACTACCATTCCATATCCAAAAACAAAATCCTCTCCTAACCACCTTAAGCCAAGAAAATCCCAAAGAGAAAAACAAAATCCCTCCTACCCACCGTAAGCCAAGAAAATCCCAAAGAGAAAAACATAATCCTTTCCGACCCATCTTAAGCCAAGAAAAAGCAAAAAATCCAAAAGTCACCTTAGACAAGGACCACCTCGGAAAAAACGGTGCATCGTTCTTTATCAGTTCACCCAAGCTCAAGAAAAAGAAGAAGTCAAAGAAGGAAAAATCATTCAAAAGGAAAATCCCAAAACCAAAAGAAAAATACAAAAGAGATGTAAATAGTGAGTTGATACATGTTACCACAAAACTCAAGAGGTCCTCGTCTCAATAAACCTTCAAACACTTTCTCATTTCCATACACCCCTCCTCTCATAAACCGCAAACACTCTCATTTGACCGCGATGAACCGCCCTCCACAGACCCTTTAGCCAGGAATAAAACCTCCTAATACCTCATCAAGCCAGTTAACCATCATAAATCATCGATCAACAGCCAATACCGAATAAAAACCATCCTGCCATTAGCCCCAAATACCTCATTAAGCCTACTCATCTCTCCTCCACAAAACACCACAATCCCGAAAGGTCCATTCCGATCAATGATTGATTGCTGTTGTTTTCTCAAAGTTTTAGCTCAAGGACAAGTAAATTCATTTGTTTACAATATGCCAAGTGGGGCAATCCTGTCGCTCTTCACCCCTCCTACAACTGGGGAAATTGATCCTACACCTATCTCATCCCTTGTCGCACTCACATTCATGAAATCATACAGGGGCAACCCCTTTTTTTTCTCTAGTGTATGGGTCAGAAGCAGTTCTTCTCATCAAGGTTGAGATACCTTCTCCACGAGTAGTCATGGAGGCCAAGTTAGAAGAAGCAAAAGGGGTCCAAGCTCGTCTAGATCAACTGAATCTCATTAAAGAGAAAGGAATTGCTGCCCTGCGCCATGGCCAGTTGTACCAACAAAAGATGAAGGCAGCTTTCGGCAGGAAAGTCCGTCTTCTAGAATTCGGCGAAAGAGACCTTGTACTCAAAAAGATCCTACCTATCCAGACTGACTCCGTGGGAAGTTGATACCCACTTATGACGGTCCATATGAAGTCAAGAAAGCTTTTTCCAGAGGAGCGCCGATACTCATAAATATAGACGGCGAAGATCTCGGGAATCCAGTCAATTCAGATTAAGTGAAGAAGTATTATGCCTAAAGAAATAGACGGAAAAAAGAGAAAGATAAGCCAAGTAAGAATTAGCTCACTAGGTTGAAAACCCACAAAGGGCGGCCTAGGCAAAATCAGAGCGACCCGGTGGATTGAAAACCCGCAAAGGGCGATCCAGGCAAAAATTAGGGTCTAAAAACTTAGGCATGGAAAGTAAAGAAAGGCATACAACTCTCCTACAAGCTTGGATGAGGGAGTGATCAAGGTCAAGGACATAGATGTTTGGCACTGTTCCACAGAGACGGACAGTCAGAAATTGGCTCCTCTCCTTTTTCGTGTTTTTTTACAGTTTAAACTTTCAAGTGTAATAAACAATCGGCGTAACTTCTTGTGCGACCGGTTTTCGCATTAATAAAGTTCAAATTTCTCGTATCTGTTCACTCTTTTATTTTCTGCTTTTTCTGCTCAAAATAAACGTTTTATGATGATGATGGTCCTGAACTGTAAAACATGTGCATATATCATAGAGCATTGCAAATCATTATGAGATTCTTAAGAGTCCTGAGAGAAAGCACATCCTCAAAATCAGTCAATCATGCAAGAGAAAGCAACTACATCCACGATTGCTTCAAACCAGCAAAGTCGAGACCAACATGCACTCGGCCCATGAGCCCCGCAAGTCCAACAGGTTCCTCAGTCTCGTGTCATGAGTGTCGCGGGTTGGCTGAACCAGCAAAAGTAAAAAATAAGCAAAAAAAGGGCAATAAACAAACACAGTCATGCATTACATTCATCATGCATAAAATCATGCATTTATCAGACATAAAAATAATGATAATAAAGTAAAGAAAAAGAGAAATTCAGGCATTTGCATTCATCATAAGAGAAAGAAAAAGAAAATAGCAATCATGGCATTTGCATCATGCATCTCATAGAAAAAACAAAACGAAGCCTTCCATTGCATACACTGGCATTCCATGCGGTCAAACCAGACCTTCGTGTCCTTAAACCAGACCTTTAGGGTCCATAAATCAGACCAGTATGTAGACACATATTGCTCCATAAACCAGGCTTGTAGGCCCTTAAACCAGACTCGTTGTGATCCTTAAATCAGACTAATGTCGAGTCCATAATTTAGCATTCCATCAAATAAACCAAAGCATTTCACAACTCTCAAGCATTGCATTGGCATACCCGCACTTCATAAATAAAAAAGGCAACCATCAAGGAAAGCCAAAAGAGAATATCAAAAGCGTCCAGCATTGCATGCATTAGCGTCACATGCATCCACGTAGCATACATCTGCATTACATTTGCATAACCGCATCTTGCGCATTCATCATTACACCAAAATCATAGCATTGCATGCACATGCATAACATGCCCCTTGCATAACATGCACTCATACTCCATGCACCATTCCTTGCATCAACTAACGTATGCAGGCACCTCAATCCAACACAGCAGCATCGGTCATTTCAAATCAACCAATCAACAGCATTTGTGAGCCCTCTGCGCTCATCCTGAGCCCTCTGCGCTCATCCTGAGCCCTCTGTGCTCATCCTGAGCCCTCTGTGCTCCATCCTGAGCCCTCTGCGCTCATCCTGAGCCCTCTGTACTCCCCCTGAGCCCTCTGTGCTCCCCCTGAGCCCTCTGCGCTCATCCTGAGCCCTCTGTGCTCCCTCTGAGCCCTCTGTGCTCATCCTGAGCCCTCTGTGCTCCATCCTGAGCCCTCTGCGCTCATCCTGAGCTCTCTGTGCTCCATCCTGAGCCCTCCGCGCTCATCCTGAGCCCTCAGTGCTCCTTCTTTACTGCATTCTTTACCGCTTTATTTCCTGCTTTTGCACGCCTAGTGCCCATTTACCGCTTTCTGCACGCCAAGTGCCCATTTACTTTTCTGTTTGCACGCCAAGTGCCCATTTTACCTTTCTGTTTGCACGCCAAGTGCCCATTCACTTTTCTGTCTGCACGCCAAGTGCCTATTTTACTTTTCTGTCTGCACGCCAAGTGCCCATTTTACCTTTCTGTTTGCACGCCAAGTGCCCATTTACTTTTCTGTCTGCACGCCAAGTGCCCATTTTACCTTTCTGTTTGCACGCCAAGTGCCCCTCAATTCAGTGCGACAACATTGAACATCTCAATCAATCAATCAACAGGATTCGTGAATCCCTTCAGGACCCAAGTGTCCCTTCAAAAGCAGACTTCACCTCGTATTCGAGCTGCGGGTTTGTCCTTCAGACCCCAAGTGGTCCTTCAGACTAGTTGTGTCAGCCTAAGACACAGCGGACGTCCTTCATGGTCAACATATCAGTTCCGGATCTGATCTTGACCCATCATGGCTGCTCGGAAAAGGCCACCCCTTCAGGCAGACCGTTTTACTAGTACCGTTGCTAGTTTGCGCTCCATCAGACCCATTGGTCCATCAGGCTTAGGCATGCCCTTCAGACCTCGTCGGTCCTTCAGTTTAACTCTAATCAATGCGCCAAGCATCGACTGCGATTTAGACCTTCAGAGCCTTAGTGCTCCTTCAGACCTTGAGCGGTCCTTCAGAGCCTTAGTGCTCCTTCAGACCCTGAGTGGTCCTTCAGAGCCTTAGTGCTCCTTCAGATCCCGAGTGGTCCGTCATTTTCTCTCTCGTTTAATGCGCCAGGTGTTAACCATTCCCCGTTTGTTCTCAAGCCCATCTATTAAAAAAAAACATAGAAAAAGAAAAAGAGGAAAATTCGGGTTTCCCCAAATGGACAAAATCGGTATAATTTCTGAATTCTTTATCTTCATTTTGCCTTGGAATATGTTTCGGCCAATTCATATTCCTCGTTAAAATTCAGATAAAGAGGGGCAGCTGTCATACCCCAATTTTGTCCGGCTTAGGTCCAAACCCTAATTTTCCACACAAAAATAAATTATGCATTTTGGATCCTAGAAACCGCTCCAAAGTTTTTGAAATCATTCTTAGGGTTAGAATGCACTTTTTAAGAAATTAGGGTTTTGAAAAATATGTTATGCATGCATGGCAAGCTTTGAAAAATATTTTATGCATGCATGGCAAAGACCTAAAAGCATTTTTTTGGAAAGCAAGAATTGATTTCTATTTTGTTCCAAAGGCCAAGAATCGATTTATAGTATATTGCATAGGCCTTGAAATCGATTTTCAGGCCTTTCCATAGGCCATGAATCGATTCCTAATTGTTTTAACTAAGTGAAGAATCGATTTTCACTTATTATAAATGTCCTGAAAATCGATTTCCCTCTTCTTTCATAGGCCTTGAAATCGATTTTCAAGCTCTTCCATAGGCCATGAATCGATTCCTCATTGCTTTAACTAAACATGGAATCGATTTTCACCTATTATAAATGTCCTGAAAATTGATTTCCCTCTCCTTTCATAGGCCTTGAAATCGATTTTCAGGCCACTTTAAAGAGCCAAGAATCGATTTCCTTAAATTTTAAAAGACTATGAAATCGATTTTCAGGATCTCCAAATGTCCTGAAAATCAATTCCTACCTTTTTCCATAGGCCATATAATCGATTCTTATCATTTCCAAAAATAAAGAATCGATTCCTACATATTTCCAAAGGCTCAAACAATCGATTCATCCTTGCAATAAATGTTTTTTAAAAAATCCTACGCTTTCCTAAGCCTATAAATAGGCAGCCTCAAATCACATTTAGGGGGAGATTTCACGAAATCAGAAAAACACACACACACATCTCACAAGATCAGAGAAGAATTGCTCCAGACACATTTCACGAGATCTGAGAAGACAACTCTCCCAAATCTCATTTTCCAGTTCTACGCTTCATTTTTGCTCTATTCGCGCCGTTGGTCCGTCTGAGCTGATCTCCTGCAAGGGTTAGTCGGGGTTTGCGTTCTTCAGAGTTGTAATATCTGTCTTCATCAGAGGTATTTCAGTCTTTTCATTTGTTAAAATTTAATCATTGTGATCCATGCCAAAATTGCCCTATGTGATTTAATTTAGCTGTAGTGTCCTTGTTGATGATGAACCACATGATTCCCACCTATGCCTAGTGCATCATTTTCTAAGTGGTGAAGATGGTCTCAGATGATTCAACCTCCCCTTTTAACTTCCTAATGAATAAAAGATAGTTAGGTTTGTGGTTTAAGGTCCATGGGGTATTGCAAAAGATGGGTTTCCCAAAACCTTGATGCTCCCTCCTCTTTGATTGTGTTACTAACCTTTGGGCACATATTCATGAATGCAAAGGATAAGCTTACCTTAGCCTCGACGCAATTTCCCCTTTTCTCATGTTATTGAGAAATCATTATTCATATGTTCCTTAGTTTAATTAAGACCATTCTACGCCTATGATCAATTGCTTGCTTGTTATTGGATGCATTTTAAATGTCTTGATTCAATGTGCCATTCCATCCATGTGTATGACCTCCTAATGAAGACGTAAGTCTACATGCCTGTTGTAGCATAGAGTCATTAGGGTAAATACACTCCCTCCTACACGCACACTTGCTTTGAGAACTTTTACCTTGCATCCCTGATAGGTAGGTCTCTTGATCATGTTGGCATGTTTAGTCTTGATTAAATATTCAACATATGCATGATTTCGTGATAATTGAATGTGTTTAAACTTTGTAATCAATCATTGATAGTGCCTTCACCCTTTCTTCCAAAAATCTTTCAAACCTTTTTCCAATTAACGCGAGTTATTAGTGACTATCACTCAAAGCCTTGGCTTGTTTGATTGTCGTGAACGCCATCAAGGGTTATTAGTAATGATCGCTCAAAGCCTTTGCTTGCTCGATCGTTATGAAAGCTCTTCCCCTTTCAAACCCTTTCAAAAACATTCTCATTAGAACTACGTCGCTTTGATTCCCGTTTGGGATACGTAGGAGCGAGTCACGTTCTCGTCAAGCGCAACAAATAAAAATTCTTTTCATCCCCCTAAACCAATCATTTTCATAAAACAAACAAAAATCATTTTCAAACCCATTGTTGCTAGTAGCTCATCAGAGCCTCTGTTCGTTTAGCTATTAGTGACAATGTCCTTTTCTCCTGAAAATAATAAACGATGATCCATCATAACCTTTGTTAGTTTGATCATCGTACAAATCAATCTCTTTCGAAAATCACTTTCCAAAAGGATAATAAAAAACGAGTTGTTATCAATAGTCCATCAGAACCTTTGTTCGTTTGACTAACGGTGCAACTCTCTTTTTGAGTATTTAGTAGTGATTCATCATAGCCTCTGCTAGTTCAATCATTTGCTAATGCTCGTCCTATTTCAAAAACTCACTAAAAAAGATAAAAAACAAAAACTTTTCAAAAAGAACCAAGAACTACGTAGCTTTGAATTCTCCATCGCACCGGGAGATACGTAGGAGCGGGCCATGTCCCGTCAAGCACTTTTTCTAAAAAAAACCTTTTTCCCCCAAAAATAAAATTTTCATTAACTTTTCCCGTTCATCTCCGAACAAGAAATAAATAGGCAAATCTAGGTATTTCTCAAATCGAATGTTAAAACCACACATTTAATTAAAGGTTCCCTTTCGGTAGAAAGGACGTGCGCGGTGCTAACACCTTCCTCGCACGTAATCGACCCCCGAACCTATATCTCTAGTTTCAAAAGACCATCCGCCTTGTCCAAAAGACCTTTTTTCAATGTTTTGGTCTTAAAATTAAAATATTGGTGGCGGCTCCAAAATTTTTCCACGTTGTACATTGAGAAACCCGAAAGGGGATTTTTCGGGGTGCAACAGATTGGATAAGTGATGTGATTGGTGAAGTGTGGGTTGTTTCTTGTTGGGCTTGTAATGGTGTTTTCTTGGCATATTTTTGTCTGGCAATTTCTTCCAGAATGACACCTCTAGCATGTTCTTCTTCCTCACTTTCAACTTCAGTATCACTTTCTTCTTCATCTTCACTCTCCTTGTCCATTTCTTTTTCTAAATCTTCATCCTCAGTTTCTGAATTATAAGTTTCTTCAAATTCAGGCTCTACTACAACCTTTTTCTTTCCCTTTGTTTGTTTTCTAGTCACCTTTTTCTTTGGTTTCTCTTCCTTTTCTTCCTCTTCTTTCTCTTCTTCCTTATCCTCATCAGCTTGGTCTTTCTCCTCTTTTTCTTGTTCTTCAGTTCTTAACACCCAGCTTGGGAACATAGGTGCCTCAATATTGCCTAATTCATTAGACAAATATTGGAAAACAAGCTGCAGCCAATCATGTTGTTCATTCTGAAATTTCCACACTACAGCTTGCTTCTGCATGAAATGCTCTTGCATTGCAGGCATAGGCAGTGATTCTTTTACTTTTCTCATTCTCTCCTTCATCTCAGCATTCAAATTAGTAGGGGGAAATTTTCTTTGTTCATTAGCAGCAATAGGAACACCTTCTTTCTTGCATAATTCAGTTATGAGACAAGGGAAAAACAGAAATCACTAGTGCAAAAAAGGGATTTAAAGTCAGGTGAAAAGGGGATTTAAAGTCAGGCTCCCGCTTGACTTTTATTAAGTCGACTTTGTATGTCAGGAGTTTTAAAGTCAAGCGATAGCCTGACTTCGTAAGTCTGATTTAAAGTCAAGCATTTATTTCGCCTGACTTCGTAAGTCTGTTTTAAAGTCAAGCATTTATTTCGCCTGACTTCGTAAGTCTGTTTTAAAGTCAAGCATTTATTTCGCCTGACTTCGTAAGTATGATTTAAAGTAAAGCATTTATTATTGCCTGACTTCGTAAGTATGATTTCGCCTGACTTTAAAAGTTCATTTTTTTAAAATTTTTTTTTTTATTTGGTAGCACTATTACAATACAACAACTTATATATTACAATACAGTAAAGCATTTACAGCGGAAACTTGTTTATTAACTGAAATGCACACTGTAGCACTATTACAATACAGCAACTTATATATTGCTGTTAAAACTGATAAAGGCAAAAACTCAACTAACTGAAACTTAACAAATTTAACTAACTAAGCCAGCTAACTAACATGCCTTAAAACTGACTTAATTGCTTATTACAAAATACAATGAATCAACAATGAATTACTACTCACTTACAACCCCACATAAAAGCACCAAGCCCACCATTTTTAAGCATGTTCGCCCCAGTCCCCTGCAGCAGCTGCAAGATAACTCTATATCAACAAAACATGGATACATAATCTTGAACAAAATTAATTCAATCACACATGCAGCAGAATATTATGTCACATAATTTGAAAGTGCAGAATAATACTTATATAAACTATAAGATAAACTCTATGAGAAGGAACCAGAATATAGCTCATATAAGATAAACTCCTGTAATACCCTAATTTTGTCCTAACCAAAATGAGAAAATTTTATTTACTTTTGATAAAAATAATTATTTTATTTTTATTTTTTTTATGTCATTATTTTATTTTGTCACAAGTTTTTAACACAAGAAAATATTTTTTTTTTTAGAAGTAAAGAAACAAAAAATAAGCCAAGGAGGAAATAAGGGGGGTTTGTAAAAAAAAAAAGGATGAGGTGCAATTGGATTGGGCCATCTAAAACCCAACCCAATTCCTAAACCCTAGCCCAATTCACCCTCACACTCCTCCACCCAACCCATGACCCATATCCAACCCATAACTCAACCCAATTCCCACCAAAACCCTAATTTTTTCCCCCCCAAAACCCTCAAAATTCGGCCACCTTTTTTTTAAAAAAAAAATATATATAAAATTTTTTTTTCCTTTTTTTTAACAATTCCCCCCTAACCCTAAAAACAAGCCAAGTTCATTCCCCTTTTCCCCAAACCCTATTCGACCTACCCCTCTCTCTCCCTTTCTTGGAACTCTCAAATCCACTTCCCCACACTTCCCACTTCCCCATTTTTCCCTTCCCAACACACTCAACCATCCCTTCTCTCTTTCCTCTCTCACACTCAACCTTCACTTCATCCTCTCTTTCTCTCCCTCACCTACGACTTCTTCCCCTCCTCTCACACACTCATTTTCTTTTCTCTTCACACACTCATCCATTCCTCTCCCTATCACACACTTCACACATGGCACTCCCTTCTCCATGCCCATACCTTCGACCATCACCTCCCCCACATCTCACATGTTTTCATCTTTTATTTTCCCCTTCAACAACTCCCCCCAAACCTCCATCATATCAAAAAGTCATCATCACTATCCAAGAGTGGATGAAGAAGGAAAACGAAGGAAGCAAGTTTTTTTTGTATAAATAGCGGTCCTTACCTTAGAAGGAGCTACGATTTTACTCTTAGAAAAAAGGGGAAAAATCTTCTAAAAAAACTAGGGTTTCAAAGAGAGAAAGAATTTTTTTTTAGAGTTTCTTTTAGAAAAATTTTCTTCCCCTTCTTTTCTTCCTTCTTAGATTTTTTTTAGTTTAAAATTTTGTTGTATTGAGAGATCCGAAGAAGAAAGCTTGGATTGGTTCAAGGTACAAAATGTAATAATTCATAATATTGTTGCTTTTTTTGTAATTTTTTTTAGTTATTGTAATTTTGTTCATATTATCATTGCCATTTTTATTTTAATTATTGTTGTTCACGTTTTCAAAAAATATTAGTTGCTGTTTTTTCTTTATAAATATTAGTTATTGACTTTTTTTTATAAATATTAGTTGATGTTGTTATAAATATTGGTTGTTTTTTTTTTCTTCCTTGAACATATTATTGCTTTTTTTTAGTTTAGTTGCTGTTTTTATAGATATATATATGTTGTTATTATTGATGTTTTTATATTACTAATTTTCGGATTAAAAATAAACCCTTTTTAAAAAAAAAAAATATTTTCTTAAAAGAAATGGTTACTAATGTCACTACCCCCCTTTTTTAAAAAAAAAATAATAACAAATGACCATTCTTCCAAATAAAAAACAAACAAGGTACCCTTTTATTAAATAGTAACTAGGACAACCAAAAAAAAAAAAACAAAAGAATTTTCCTTCATACCACTTGTTTAGTCTAGGTTTTTTTTTAGGAAAAAGCGTTTCAAGAATCACGTGTTCTAGGGTAGAATAGTAAAAAAGTAATAAACCCGTCAATCGTTTTTTTTTAGCGTCAAAACGCTATTTGCACCCCCGGCAACCATTTTCTATTAGTGTCAAAACGCTATTTGCACCCTCGGTGACCCTTTTTTTTAGCGTCAAAACGCTATTCACACCTCCCTTTTAATACAACTCCTTTATTATTTGCACCCCCCTTTTTATCCCCTACTCCGCTTTTATTCACAACGTGATGCTTCCGAACCGTTCTTTTTTTTTCTTTCGAAAAATCGAATTCGCAAAAAAAAATAGGTTGTCTATAGCGGTCACTCTGGGCCTTGCTTGTTTGAACGCTATAAATACCTTCTTTTCCGAATAAGCCATTAATGACGACCACTCTGGATTTATCTGTTTGGTCACCGTGAACGGTCTCTAGTTTTCCCAAACCTTTTTCAAAAAATAAAAAATACCAACACAAAAATATTTTCTACCCAAGAACTACGTAGCTTTGATTTCTCCATCGCACCCGGAGATACGTAGGAGCGGGGGCCCACTCCCGTCGAGCGAAAAAAAACTAAAATTTTTATTAAGTCTTCTTTTCCGTTTTTTTTGCAAATAACAAAAAAGGGTAAATTAAAATGTTTTCTTTAAACTAATTTTTCTACACATTAAATTAAAAGGTAACCTTTTTAGGATGTTGCGGGGTGCTTGTACCTTCCCCGCACTTAATCGACCCCCGAACCCAAAAACAAAGGTTTTTTCAATGTTTTCCTAAAAATAAATATTGATGGCGACTCCATTGTTCAAAAACAACGAGGAATCCCTCCTCGGATTCTTCGGTCGCTACAGCTGGCGACTCTGCTGGGGACTTTTTTTAGAGGGTCAAGCCTAATTTGATTAAATGTGTAAATTATTAGTTTAGTACTTTATTTACCCTTAGTCTTTATATTCGCATATTGAACCTTAGGGTAGAAGACTTTTATACTGCTTTTTGTTTTCTTGCAAACCTTAGGGTAGGAGACTTTTATATTGCTATCTGTTTGCTCTTTTGCAGTCTGGGTAGTTTAGGTTGCTTATATCACACACATCACCTACACCTATTTATTCACACACTTCTGAGTGGGGCCCTATACCCGGGTCTGAAAAATAACTTAGGACGAGCGGAGATGATTAGTGACAGTCATTCTGGATTTATCTGTCTGACTCTCATGAAAATCTCAACCAGAGTATGCTCTTTCGCGGCATCCCACACCAGGTAGCTCGCTATCGTTGTGGGTCATATCGTGAAAGGGATTTTAGCTCTGGAAACCTTTGTGAGGAAGTGAATAGAACTACCTGAGAGGTTGATCACATAAGTGACCCTAGACCGTGACCTATATGTAAGACATAACCTGTTTAGGACACAAAAGCAATTCACCTACCTGTTGCATCATCGCAAAAACTTTTTATCTTTCAAAAAAAAATCAAATAATGAAAACCATTTACTCTTTTTGTTCTTTACGTATATTTTATGTGACATGGTTAATGTTTCTCATTTTTTTTGAATCACCAAAATATGTTTTTATTAACGCATGTAACGTCTTTCTTTAATTCATCATACATCATCATTATTTCACAAAAAATACAAAAATCCTCACATTGCATGCTATTCATCTCATTTAGGTTTGCCGGGAATTGTAAGAGGTTCGAGAGTTTTGTCATAAGCAAGGCAATATGGGATCAAACTGTGAAGCAATCCAAACTCTGAACTACCCTATAGCGAAGCAGCCTAATCTGACAAGTCTAAGGGAATGTGCTGGTCGACTGCCGCCCATCGAGCGCAGGTCTTTCGATAGGGTGTATAGGAAGATTATTATGTTACTACAATTGGACGTGCAAACGGATGCCATTGCCGCTTTGAGCCAGTTCTACGACTCTTCATTAAGATGCTTCACCTTCAAAAATTTCCAGATGGCACCTACCCTGGAAGAATATACACAGATCTTCGGCTTTCCTCAACAAGACAAGGGACCCTACCAGTATCAGGGACAATACTACACAGATGAGAAGCTCGCCTCAATGTTACAAACCAGCAAAGAGAACTTGAAGCTCCGGAAGAAAAATCGAAATGGCATTGCAGGATTCCCACAAGAGTATCTGGAAGGCCAAATGCAATCCTTCGCCGACGCTAGAAATTGGGGTCCTTTTAAGCAGGTGTTAGCTTTGACTATCTTTGGCATTGTCCTATTTCCACGCCTTGAAAGATATGTGGACACAACAGCTATTGGCGTCTTCTTATCCTTCAAAGATCCGATTCCAGCCATGCTTGCAGACACTTACTGTACTTTCACTCATTATAGTGAGCTAAGGGGAAAAAGGATATCTTGCTGCCTACACGCCTTGTATGTTTGGCTTCTCACCCATGCTTTCGTTAACAAAGTCAGAGTAGAAGGCCCAATTGAAGACGCCAGAGGGTGTGATGTGAAGACAATGAACACTGGTGAATGGTTGCAAGTGCTGGGGGGCCTTCATGAATATAAGGTTCGTTGGCACCCATCATGGTGGAAAGAGAGGCCCACAGTAGTTTTTCAATGCGGAAGCTTTCAAAACGTCCCGCTCATGGGGACAAGAGGATGCATAAATTACAATCCTTCTCTAACTCTAAGACAGCTGGGGTACCCCATGCGAAATCCGCCCACCGAAGACATGTTAATCCCTTTTTACCTCCATGAAGGAAGCCCAAGAGAGGTTGACATGCTCCGGAAGATTTCTCAAGCGTGGGATAGGTCGTCCGCAAGGGACAAGAGCTTATTAAGAGGAGTGGCGACAAGGAAACCACCTTTCGTCAATGGCTCCAAAAGAGGATCCAAGACACCCGTTTGCCTTACCAAAGTGCACTACGGGTGGAGGAAGAAATACCTGAACCTACCCTTCCCACTGTCGAAGATTTAGATAAGCTTAAAATGGCATTGTCAAAGGCCGAGGAAGAAAAGAAGGGCTTACAGGCAGAGTTAGAGAAAGTGCTCCTAAAGAACCAGAAGATGGAGGAAGAGAATGCAAGTAAGTCAGTGGCCATTGAAGATAGCCGCAAGCAGCTTAAGATAGAACAAAAGAACAAACTAGAGGTTCAAAGGTACCTAAGAGGGGCGAAAGAGGAAATCAAACGTTGCAACCTGAAAATGGACCAAGCCATCGATGATACATACAAATGGAAAAAGTTATGGGAAGAATCAATGATGGCTGAAAAGACCGCGCAGAGCCTACTAATGGTATCAAAGAGAGAGTCCCGGATGATGGCAGCCGAGTTTGAAGAGCAAGTGAAAAGTATCAAGCAGGATAAAGATACCATTGAAGAGATACTCCGAGAATACCAGCAAGCCTTAAGAAGGGAGCATGAAAAATCTGATGAGCTGAACGACCATATCAGATATCAAGAGGAGGTCTACCACCAGCTGAAGACAGAAAGCATATATTGGGAGAACCGCTTTGTGGAGTTGGTCAGCAGGATAGAAAACCATGAAGTCTTCATAGAGTTGAAGAATGAAAGCTTATACTGGAAAGACAGATTCTCAAAGTTGGCATGGCTGGCCGATCAAGCTATCGTAGGAATCCCCAAACGTCTAAAGGAGGCTAACGCGGTAATGCACCCGTTTAACACCCCGGTCCAAGTTTCCAAATTCATGGAGTTTTGCGAGGTTCTGATTGCCGAACTCCGGGAGAAGGCTGGCAGCGCTACTAGTAGAAAAAGAGGGAGGAGTGGAAAAATGAAAGCCATATGTATTTGAGTGAAATTTAAAAAACATTGTACTTTTCTCTTCGAAGTTTTACTTCCAAAATGTTGTACTTTCCTCTATCAATGAAGTTTGTTTGTCTCACATTCTGATCCTTTATCTTGAAAATATTGTGGAACTTTAATTTGTATACTTATGACAAAATCAGGATGCGCTTGCAATTCCCGACCTAAAACAATAAGATTCATGCACACATGCATCATTCGCATTTTCATCCATTCATATACTCATACATATACTCATACCATGTGTCCCACCAACAGAGAGTAAAAGACAAGCTGGTGCGTCAACATCGCTATTGGACTCGTTCTCAGGCCAGAAACATGGAAGAAAATCAGGACAATCCGCCTCAAGATATCCCGGATCAAGACAATCCACCCCAAGACCTAGGCAATCAAGAGCTTAGGGCAGAAATCGATGGGATGAAGGAACAGATGGCTGAAATCTTAAAGGTCTTACAAACTCTGAGGGACAAAGACACAAGCGAAGATGTCTCCGCTGGGAATACGGAAAATCAAGTTACCAACCCTCCTCCTCCCAATGGACTCGGGATCCCGCATACAGTGCCCCCCACTGGGACTAATGACCAGGGTTACATATGGCCTCCTTACGGACTTCCACAAGGTTACACACCTCCGACAGTCAATGCTAGTCCAGAAGCCGGTCCCTCGGGAATCGCGGGCCAACAACAGCTTACACCAACGGGTCACGATGGTAATCCGGGGGCACCACAAGTTCAAAACCCGACCCCCGTCGTCATACCACAAATACTCCCACTTGGCTGCCCTCCACCGCCGATAGTTGACGCTCAAGCTCAAGGTTCCAACCTCAGGAATCCCACTCATTCACATACCCCAAATGTGAACCCAGCCATAGTTCCGATGATCCATCCTTACTATGGTATGAGTGGGCTCCCTCACAATCGCTCTGTGGAGAACCCTCAAGCCCAAGACAAACTACAAATGCTTGAGGAAAGGTTGAGAGCAGTCGAAGGATCCAATGTTGGTGCGAGAGATGCTTATGACTTGTGCCTCGTCCCTAACGTGGTAATCCCTCCAAAATTTAAGGTGCCAGACTTCGACAAATACAGAGGGTCGACTTGCCCTGTAAGCCACTTAACCATGTACTGCAGGAGGATGGCAGCGTTTGCTCACGACGACAAATTACTGATCCACTATTTCCAAGATAGTCTGTCTGGGGCAGCTTCGAGCTGGTACATGCAATTAGAACGTGCACATATCAGATGCTGGAAAGACCTAGCCGATGCATTTTTGAGGCAATACAAATATAACATTGACATGGCTCCCGATAGGACACAATTGCAGAGCATGACGAAGAGAGACAATGAGTCCTTCAAAGAATATGCCCAACGCTGGAGAGGTTTGGCTGCACAGGTGGTACCACCGTTGTTAGAAAAAGAGATGGTATCAATGTTCATGGATACTCTTCAATCACCTTTCTACGACAGGTTGATTGGGAGCGTGTCTTCAAACTTTTCAGATATGATCGTCATCGGGGAAAGATTAGAGAATGGATGGAGAAACGGGAAGATTGCATATAGCTCCGCTGGAACCAGCAATCAGAAAAGACCCTTCCCAGGTTTCCCTAAAAAGAAGGAGGGCGAAGCTAATGCCATCTCTGGATCCGGAAAGCCTCCCTACAACAACCCCCGACAGACTTTACAAATACCTACTCAAACACCACAAGCCCCACCTCACCAAGTCAACCCAGGCTATAGACGACAAAACTACCAAGAAAGAAAGCCCGCCAATTTCGACCCAATACCCATGTCATACACAGACCTATTCAATCACCTCATCAGTCACAACTTGATCACTCCCCGTCCAGTGAGACCCCTTCAACCTCCTTTCCCTAGGAGCTATGACCCAGAGGCTAGCTGTGGATTCCACGCTGGGGCAGTTGGCCATTCAACAGAAAATTGCAAGGCATTGAAATATGTAGTACAAGATTTAATTGAATCTAAATGGTTAACTTTCGCAGAAGATGGTCCGAACGTTGCCACTAACCCTCTGCCGGGGCACGGGAAACCCTCCGTCAATGCCATTGAGAATGTCGAGAGGCAATTATTGGTCAGAAAGGTGGAGGACATTGTCACACCCCTGGACCTCATCCATGCTAATTTGTGTCACTTCGGAATCATTATGAAGGGATGTGCCGGAAAGGGTTCGTGTGTTGATCCCCTTTGTGTCGGGGCCTGTGAAGCATTCAAGCCAATCCTGCAAGACTTGTTAGACCGACACATAATACAAATAGGTCTTCAAAAGAAAGAGGAAGGCGTGTCGACTCTCCAGTCAAGCATTGACCAGAGCAAGAGTCTCCGGAAACCACTGGAAATCCATTACAAAAAGGACACAAAGCTAACCACCGTTGTGCCTAAACCAATCACTATTCGAGTGCCAGTCCCTTTTCCCTTTAAAAGCACCAATGCAGTCCCGTGGAGTTACGATATGAAGGTTCAGACCAATCCAGATGTCATCAACATCTCAGGGACCGGTGGGATGACTCGAAGTGGGCGCTTCTATACCCCTGGAGGGCCTAGTGAGGACCGAACAAAAGAAGGAGAGGAAAGAGCCCGTAAGGGTAAAAGCATAGAGCCAGAGCAGATCGATAAGAATGCAGGAAAGAAGGTGCTATCTGAGCAAGAGGCCGGAGAATTTCTGAAGCTTATGAGGCAAAGCGAGTATAAAGTGGTTGATCAACTGAACCAGACCCCCGCCAAGATATCTCTGTTGTCATTGTTGCTCAACTCTGAAGCCCATCGCGCAACATTAATGAAAATATTGAATGAGGCCCATGTCGCTCATGACATCTCAATCGGTCAGTTTGATGGGATCGTTGGAAATCTTGTGGCAAGTAATTATCTCACCTTTACTGATGACGAGATCCCAGCTGAAGGAAGAGGGCACAACAAAGCCTTGCACATATCAGTGAAATGTGGAGATTTTTCTCTTGCTCGAGTGCTTATTGACAATGGTTCGTCTTTGAACGTATTGCCTCGGTCAACCATGGAAAAGCTGGATGTAGATTGTTCCTATATGAGACCTAGCTCCATATTGGTTAGAGCCTTCGACGGATCAAAAAGGGAAGTCATTGGGGAAATGGATTTACCGGTGCAAGTGGGTCCGGAGCACTTCGTGGTGACCTTCCAGATAATGGACATTGCCCCATCCTACAGTTGTCTCTTGGGAAGGCCTTGGATCCACACTGCAGGGGCAGTTCCCTCTTCTTTACACCAGAAGCTCAAGTTCATAGTCAACAACAAACTGGTGGTTATCTTCGGTGAAGAGGAATTACTGATAAATAAGTCATCTTCCACTCGTCACATCGAAGCTGCTGAAGAGTCCCTAGAGACTGCCTTCCAAGCACTAGAGATTGCCCATACATCTGCTATGTCAAAGCCCATGCTATCCAAGACTGCCATGATGGTTGCCAAGTTCATGATAGGAAAAGGTTACCAAGCCGGAGAGGGTTTGGGAAAGACGGGACAGGGGATCCTGATACCAATACAGCCAGAAGAAAACAAAGATAGGCATGGGATAGGATATCGGCCCAGTCATGCTGACAAAAGAAGGATTGCGGAAGAAAAGAAAGAACGGAGGATAGCCAGACTCGAGGGCAGGGTGCCAAATACAAAGAATATCACCATCTGCAACATCAAGAGAAGTTTTCGGAGTGCGGGAATGCTGAATCCCAATCAGATTGCTGCAGTTGAAGATGAGCAAAGCACTGAAGAAGGCATCGTCAGTCTTGTACGCCCTTGTCCTGCAAACAAAAGACTCAAGAATTGGGAGATCATTGATTTTCCTGTGGTTTTTAGTTCAAAGTAATGTTTCTGTAATGTAATCCTCTGGCTCTGCCCAAGGCCTTAGGATATTTCATTCGGGCACGCATGTTTTCCTTTCAGTATCAATATTAATGCAACGTTATTTCAGTTCCCAATAAACCCTTGTTCTCCTTTTTCTTTTTACATTCGCTTCTTATTCTCCTTCATTCGTTTTTTATTCCGTTAATTTACGCTAATGCAAATCCGAAAAAAATGTCTTTGAAAATAACAACGCCAATAATCCATATTGTAACTTTGATCACCCTATCAATCAAACTGAGGAAGATGTTGAGGATAATTGGGAAACCCCTCCAGAGTTAATGAGAATGATGGAACAAGAGGAAAAAATAATCGAACCCCACGAGGAATCAACTGAAACGATCAACTTAGGCACGGAGGAAGACAAAAAAGAAGTTAACATTGGCACCACATTGAAAGACAGCGAGCGAGAGAAATTGGTTAAGTTGTTGTTTGACTATGTTGACGTCTTCGCATGGACATACCAAGACATGCCCGGACTGGACCCCAACATAGTCGAGCACAAGTTACCAGTAAAACCAGAATGCCCGCCGGTAAAACAAAAGTTAAGAAGGATGAAACCAGAGATGTCATTGAAAATCCGAGATGAGGTTAAGAAGCAGTTCGATGCTGGGTTTTTAGCAGTAGCAAAATACCCTCAATGGGTAGCCAATATTGTACCGGTCCCAAAGAAAGACGGTAAGGTTCGGATGTGCGTCGATTATCGAGATTTGAACAGAGCCAGCCCCAAAGATGACTTCCCTTTGCCTCACATTGATGTCCTGGTAGATAGCACAGCACAACACTCTCTGTTCTCCTTCATGGATGGATATTCCGGATACAACCAAATTAAGATGGCCCCTGAAGACATGGAGAAAACCACCTTCATTACTCTCTGGGGAACCTTCTGTTACAAAGTAATGCCATTCGGACTGAAGAATGCTGGTGCAACATACCAAAGGGCAATGGTCGCATTGTTCCATGATATGATGCATAAGGAAATAGAGGTTTACGTGGATGACATGATTGCAAAATCCAAGACTGAAGAAGAGCATATCGTCAATCTGCAAAAACTCTTCGAACGTCTCAGGAAGTTCAAACTCAGATTAAACCCTGCCAAATGCACTTTCGGTGTAAGATCGGGAAAGCTGTTGGGTTTCATAGTCAGTCAGAGGGGAATAGAAGTAGATCCAGCCAAAGTACGAGCAATACTAGAAATGCCGGCACCGAGTACTGAAAAAGAAGTTCGTGGTTTCCTGGGAAGATTGAACTACATCTCTAGGTTCATATCGCAGCTAACATCTACATGCGAGCCTATCTTCAAGCTTTTGTGCAAAAACCAAGAAACAAAGTGGAATGATAATTGCCAAGAAGCCTTTGAAAAGATCAAGAGGTACCTCCAAAATCCACCGATTCTGATGCCGCCTGTGCAGGGCAGACCTCTCATCCTGTATCTAACAGTGCTAGACAAGTCAATGGGTTGTGTACTGGGGCAACATGATGAATCCGGAAAGAAGGAACATGCCATCTACTATCTAAGCAAGAAATTCACCGAGTGCGAGACAAGATACTCATTGTTGGAAAGAACGTGTTGTGCTCTGGCCTGGGCTGCACGTCGTTTGAGGCAGTATATGCTGAGCCACACGACTTGGTTGGTATCTAAAATGGACCCAGTCAAGTATATTTTTGAAAAACCCGCACTCACAGGGAGGATCGCTCGCTGGCAAATGCTACTATCTGAATACGACCTTTTATATGTCACCCAAAAAGCAATCAAGGGTAGTGCGTTGGCTGAGTACTTGGCACACCAGCCCATCGAAGATTACCAATCAATGCAGTGCGATTTCCCAGACGAAGATATAATGGCTCTATTCGTAGAAGGGAATCCTCCGGACAACGAAAGGTGGAGAATGTTATTCGATGGCGCTTCTAATTTATACGGGCACGGGGTCGGAGCTGTACTGATCTCTCCTGATAACCGCTTCATACCGTTTACCGCTAGACTGAGTTTCTATTGCACCAACAACATTGCAGAATATGAAGCATGCGTCCTAGGCATCAAAGCAGCCCTTGAATGGAAAGTCAAAAGACTCGATGTATATGGGGACTCAGCTTTAGTCATCCATCAGACAAAAGGTGACTGGGAAACCAGGGATTCCAAATTAATTCCTTATCATGATCACATCCAAAAGATGGTTGAACAATTTGAAGAGATCACTTTCCATCATCTCCCTCGCGAAGAAAATCAGTTGGCCGATGCTTTGGCAACTTTGTCATCAATGTTCAACATCAATAACGACAAGAGTCTGACATTCATCCGAATCCAACATCGAGACCTACCGGCACATCATTGTGTGGCAATCGAAGAAGAGCCTGACAATAAACCTTGGTATTACGATATCAAGCACTATATCACAAACAGAGAATATCCTCCTGGTGCCACCGAGAATGATAAGAGGACACTTAGGAGGCTGTCGATGGGTTTCTTCTTAAATGGGGAAGTGCTTTACAAGAGAAATCACGATATGGTCCTCCTCAGATGTGTAGCAGAAGAAGAAGCAGAAAGAATTATGAAAGATGTCCATGAAGGCTCGTTCGGCACCCATTCTAATGGGCACACCATGGCAAGAAAAATCCTAAGGGCTGGCTACTACTGGTTGTCAATGGAGACTGACTGCTTCAACTACGTCAGAAAATGCCACAAATGTCAAATCTATGCCGACAATATCCATGTACCACCTGCCTCTCTGAATGTCCTAACAGCACCATGGCCATTCTCAATGTGGGGAATGGATGTCATCGGTCCCATCGAACCCAAGGCATCAAACGGACATCGTTTCATTCTTGTCGCTATTGATTATTTCACCAAATGGGTCGAGGCCGCTTCTTACGCCAGTGTAACAAAATCAGTGGTTGTCAAGTTCATAAAGAGAGATTTAATTTGCCGCTACGGTCTTCCAAATAAGATCATCACGGACAATGGGACCAACCTGAACAATAAGATGATGAAAGAGTTGTGTGACGACTTCAAAATCCAGCATCATAATTCCTCCCCATACCGTCCAAAGATGAATGGGGCAGTTGAGGCAGCAAATAAGAACATAAAGAAGATCGTGCAAAAGATGGTAGTAACCTTCAAGGACTGGCATGAAATGTTGCCCTTCGCTTTGCACGGGTATCGGACCTCTATCCGCACGTCAACAGGGGCAACACCATTCTCACTAGTATATGGGATGGAAGCAGTTCTTCCCATCGAGGTGGAAATACCCTCCCTGTGAGTGCTAATGGAGACAAAATTGGAGGAAGCAGAATGGGTTCAAGCTCGTCTGGATCAGTTGAACCTCATAGAAGAAAAAAGGGTAGTTGCTTTGTGTCACGGGCAGTTGTACCAACAAAGAATGAAAAGGGCTTATGATAAAAAAAGTGCGCCCCCGCCAGTTTCAAGAAGGAGACCTCGTGCTCAAGAAGATGTTGCCTATCCAAAAGGATTCCCGTGGAAAATGGACCCCTAACTATGAATGACCTTATGTGGTAAAGAAGGCATTCTCTGGAGGAGCATTGATTCTCACAAAAATGGACGGTGAAGACCTCCCACTCCCAGTGAACTCGGACGCAGTCAAGAAGTACTATGCCTAAAGAAATAGATAGAAAAAAGAGAAAGATGAGCCAAGCAAAAATAAGCTCGCTAGGTCGAAAACCAGAAAGGGCGGCCTAGGCAAAAATTAGAGCGACCCGGTGGACTGAAAACTCTAAAGAGCAGTCCAGGCAAAAATTAGGGTCAGAAGTTGGACTTTAAACTACAAAGGCAATCAACAACTCCAAAAGTTGGACGATGAAGGCTCAAAGTCGTGTTAATGGGCGATTGGCGTTATTACTTCAAAGACACAAACAACCAAAAGATCTGCTTTCCTTGTATCTTTTTCTTCTCTTTCTTTTTGTAGTTTAAACTCCCATTGTAATTTTCAGACAGTGCGATTTTCCGCGCATTTGTTTTCATTTGAATATTAAACACTTCCTTTATTCTCTCATTTCCCTATTATCGCAAAAATAACGTTCATGGTAAACAATACTGAATTGTGAAACATGTGCATGATCACAAGCATTATATTCATTACGAAATTTCTAAAAATCAAAAAAAAAAGAGATGATCCCTCACAAATTTGCAAAAAGGACAAGCGCATAATCACTTCAGCAAATCTTAAATAACCCGCACTTTGGCACCACTGCTTGAGGCAACCCTTGTATCCCACGTCAAGAGTCATGCGAGTTTGATGATGCCAGCAAAGTCAATAAAAAGCTAAAGAGCAAAAAGAGCAAAAGAGCAAGAAAAGAAAAATGAAAAAAGAAAAAAGCCAAGAGCAAAAGCCAAAAACAAAATCATTCCACATTTCATCCATCATGTCATCAATTACTTAACTACGTGCACGCATGCATCATTCATTGCAAGTGTCTGTTAAGATAATTTTATTTTGTGTCGTTAGCACAAATTCTTCAGACCCCCAGCGGTCCTCCAGAGCCCAGGCGCTCCTTCAGACCAACAATGGTCCTTCAATCCAGATCGCACGTCGCGTTATCGAGCAACCGACGGATCATCCGGCCCTAGGCCCTTCAGACTAGCTGTGTCCGCCTAAAAAACACAGTGCACGTCCTTCGTGGTTATATCAGTTCCGGACCTGATTAACCCTAATGGCCGCTCGAAAAAGGCCACCCCCAGACCGTATCTCTAGTACCATAGCTAGAAGCGCTCCTTCAGACCCATTGGTCCTTCAGGCTTAGGCATGCCCCTCAGACCCCGACGGTCCCTCAGTCGAACTCAGGTCGATGCGCCAAGCATTGATTTTGAGCTAGACCTTCAGATCCCCGGCGATCCCTTCAGAGCCCCAGTGCTCCTTCAGATCCCCAGCGATCCCCCAGAGCCCCGGTGCTCCCTATTTACTTTCTGTCTAAATCGACCCAGTTTTCATAGATTTTTCAAAAAAAAAAAAACCAAAGTACCTCAGTCTGGCCAAAATTAGCGTCTTTCTATCTTTATTTCTATTTTTCTCGAGAAATTCGGAATCCCTCCGATTTCCTAGCAAAATATAAATAAAGAGGGGCAGCTGTAATACCCTAATTTTGTCCTAACCAAAATGAGAAAATTTTATTTACTTTTGATAAAAATAATTATTTTATTTTTATATTTTTTATGTCATTATTTTATTTTGTCACAAGTTTTTAACACAAGAAAATATTTTTTTTTTTTTAGAAGTAAAGAAACAAAAAATAAGCCAAGGAGGAAATAAGGGGGGTTTGTAAAAAAAAAAAGGATGAGGTGCAATTGGATTGGGCCATCTAAAACCCAACCCAATTCCTAAACCCTAGCCCAATTCACCCTCACACTCCTCCACCCAACCCATGACCCATATCCAACCCATAACTCAACCCAATTCCCACCAAAACCCTAATTTCCCCCCCCCCCCAAAACCCTCAAAATTCGGCCACCTTTTTTTAAAAAAAAAAAATATATAAAATTTTTTTTTCCTTTTTTTTAACAATTCCCCCCTAACCCTAAAAACAAGCCAAGTTCATTCCCCTTTTCCCCAAACCCTATTCGACCTACCCCTCTCTCTCCCTTTCTTGGAACTCTCAAATCCACTTCCCCACACTTCCCACTTCCCCATTTTTCCCTTCCCAACACACTCAACCATCCCTTCTCTCTTTCCTCTCTCACACTCAACCTTCACTTCATCCTCTCTTTCTCTCCCTCACCTACGACTTCTTCCCCTCCTCTCACACACTCATTTTCTTTTCTCTTCACACACTCATCCATTCCTCTCCCTATCACACACTTCACACATGGCACTCCCTTCTCCATGCCCATACCTTCGACCATCACCTCCCCCACATCTCACATGTTTTCATCTTTTATTTTCCCCTTCAACAACTCCCCCCAAACCTCCATCATATCAAAAAGTCATCATCACTATCCAAGAGTGGATGAAGAAGGAAAACGAAAGAAGCAAGTTTTTTTTGTATAAATAGGGGTCCTTACCTTAGAAGGAGCTACGATTTTACTCTTAGAAAAAAGGGGAAAAATCTTCTAAAAAAACTAGGGTTTCAAAGAGAGAAAGAATTTTTTTTTAGAGTTTCTTTTAGAAAAATTTTCTTCCCCTTCTTTTCTTCCTTCTTAGATTTTTTTTAGTTTAAAATTTTGTTGTATTGAGAGATCCGAAGAAGAAAGCTTGGATTGGTTCAAGGTACAAAATGTAATAATTCATAATATTGTTGCTTTTTTTGTAATTTTTTTTAGTTATTGTAATTTTGTTCATATTATCATTGCCATTTTTATTTTAATTATTGTTGTTCACGTTTTCAAAAAATATTAGTTGCTGTTTTTTCTTTATAAATATTAGTTATTGACTTTTTTTTATAAATATTAGTTGATGTTGTTATAAATATTGGTTGTTTTTTTTTTCTTCCTTGAACATATTATTGCTTTTTTTTTTTAGTTTAGTTGCTGTTTTTATAGATATATATATGTTGTTATTATTGATGTTTTTATATTACTAATTTTCGGATTAAAAATAAACCCTTTTTTAAAAAAAAAATATTTTCTTAAAAGAAATGGTTACTAATGTCACTACCCCCCTTTTTTAAAAAAAAAAATAATAACAAATGACCATTCTTCCAAATAAAAAACAAACAAGGTACCCTTTTATTAAATAGTAACTAGGACAACCAAAAAAAAAAAACAAAAGAATTTTCCTTCATACCACTTGTTTAGTCTAGGTTTTTTTTTAGGAAAAAGCGTTTCAAGAATCACGTGTTCTAGGGTAGAATAGTAAAAAAGTAATAAACCCGTCAATCGTTTTTTTTAGCGTCAAAACGCTATTTGCACCCCCGGCAACCATTTTCTATTAGCGTCAAAACGCTATTTGCACCCCCGGTGACCCTTTTTTTTTAGCGTCAAAACGCTATTCACACCTCCCTTTTAATACAACTCCTTTATTATTTGCACCCCCCTTTTTATCCCCTACTCCGCTTTTATTCACAACGTGATGCTTCCGAACCGTTCTTTTTTTTTCTTTCGAAAAATCGAATTCGCAAAAAAAAATAGGTTGTCTATAGCGGTCACTCTGGGCCTTGCTTGTTTGAACGCTATAAATACCTTCTTTTCCGAATAAGCCATTAATGACGACCACTCTGGATTTATCTGTTTGGTCGCCGTGAACGGTCTCTAGTTTTCCCAAACCTTTTTCAAAAAATAAAAAATACCAACACAAAAATATTTTCTACCCAAGAACTACGTAGCTTTGATTTCTCCATCGCACCCGGAGATACGTAGGAGCGGGGGCCCACTCCCGTCGAGCGAAAAAAAACTAAAATTTTTATTAAGTCTTCTTTTCCGTTTTTTTTTGCAAATAACAAAAAAGGGTAAATTAAAATGTTTTCTTTAAACTAATTTTTCTACACATTAAATTAAAAGGTAACCTTTTTAGGATGTTGCGGGGTGCTTGTACCTTCCCCGCACTTAATCGACCCCCGAACCCAAAAACAAAGGTTTTTTCAATGTTTTCCTAAAAATAAATATTGATGGCGACTCCATTGTTCAAAAACAACGAGGAATCCCTCCTCGGATTCTTCGGTCGCTACAACTCCCATGTGAAGGAAGCAGGGCTGCTGGTGCTATTACCAGCTCTTGAAGGCCTTGAGTTTTGACATATCCTTCAGCCATGACCTATCAAGCAAATCAAATATAATGAAGAATCAATTCATATCCCTATTACATCCTAATAGCTAATAATAACATGTCTTTCTAAGTAAACAAACAAGAATTCAGTTTTTGTAATTTATAGTAACTCAATGAAATAGCAATCATGTTTAGCTATTATATTCATCTCAATATTCATCCCATAAAAAAATGTAAGTTATACCTCTGCGAGATCCTCAGCGAGGCTCTGAAGCTGACCAGTAAGAGAAGAAACCTGCAGTTGTAGAGCTGGAATGACTTGTTTTGCTTCCTTCAGCTCTGAGCCTTGCTTCTCTACAAGTTCCTGATAGGTGGAATGGATCACGGGGAAGCTAAGACTTGTTGGAATGGAATTAACCTGGTCAGTTTAGCTATTACATTCCATGTCAGTATCTTGGATGCCTTTCATTGCCTTGTACAACACCTGAAATGGTGGGAAAATTATGAATTTACAAATTTGTATATTGGAATTAAGACATTTAAAAAGTTCCATCATGCTTGCTAAACCATTTCCCTCAAAATCAGTAATCCTAATCTTGGAATTTTCAAACATTGGTAGATAATAGTACATAAAGAATAGAGTACATCAAAACAAGCTATACCTCAATGGATATATAGTATACACCTAACTACCAAAAGTTACACGAAGCTGATACCAAAAGTTCCATGCACATCAGAAAGTGCAGGAGTATTGAGAAAAGTTGCAGACTTATAGGTTAATTTTCATAGTATTTTCACTTCAGAGGATACTCCAGTTCCTCTTATTACAAGCTGATACCAAAAGTTCCATGCACATCAAAAAGTGCAGAAGTATGGAGTGTCCAATTATCATATGCAGTTGAGCAAACTAAAAATCGGAAACAACTCGAAAGCTTAGAGTAAGACGAAAAGCGCAAACTGGTTTTGAAAGTATTAACCCTTTCATAATAGTTTCCTGCCTTACACACAAACACACTGATATTGAACACAAAAACTGTGGCCACTGCATTAAAACTTGAAAGGAATACCTTTGCGAAATACTTTCCCGGGTTCGTAGCACATCGGATTATTGTCAAAAGTGCATGGCTGAAACTCCCTGATGCTTCATTCTTTACAGCCTGATATAGATTCAGCATGAATAATGAATATCTCAAGAAAGAAATAAAGTTGAAGTGATAAGATTGAAATGATCAAGATACCTTCTCCAACGAGTGACCATACATGTCATGGTAGTAAGCACTAACGGCAGCCAAATGTGCCCCACTCCTTTCACTGAATATATGAACAAACGTTTTCTCATCAGTTCCCAATTTCTTCTCAGCTGAGGTTGGGGCATAGAATTATATTATATTATATTATATTATATTTTCGCTATAATATAATTCCAACGAGCAAGCTGACCAGTAAGAGAAGAAACCTGCAGTTGTAGAGATGGTACCTTGTTTTGTAGATCTAACACCTTTAAATACACTTCTTCAGATGTAAATGTAGGCTTGCTGAATCCCGAAGTCCTTCAAAAGTTCAAAACAAAAACAGAATAAAAATTAATAAAGAATAATCAAATTATATTTAAATTAATATGTTCAAGTGCAATTTTAGACATAATAAAATACGATCACTAATCTAATTATTGCCGTACTATCATTTATACAGACAGGAACTTACTTCTTTTGCTCAGTTTCTTTCTCATTCAACCAGTTCTTCAAGTTTTCCACATCATTTATCACCTTGCAAGTTAACAACCCACAAATAAATGATTTTGCTACAGATAACAAATTTTAATATATTCAAGAATATGGCAATCAAGTTAAATCAAATACCTCATCTATTCGTTCTTTTGGAAGCCAAGACTTGTTTGCTTTCCACTCTTGTACAATCTGCAGATGTCACAAAAAGATCTATGTATAAGTGCTTCATGTTACATTACCACACAATTAGCAAAATTGCAATAAAAATGAATACGTAAAATGAAAATACAACAGATTTTTGAAACCAAACAGTTACAACAGGAAACCAAGACTCGTCCTGCTAGGTGTGAGGTAAAATAAATATAAATAGCAGCTACCATAAGAATAAAATAACACCAAATCAAACAGGTTAGCTTAGCAGCAGTAAAACCCCCCACTAAAAGAGCCTTATTTCACTAGGTGTAGTCCATTACAAGGATTAGTCAGCCAGAGACTCTACCAAAACAATTTTCAGTTTCAAAAACAACACATGTAAAATAAAAGGTCCCAAAGCATACTAATAAGAAGTCTATTATGGTACCTGTTTCAGCCCATTAATGTATTTTTGCATCAGTATTTGACATTATGTAGCATATATAAAACACAAATATAAAGATTTTCGAAAGATTGGATCAAAAATTCAGAAAAGATTGTGACAGCTCTCTATTCTCTTTAGTAGATGGGTTGATGCTTAGATATTTTACATTATACCAGAAACCTTCAACTAATCCAAAGTAAGCGCAAGCACAAGGCATGTATAGTTTGCACATTAAATAATTAAATAATCAAAAGTCGCATGCTAATCCTGGAGTCTTACCATTTGGCATCCACACCCTATACACTCATGGTTCATCTTCCAAACAAAATACCCTCCCTTTGGATTGTTTTATGCGCTCTGCTTCCTCTGAAATTAACAAGAACAAGACTCACTCAATTTTTTTTAACAAATGCAAATACTTTTAACATGAAAATGTGTACACAGAAATAGACATAGCTATATAGAGAGAGTAGTATACTTGGTAAATTTGGCTTCAAGTCAGTGGTAAGCTGAAGAGAAGTCAATGTACCATCTTCCTCTGAAGTGGTTGCCAAGATAGCCCTTGAGTCACCAACATTTGCTATAATGAGATATTCACCCTGAAAGTTTAGTCACACAAACTTTAGGTAACTTTAAGTAATAATAATTCATCAAACCAGGAACTAAATTAAGAGTAATGTTATCATCCAAATGTTGTTAATTCATTATTCATTCAAGAATAAACGACAGAAATATAATGAAAAGTAAACATCATGCATGATATATTAGTGAGCTTATTCCTTTTTTTTCCTATAAAATTTGAACTGATGGATTTTTACAGTGAACAGTTACAGATACATTCTTTACAAGAATATCATGAACTCGTGATCCCCCTCGATATCCTGACTTACTTGCAGAACTGTAATATAAATATATTCTGTCGTTGAGGTACAGTCACAACTTGAAACTAAATATTTAAGTAATCAAAATACATATTACAGCCCAACCCATAAAAACACTAGTCACATAGATTTTTTTCAAAAACATTAGACATACTTTAAACACAACTTCCTCATTCTTATTCTTCAAAAATATCTAAACACAAAGCAGATTTTTACATAGTCAAACACGAAATCTGTTAGTGTTAATACTAATACTAATACTAACAGATTTTGTTAAGTTATACAAACAGAAACTGACAAATTATACTATAAAGAAGCTGACAAATTATACTATAAAGGGTACAACTAAGAAGATCCAACTTAAAAGAGAATTGATCAGTGAAACACTAGTCTCCAATAAGTTTTAACTAACCTGGCCGATCAGTGCAGGGCCAATGATGCTGTTCACATTGTCAACAGCCTGCAAGTGTCAAAATAAACCAGGTGAGCATATAAATACACAGATAAATCCATAAACAGGACACTATTTAGTATAATGAAATTCTATTTACCTTTGAAACACCTTTTCCAAGGTAGTCAGATCCTCTGTCTCTCAATTCAAGGGCCTCGTAAATGCTATTACCAGACTCTGTTATTTTCTGCTGCTTGCTTCTTCCACATTCTGCTGCTAGTTTTGAGAACTCATCAGTTGTATCTCGTTCATATTAACCTAGAAATACACAGAATCAGTGTTTATGAAACTTAGGGTTTCTAAAACAGTAAATCAATGAAAGACAGCAAAGGGTTTCTGTGTATTACATGTTGATAATCGTAACAGCAACAAGGTTGAAGTGATTTCAACCTTCAATCATTGAAAAACAACGATTCAACATTCTAGGGTTTTTACGAACAGAGAGAATCAAAGAAAGAAACAAAGGGGTTTTCGTTTATATACCTGTTCGTGGTGTTTTGAACCTCCATTGCTGAAGATTTCAGCATCAGTTTCGTGAAATCAGTGGAAGCTTTGAATCCTAGCAGAGAGATCAAAAGGAAGAAGAAAGACGAAGTGAAGAGAAGAGAGAGAAGACAGCGTTGAAATCGTGTTCTGCGAGTGAGAAGGGTTCGTGGTTCGTGTTCTGAGAGTGAGAGGCTTCGTGTTCTTCGATCTGAGAGTGAGAGGCTTCGTACATCTGAGAGTGAGAGGCGGAGAGTGAAGGGTTCTGAGAGTGGAGAGCTAGAGGGAGTGAGGGTGAGGAAGGTGACGGTGAGGGAGTGAGGGAGTGAGGGTGACAGTGAGGGGGTGAGGGAGTGACGGTGAGGGGTGAGGGAGTGACGGTGAGGGGTGAGAGAGAAGAAGAAGGATTAGAGAGAAAGTTTTAATTTGTTTTTCATTTAGGGTTCGCGTGAGAGTGAGAGTGAGAATGGAGAGGAGAGGAGAGGAGTGTTCTGATTCACAGTGAGGGTGAATTTTTTTTTTTAGTACTTTAGAGGTCAGGCGTGTATACGCATGACTTCTAAAGTACTTTAGAAGTCAGGCGTGTATACGCTTGACTTCTAAAGTACTAAAATAGAAAAAAAGAATTTCACCCTTAATTACAAGTTTGCCACCGTGTCTACTTATGTAGTCAGGCAAATACACGCCTGACTTCTAAAGTCTAATTTTTTTCCTATTTATTCACTTTAGAAGTCAGGCGTGTATTCGTCTGACTTTAAAACTCGCGAGTTTTGCCTATTAATTACAAGTTTGCCACCGCGTCAACATATAAAGTCAGGCATCTGAGCGTCTGACTTTAAATGCCTAATTCTTTTCTTGATTTTGCACTAGTGAATCCCTTTGTTTTAGTTGTGCATGTATAGATTTCCCTTGCAATCAATCTACCTATGTCAACATTTTCCTCAGAGAGAATTGTATCTAGTAAGATCAATCTCTCTTTAGTCATGGCATATGTGTGTGAAGTAGGTAAAATTGATGTTGTAATGAACAAATGGCAATTTCCTAGAGCATCTATCAAATAGGTACTTCTCATCTTAACTTCATTTGGTGTAAATCTTTCCCAAACAGAATCTGGTGTGGCAATTCTACCCCTAATCTCTTCCATTTCTTTCTTATGAGCCTTCCCTACTTTCTTTTCAAATTCAAGTCCATTGTATTTTAACAGATAATGCTCATTTATTTTCTTAGGATGAAAATGAACTATCTTACCTCTAACCTTAGAAGTGTAGCTTTTCTCTGGTCCTTCTCCTTCAGAAAGTCCAGCATAGAATTCTCTTACTAGCTCTTCAATGTATCCTCCTCGAGGCAACACAAAGTGATCCCAGTGAAGATTGGCCACTGTTGCCATGAATGATGGACTTGCTCTCTTCAAATCGTATCCCCTTTCTGGTAGCAACTGCATTTTCCATAGATGAGCTTTCTCTTCACTGATCAATGTTGGTGCATTGGTCTTGCCTTTCTTGCCCTTTTGGGACGATGATGATGCATGTTTGCCTGATGATTTTGATGCTGATTGCTTCTTCACCATTGCGTTCGCTGGATATGGGATTGATGTGTGTAACTGTTTGATTAGAGTGGGAGGTTTTCAAATTGAGTGGAAGGGATAACGAAAATGTTTTTAGGGTTTTTTTAGTGAGGAGTTAAGAGAAGTTTTGATTTGATTGGAGGTAGTAGCCGTTAGGTAAGGTCGTGGTGGACATGCGTGCAGCCACGTGTCTCCCTTGGTTACTCAACACTTCATTTAGTTTCTAACTCTGCTTCTGATGAGTTGTCATTCACACTTGATCAATTTCTTCAAACTTTTGAACTTGGGTACAGGGCACATTTTTTTCTTCAATGCATATGTAATGCAGTAGCATTGCAATGCAGCTGCATTAGTTTCCTGTTTTTCCTACAAAACACTTAAAACATCAAATTGAACAAAATTAAGTAAAAATGATGGGTTTCCTCCCATTAAGCGCTTGTTTTAAGAGTCTTATCAGCCTGACTACTTCTTTCTTTTTAGAGATTTTTCAAATGAGTGGTGACCTTTTCTCTCACCACATGTTCACCATAGTACATTTTGATTCTTTAACCATTTACCTTGAAGATGGTGTTTGAGGTTTCATCTAACAAGTCAACTGCTCCATGAGGATAAATTTTAACCAATTTGAATGGTCCTGACCACCTTGATCTAAGCTTTCCAGGGAAAAGCTTCAATCTAGAATTGTATAGCAGAACTAGTCCTCCCTCTTTTAAGTCTCTCTTTTGAATTCTCTTGTCATGCCATGCATTTGTTTTGGTTTTGTAGATTTCAACATTCTCATAAGAGAATTGCCCAATCTCTTCTAACTCATTAAGCTCTAGCATTCTTTGTGTACCTGCTTTATCTAAGTTAAAATTGAGCTTCTTGATAGCCCAATAAGACTTATTTTCTACCTCCACAGGTAGATGGCATGCCTTTCCATAGACTATTCTATAAGGAGACATTCCTAAGGGTGTTTTGAATGCTGTTCTATAAGCCCATAAAGCTTCATCCAAATGTAAAGACCAATCATTCCTATTTGGACTTACCATTTTTTCTAGCACTCTTTTGATTTCTCTATTTGAGATTTCTGCTTGCCTACTTGTTTGAGGGTGGTAGGCTGTAGCAATTTTATGCTTAACTCCATACTTAGCTAGAAGGTTTTCAATGATCTTGTTACAGAAGTGTGAACCTTCATCATTAATTATAGCTCTAGGAGTTCCAAATCTAGTAAATATATTCCTTTGAAGAAATTTACTTACTGATTTTGCATTATTATTTGGTAATGCTACTGCCTCTACCCATTTGGACACATAATCAACAGCTACTAAAATATATAAATTGCCAAAAGAAGGTGGAAAATGGCCCATAAAATCCATTCCCCATACATCAAATAATTCAATTTCTAAAATATTGGTTCTTGGCATTTCATGTTTATCAAAGATATTTCCTGCCCTTTGACATTTGTCACATTTCTTGACCATAAAATATGCATCTTTAAAGAAAGTAGGCCAAAAATAACCAGACTGTAATACCTTAGCTGTTGTTCTTGTGCTTCCAAAGTGGCCACCATATGGTGCAGCATGGCAATGCAGAAGCACTGCTTGTTGTTCCTCCTCAGGAACACATTTCCTCATTAATTTATCAGGACACATCTTGTAAAGGAATGGATCATCCCAATAGTATTGTTTTACTATGTGGAAGAATCTTCTCCTTTGTTGATATGTCATATTCACTGGTGTCACTCTACTTGCAAGGAAATTTACAATATCAGCATACGATGGTGCAGATGCATTTGATGCTCCTGCATTGCTTGTAGCATATGCAGTTGCACTATGTGCATTGACTGTGATTGCCAATAATTTCTCATCTGGAAAACTCTCCTTGATTTCTCCTTCTAGTGATTCACCTTCAAGCCTTGACAAATGGTCTGCTACTTGGTTTTCTACTCCTTTCTTGTCTCTAATTTCAAGATCAAACTCTTGTAGGAGTAGAATCCATCTTATCAACCTTGGCTTTGCATCTTTCTTTGAAATCAAATACTTAATGGCAAAATGATCAGTATAAACAATTACTTCAGTGCCAACTAAGTATGATCTAAATTTTTCAAATGCAAATACTACAGCTAATAATTCCTTTTCTGTGACTGTGTAATTTACTTGAGCTTCAATTAATGTCTTGCTAGCATAATAAATAGAATGAAAAACCTTGTCATACCTTTGCCCTAGGACTGCTCCTACTGCAAAGTCACTAGCCATCACACATTAATTCAAAAGGCCTGCTCTAGTCAGGTGTTACTATTACTGGTGCTGTTACTAAAGCTTTTTTAAGCTTTTCAAAAGTATCCAAACAAGATTCATCAAAGTTAAATGGTACATCATGTTGTAAAAGCATACATAATGGCTTTGAAATTTTTGAAAAGTCTTTGATAAACCTTCTATAAAAACCAGCATGGCCTAGAAAGCTCTTGATACCTTTAACTGTTGTTGGTGGGGGTAATTTCTCAATCACCTCAATTTTTGGTTTGTCTACCTCTAGACCTTTCTTTGAAATTCCGTGTCCTAACACAATGCCCTCTTGCACCATGAAATGGCCCTTTTCCCAGTTTAACACTAGATTTGTATCCTCACATCTTTTGAGAATTTGTTCCAAGTTTGATAAACAATCTTGGAATGTTTCTCCAAAGACAGAGAAATCATCCATAAACACTTCCATTGATTGTTCAATGAAATCTGAGAATATTGACATCATGCATCTT
This sequence comes from Astragalus membranaceus, assembly GCA_039519185.1. Classification (NCBI taxonomy): domain Eukaryota; kingdom Viridiplantae; phylum Streptophyta; class Magnoliopsida; order Fabales; family Fabaceae; genus Astragalus; species Astragalus membranaceus. The sequence goes on along the minus strand of CM076853.1, from coordinate 40,078,691 downwards.
TGGAAAGTTGCAGGTGCATTACATAATCCAAATGGCATCCTTCTAAAGGCAAAGGTTCCATAAGGGCATGTAAAAGTGGTTTTATTTTGATCTTTAGGGTCAATGGTTATCTGATTGTATCCTGAATAGCCATCTAGAAAACAATAAAACTCTTTCCCTACTAATCTATCTAGCATTTGGTCTATGAATGGTAAAGGAAAGTGATCCTTTTTGGTAGCCTTATTGAGTTTTCTGTAATCCATGCATATCCTCCAACCTGTTACAGTTCTAGTAGGTATCAATTCATTCTTTTCATTGGCTATTACTGTCACACCCCCTTTCTTTGGTACACATTGGACAAGGCTTACCCATGCACTGTCTGATATTGGGTATATGATGCCAGCATCTAGCCACTTAATGATTTCCTTTTTCACAACCTCCTTCATGATAGGGTTTAGTCTTCTTTGGCTTTCTATACTATTCTTAGAATTTTCTTCTAAGATGATTCTATGCATACACACAGAAGGACTAATTCCCTTGATATCTGTCATTTGCCAACCTATTGCTTTGGTATGTTTCTTTAGAGTATTGATGAGATCATTTTCTTGTTCTGAGGTTAGATCAGAAGCAATAATAACTGGTAAGGTCTCATTTTCTCCTAGAAAGACATATTTAAGATGTTTAGGCAATTCCTTCAATTCTAGCTTGGGAGGTTTTTCTATGGAGGGTAAATTTTCTTTGAGGGTTGGATCCTCAAGATTGAGAGGTTCATAAGTTCTGGCCCAGACTTCCTTACAAGAGTTTCCTATTGGTAGGTTTTCTTTTTCTAGTAATTCCTCATCTAGTAATGCAGGTGCATCAAGTGCATCTGCATTAGCCAAATGATCATACTGTTTGTAAAACTGTTTCTCTACCAATTTATCTAGAGAAAAAATGGATGAGCATTCTTCTGTATCCTCTGTGAGATACTTCATAGCACTCATCACATTGAATTTTATCTCTTGATCATTCACTCTCATTGTAAGTTCACCTCTCTGCACATCTATTAAGGTTTTGCCAGTTGCTAGAAATGGTCTTCCTAGGATAATAGGTACATCCTTATCTGCTTCAAAGTCAAGAATGACAAAATCTGCAGGGAACACAAATTTGTCTACCTTAACTAAGATGTCTTCTATTATACCTTCAGGATAGGCTATTGACCTATCTGCTAATTGAAGTGTCACAGTGGTTGGTCTTACAATTCCAATTCCCAACTGATCGTACCTGATCAATACGATGGGTTGTTGTTGATGATGTTGCTCGGTCGCTGGGATGAGGGACCGAATTCTGAGCCGCACGCGGGTGGTACCTGCAAAGGCACTCCAACGCTCAAGTCAGAGGTGCTTCAACGGGCAGGGTCACAAGGTGAGTAAAACATACCTGAAGCCACATGCTGGTGTGGTATATATAACGCTGGCGTGCTAGCCGTTGCGGATTTTACGGGACCGGCCGCATCTTGCGGAGCAAGGTAGATGATGGGCCGCGTTGGGCCGGCCTTGGTCGAATGGGCCGCTGGCCCATGTTGCACCTGGTTGCTGCGCGCAGCACCCCCCCTTGCTGCAGGTTGCGCTGGACTGTCTTGTTGGGCCTATTGGGCCACTCCAGAACAGTTGCCCCCCAAGCCTAGGTCACTTAAGAGCGGGCTGAGGCTTGAATCGTTGCCCCCCAGCGTGGTCGAACGTAACCTGGTCGATCGCTGATAATTTGATTGCGTGGTCGCTGCCACGCGGCCTGGCCACACGGGGTCAGGTGCCGTCTCGGGGGTGATGCCTGACAATAAATCGTGTTGAGTGCTGAGGCGACAGTTACTTTAATGAAGTGACGTTTAGAGACTCGAGGAGTTTAAGCAATGATGGTATACGAAGAGTCGCGCCTCTTCACTTCCGGCCCATTGTGATGGTTGGCCCATTATATATAGGGTTCAAGGGGCACATCATTTACCCGTTTCTCTGAATCCTCCTCTGCTCTCGCTGATCGCTCGCTTCTGCCAAAGCTCGATCGCTTCTGCCAAAGCTCGATCGCTTCTGCCAAAGCTCGCTCGCAACCGTCGAAGCTCGCTCGTTCTCGCTAAAGCTCGCTCGTAATCAACTTCCTCTAATTCCAGGTAACTGCGACCGCTCTTACTTTATTTGAGTTTTTATGTTCCACCTGATGGAGGGGGTGTCAGGTCTGGGGACGACCACGTCGCCCCTTCCCACGATCGAGCAAGACCCTGACTGTTATTCCCCTCCACAGGTTCATTCTGGCGCGGACTAAACAAACCCGCCGTATTCTTGGAGTCCCGGCCGTTTCTCTTGCGCAAAATATGACACGACCAGTGGAACAGAGTCCTGCGCACGCCCGGTCGTCTTCTTCCAGTGACGAATCTTCTTCCTCTGGGTCTTCGACCCGGAACTCGACTTCATCTAGCAGGTCCGGAACGCGGCCGGACAGAGGTGGGGTACCGTACTCCGAGGTTGTGGTTGCTGATACTGCAGAGAGCAACGCACGGGTTGCCAGTGAGGAAGGTGCTGACCATGCTGCAACCGACGTAACCGAGGCGGCCGAAAGAGATCACCAGGGCGACCATGGAGAAGATCCTGAGGTTGCTGCTGCAACGGATATGTCTTGGGTTTCTCTCAACCTGAGAGGTCAGCGCAGCAAGATTCAACGGGGAAGCCAAGACCTGGAGTTTCTTGCGGCCGAGCTAAATGAAGGTTGGAGGGTAGAAGGTATGGCCAAGGGGGAAGATATTGCAGCCTGGACTGACGTGTTAAAATTCACAATGTACCGCATCGTTTTCGAACGCATGGGTATAATTCCACCATTTACCAGGTTCCAACGCCAGGCTCTACGGTATCTTCAGGTCGCCCCTTCTCAGCTAAACCCGAACGCTTGGGCGTTTCTGCAGGCGTATGAAGATGTCCTTGTGGTTCTGAGACGACCGGTCTCCGTACGACTGTTTTTCCATTTGTTTGAGATGAGCTATGTTTATGAAAAAGGTTCTAAAGGCGCCCGCAAGGAAGCGGTTTCATTCAAAAACCGGTCAACATACAACTTCTTCAAGCCCTATTTGGAATCGTTGACGACCGGGTGGAAAAGGGAATTCTTTTGGGTAGTTCCTGAGTCGGCCGACGCCCACAGAGGTATCGCCCAAATGTCCAATGATCAAGAAGGAACCCCACTGTTTCCTACGGTGTGGAGTTTTAACCACTTCTCCAAAAAGCCGGGCCAGTACGCTTTCAAGGACGCTGATCTTGACGACCTGGACAGGGGAACGATCCATAGATTGAGAAGGATTGCATCCCTAGTCCCTGAGGGTCGCATCAAGGTTAAAAACGTTGTGGATGCTCGTTCCAAGAAGAACGTCAAAGCCGCTCTTGGTCGGTGGTCGCTCACACATTTTATTTTCTGTCACTGTTTTGGTGATTGTTTCTAACCATCTGCTTTTGCCTTTGCAGTTATGATGACCAACATGAATGACTTTGACCTGTTGGAGCAATGGGCGGCCGAGGACGGCGATACTTCGCCCGCCCGCGTCATACCTGTGGCTCACTCTGGGGGAACGCCTCCAACTGCTGTAACCGGATCTCAGCCTGATCGTCAGGATCCTCGGGCGGGCACACCAGCACAAGCCATTGACCTGAGCAGCCCACCCAAAAATCAAGGAAAATCTAAGAGGAACAGGTCGGTCGATGATGGGGGCGAGAAAAAGAAGCATAAGAGTGGAAAAAGCCACGGGCACAACCGGTCGCCCAACATCGACCTGCTTGGGTTGGGTGATGAAGACTGCGCTCGTTTCAAGGAGGAACCTTTCGAGGTGATGGCCGAGGTAATGAAGGCCGCTGGTGTTCTGTTCAGGAAGTATCAAAATGAAGAATCAGATCGTTTGGAAGGTAGGCGCCTCGCCCATAGATATTCATTGCTTGAAGACGACCTAGTCGATAAAAACTTTAAATTGAATTCTGCCTTGTCATTGCTCGCAGAAATGAGGGGCGAGCGAGACGGCCTGCTCAAGAAAATGAAAGAGCTAGAACCGAGAATCGAAGCGGCCGCTGACAATGAGAGAAAGCTTGTCGAAGCGGAACGCCAGCTTGTGACTGCTGTCTCTGCTCAAACACTGGCCGAGTCTTCTCTGGACAAGGCGGTCGCTGACAAGGAAGAAGCTGAAAAGAGGTCGAACGCCTCTCTTCCAAGAATAAAGAGCTGTCAAGCCAGGTTGCTGGGCTGAAAACTGAGCTGGAGGCAGTGGAGGCGGAAAAGAACAATTTAAGAGGTCGCTACAAGGACGTTCTTGACCGGGCCAAGGGAGCTGCGGAGGGTCAATTCGAAAATGCTGTCAGCCAGATCAAGATCCTCTACCCTGACTTGGGGGTCGATCGCGAGATTGTGCAAAGCACACATCGTGCGATTGATCATCAGATCGTCCGCCCCAAGAAGGTTGTGAAAGGGAAGGTCTTTCAAGAAGAGACGGTCGTCTATCAGGCCCCCAGCGACTCTTAACTCTTGATTTTCTTATGAATTGTAATCTTGCCCGCCTGCGAGCGGTGTTTGAATTGGCGCCCTGGCTTCGACCAAGGCGTCTTTGATTGTAATCAATGACAATTTCATCATGAATATGACCTGTTTAATTTCTTATGGGTCACTATTCGGTAACACTTTTTCAGGCCGCTCGGCGGCTATTGTTTGGGCCATTCGATGGCACTCTTTTTAGGCCGCTCGGCGGCTCTCGTTTGGGCCATTCGATGGCACTCTATTTAGGCCGCTCGGCGGCTCTCGTTTGGGCCATTCGATGGCACTCTATTTAGGCCGCTCGGCGGTTCTCGTTTGGGCCATTCGATGGCACTCTATTTAGGCCGCTCGGCGGTTCTCGTTTGGGCCATTCGATGGCACTCTACTGGTCGCTCGACTGCTACTCGCATGGTGAGCGACCGTGCATACAATTTGCATGAAAATAAAGTACACAAGTCGAATTTTAAGGTCGGTCCTCAGTAAAAAACCCCTGTGGGGAAAAAGAGCGACCGCCTGTTCTTTATTGATCAATCAATGTTTACAACTTAAACATAATATTTTCTCAGTTTATCAGCGTTCCATGTTCTGGGGATGGTCGCCCCTTCCATGGTTTCCAGCTCGTATGCTCCCTTCCCAGTCTTGCTGATGACACGGTATGGTCCTTCCCAGTTAGGGGCGAGCTTTCCCTGACGAGCGTTCTTATTCCCCACGTCGGCCCTCCTAAGGACTAGCTGTCCAATGGAGAACTCCCTCTTCTGGACGCGGGCGTTGTACCTTGCAGCGACCTTCTGTTTGATGAGTTGCTCTCTAAGTGACGCCTTGGTTCGCAGCTCGTCAACCAGGTCTAGTTCTTCTCTTGTTGCTTGCTCATTTGCGGCCGGGGTTGGTGGGTTGGTCGTCCTCCAACTTAGCTCTCCCATCTCAATCGGGATGACAGCGTCAGTACCATAGACCAGTCTAAATGGTGACTCCCCGGTCGATGAGTGGGGGGTCGTTCTATAGGCCCAAAGGACCGACTGTAGCTCTTCTGCCCAATTGCCTTTGGCTTCATCTAACCTTCTTTTCAGTCCGCGCAGCACTACCCTGTTGGCCGCTTCTGCTCGACCGATCTACCGCCTGAAGACTTTGTTCATCATCCTCTGGTAGGTCGCTCCGGCGTTCTTCAGACCAAAGGGCATTACCTTGTACTGGAAGTTTCCACGATCGGTCATGAACGCGGTCTTATGCCGATCGGGTGGGTACATAGTGATCTGATTGTATCCAGAATAGGCGTCTAGAAAAGACAGAAGTTTATAGCCCGCAGCCCCGTCGACCAATTTGTCAATGTTTGGCAGGGGAAAGGCGTCCTTCGGGCATGCCTTATTCAGGTCGGTATAGTCGACGCACATGCGCCACTTACCATTTTTCTTCTTCACCAACACGACGTTGGAAAGCCATGTTGTATACTTAATTTCCTCAATGAAATTGGCTTTGATGAGGTCGTCAACTTCCTGGGCGGCCGCCAATGCTTTCTCTTCACTCTGAGTTCGCCTCTTTTGTGCGACCGGCCTTGTTGTCTCATCAACGGATAGTTGGTGGCAGGCAATTTCAATTGGGATCCCGGGCATGTTTGATGCCTGCCATGCAAAAAGGTCTGCGTACTCCCTGAGGCAGGTGATGAGCTCTTGCTTGTCCTTTTCAGGTAGGTCGCTCCCCAACTTAACTGTCTTAGTTGGGTCGTCCATTAACTGAACATCGATCAATTCCCCGTGGGGCTCAGGCCTCTTGAGTTTATTCTTTAGCTCGCGGGCTAAATCGTCGTCGTCTTCCTCAGGGTCGCTATCTGGGTCGTATCGGGCATCCAGGTCGGCCACATTAACCTGATGCCCCTCGCCGAGATTCTGCGGTTTAGCACTTACCGCCTCCATATCACAAATCTCTTGGTAGAGGAAATGGCTCCTCATGGCCGCTTCCATGTCGGCCATCACTGTCACAACTTGGTCGTTTTTACTGTAAAACTTCATCTTCAGATGTACAGTTGAGGCTACGGCCTCCAATTTTCCCAGTGTTGGACGGCCAATGATGCAGTGGTAACACGATTTGATTGGCAGAACTAAGAACGTCGTTTTGACCGTCCTGTACGACGTGCTACCGCTCGCATCATCTCCAAAGGTAACAAGTAGTTCTATCGTCCCCAGTGGGTAGGTGGTCGCCCCATTGAACCCGGTCAATGGGGTTGGTACTGCTTGGGGAATGATCTCGCTCCTATCCACATTCAACTTGTCAATCAATTCTTCGAACATGATGTCGGCCGAGCTTCCTTGGTCGACCAGTATTCTTCTGACCTCAGTGTTGGCCATTACGGCCGATACTACCAAAGGGACATAGTTATTAACTTTACCATCAAGCAAGTCTTCGTCCCCAAAGGAAATGGGCGGCCTATTCGAGGCCGGCCGTGGGGTTGAAGTTGAACCGACCATCATGAGTTCGTTCCACTTCCTCTTCATCGCCTTGTTGGATTCTCTGATGTCCAACGGATTACCTCCATGGATGACCATGGCTACATTGCGGCCCTTCGACTGTCTGGGGTCGCGTTCTTCCTCCGAACTGTTACGCGCTTGCTCGATCGTTGAGTTAACGATCGCTTTACCCTTGTCATTGGCGGGTTGGCCAACAGCTCTTCGTTCAGGGCGATCGTTACCTTCATCTTTGACATATTGCCTCAACTTTCCCTTCTGTATGAGATCTTCTATGTCATCTTTTAGGGCCATGCAGTCATTGGTGTCATGCCCCTTGCTCTTGTGGTATCTGCAGTATTTCTTGGTGGGCCGACCTCCTTTCTTTAACACTAGGGGATCAGGTCGCCTGACACCAGTGAATTCGTTGTTCTGGCACTCCGTGAAGATCTGGGCGATCGGAGTGTTCAACTTTGTACGATGCTCGTACTTCTTAGGTCGGTACTCGGGCCTACTGTCTTGCCCCTTGGCCGGCCTGCCGTTCTCTTCCTTGGGACGCGCGCGGGCGCCCTTATCAGCGGCCAATTGCTCTTCATAGCCCATATGGTCGTTGGCCCTTCTAAGGAACAGCCCGAGGTCGTAATAGCGGTTCAAAGAGAACTCTTCAGCAAATCTGTGGTTCTTTCTTATACCACGCTTGAGATACTTCAGCTTGTCCGTGTCTGATAGGTTGCGGACTGTGTCAGCCTCTGTCATGAACCGGTCGATAAACTCCCTCAACGATTCATTCTCTCCTTGGACGACCGAATCCAAGTGCTCTTCATAGCGATACTGACAGCGGTTGGCTGTATAATTGGCTAAGAACATTGCCACAAGACCTTCCCAAGAAGAGACGGAGTTAGGACGCAGGGATTCCCACCATTCTAACGCCCGGCCTTCGAGTGACTGAGGGAATAGTCTGCACTTCATCGTCCGGCCTAGCTCTCTGTAGCTACAGTAGTTGTTTAAGTACATGAGGTGTTTATCTGGGTCCCCACGGCCGTTAAACTTGTTCAGGTTTGGGGGCTTCCTCAGGTCCCTTGGAATACGATAACGCCTGATTTCACTGGTGAAGGGTCCTTGTCCGGTCGGTATGGGATTCTGCCCGTAAGGCTGCATGGCGGCATAAGCTTGGTCGACGGGCAAACCGTAAAGGCCGACCGGCTGACCGAGGAGTCTGTCAGCAATTGGAGGGTGCCCATGGTTTTGTGGAGCATGTGGCGACGACCGTCTTCTAGGCCGTTCTGAATTGTTCCTTCTTGTTCGGCTGGTGGCACGGGAGACATCTCTAATTTCCCCGTTACGGTAGTCGTCAAACTCCTCATACGAGTCCCACGACCTGCTTCTTGATCGCCGGGATCCTGAGGACTCGTTTGACGAGTATCTTGTTGGCGACCCTTCTGACTCTGGTCGGTAGCTTGAGTCAGCATAGTCGTAATCTTCCTCGGGGGAACGTCGGTGACGACTTCTTCGATGAGGGGGCGACCTGTGGACGATCGCCCTTCTTGGAGGATTGCGTCGGGATACGCCTCGACGAGTAGGAGCTTCTCTTCGTGGTGGTGAACCATGGGGCCGAGATGGTTGCCCTCGGTGACCGCTGTCCGCACGCGGGCGGATTGAGATCGAGCCTCTCTCATAGCGTTCGATCAGCTCGTCTCGGTCAGCGATCACTTGATTCTTTTGCTCCAGAATTTGTATGAGTGCCTGGGTCACATGCTCTGGCAATGCTTCTGGGATTCCAGCTTCGGCCAACTCGGCCGGTAGTTGCTGGACCGGTTGGATAACTGGCCCGTGGCCGCCCTGTACCGAGGGATCTTGGCGAGGCTCATCTTGTGATTCATGAACGGTCACAGGCACGCCCTCTGGGGTCCGTTGAGGTCGGTTCTGCCCAGAGGTATTGAGCCTGGAAGAAGTGCGTTTCTGGCGTGGCGGCATGATTTGATGTGGAATAGCGCTCGGGCCTCCCACTGTGGTCGCCAATTGATCGTACCTGATCAATACGATGGGTTGTTGTTGATGATGTTGCTCGGTCGTTGGGATGAGGGACCGAGTTCTGAGCCGCACGCGGGTGGTACCTGCAAAGGCACTCCAACGCTCAAGTCAGAGGTGCTTCAACGGGCAGGGTCACAAGGTGAGTAAAACATACCTGAAGCCACATGCTGGTGTGGTATATATAACGCTGGCGTGCTAGCCGTTGCGGATTTTACGGGACCGGCCGCATCTTGCGGAGCAAGGTAGATGATGGGCCGCGTTGGGCCGGCCTTGGTCGAATGGGCCGCTGGCCCATGTTGCACCTGGTTGCTGCGCGCAGCACCCCCCCTTGCTGCAGGTTGCGCTGGACTGTCTCGTTGGGCCTATTGGGCCACTCCAGAACACCAACTGGTTAAAAATAGATTTAGGCATTAAGTTAATACTTGCCCCTAAATCACATAAAGCTTTACCAGTATAAGAGGTTCCAATGGAAAATGGGATTGTAAAACTTCCTGGATCCTTCAATTTCCTAGGAATTTTACTTTGCATGATCTGACTACATTCTTTAGTCATGGCAACTGTCTCAAATTCCCCTAATCTTTTTCTTTTGGTAAGCACATCTTTCATGAATTTTGCATAGTTTGGCATTTGTTGAAGTGCTTCTACTAAGGGAACATTTATGTGCAACTGTTTTAGTACCTCTAAGAATTTGCTAAATTGTTTCTCCTCATGTGCTTTTTTTAATCTTTGTGGGTAAGGAGGAGGAGGGTACTCAGGTACTAACTTAGGTGTAGGGATTTGAACTTCTTCCTCTAATGCAGGAGCATTGGGTGCTTCTACATTTCTTTCTTTGTTATTTTTCTGTTTTTCTTTTTCTCCCTTATCTACACTTTCCCTCTCATTTGATTTAATCAAATCCTTGCCACTTCTTAAGGAAATAGTTTTAACCTGCTCTTTTCCCTGTTTCTGGGAAGGAGCGGCTTCTGTATTAGAAGGTAAGGCACCTGATGGCCTTTGATACAAAGTTGTGGCTAACTGTCCTACTTGGGTCTCTAGATTCTTAATGGAAGCATCTTGAGTTTGTCTAGCTGTTCTTGTTTCTCCTATGAATGCTTTGAGCATATTTTCTCGAGAATTTTCATTGGTGGCTTGTTTTTGAGGTGGGAATCGTGGTGGTGTAGATGGTGCAGTATTAGATGCAGGTGCATTATTATTGCCCCATCTAAAGTTGGGATGATTTTTCCACCCAGGATTGTAAGTGTTAGAATAGGGGTTGTTATTTCTATTATAACCTACATAATTTACAGAAATAGGGTTGCTAGGACATTCCTCATACAAGTGACCTCCTCCACAATATACACAACTGGTGGTACCTGGAGGCGCTTGTTCTACTGCTGCTGCAGTGCTGTCTATTGATGCAACTGCATTAGATGCAGTGGCATTAACTGAAGTGAAGTTTTTTATTAAGTTAGCTAAAGTGGCTACCTGAGCAGATAAGGCTGTTACATCACTAACCTCATGTGCCCCTGATGGTTTCTTTTGGGCACTCATCCTCTCAGTAGGCCAACTAGAGCTATTAGCTGCTATTCTATCAATTAACTCACATGCTTCATTGTATGACAGATTTAATAACACTCCACCAGAAGATGCATCAAGCATTATTCTGGTTTGAGGTTCTAAACCATTATAAAAAGTTTCCATTTGAATAATAACAGGTAAACCATAATGAGGACATTTTCTTAAAAGTTCTTTCCACCTTTCCCATGCTTCAAATAATGATTCAAACTCTTTTTGTCTAAAAGATGTAATATTAGTTCTCATCCTGGCATTTTTGATAGGTGGGAAATATTTTCCTAAAAATTTTTCAGCCATTTCATTCCATGAATGGATAGAGTTAGGCTCTAAAGAGTTTAGCCAAGCCTTAGCTCTATCTTTCAAAGAATAAGGAAACAACCTTAATCTGAAAGCATCTTCACTAACACCGGGTAAGATAAAGTTACTACATACTTCTATAAACTGTTTTAAATGCAAGTGAGGATCCTCTAGAGGAGTTCCTCCAAATTGACCAATAGTTTAAAGCATTTGAAACATCATAGGTTTAAATTCAAAATGCACAGCATCAATATGAGGTCTAGATATGCTAGATATGCTAGTCTGCATTGGATCCTCCCCTCACCTCCTTCCCCTACGACCTGGCCTGAAGGCGGATCTAGACAAGAGCCGTGCTTCTCTACGGCAAGCCGTCGAGGGATGGGGAGCCTTGAGGGCATCTTATGAGCAAGCCCTCGCCATGTAGATCAAGAGAATGTTGAGGCCCATGCCACAGCCGAAGCCATGACCGGTGAGCCGCTATTATCTTTTGACCCTCCAACTTCTAGCAATGCCCCTACCGTCGAGGTAACTACAAACCCCTGGGACGACATTGCCGATGAAGTGGGGGCGCTAGTATCAGAAGTATGCCCGTCGATGACTCCCACATCCGAGGGTCTGGAGATGTTGGGTGAGGCTGCAGCTGCCGAGACAGATGAAGTCATAGCAAGTGAGGTTGCTGCGGTGGTGGACATTGTGACAGCTGTTTTGCGGCTAAGGGGGCGGAGGTTGTGTCAGGCGAGGCTATATTGGAGACCGAGGCCAAAGCTGAGACCCCTGCGGTGGCTGCTACCTCTGGTGAGTAGTGTTAGAGTCTTTCCTCATCGGTAAATCTGTAGTTTTAACACTAGGTTGTCGTTGTGTGCAGAGCCACTATAACAATTTCTTCTTTTACGATTACCAATTCTCTTTCCCTTGTATACTTTCTCATAGAGTAGGATAATATGCTTTGAGATATTTGCCATTGATTTTCGTTTTGATCTCTTCTCCGTCTTGCGTAATCAAACGGTATGCCCCACCGTCGTACACTTCACTCACAACGTAGGGCCCGTCCCAATTCGGGGACCACTTGCCAAACTGGGGATCTTTCCTCCCAAGTGGCAGAATAGTCTTCCACACAAGGTTGCCCTCAACAAACTTCTTTGGCTTGACGTGTTTGTTGTAGGCTCGGGCCGTTTTGGCTTTATTCATCTCAATTCTGCTGAGGGCAGCCAGCCTGTCATCGTCCACCGAGTCCAATTCCATTAACATGGCTTGTTGATATTCATCCATGCCAATGGAGTGTTGCCGAGCTACTCTTAGTGATGCCATACTGATTTCTAATGGTAGCACGGCATCCTGCCCATAGACTAAGCGATAGGAAGTCGCCCCCATGGCCGTGGACTTAGAATTTCTCATGGCCCAAAGGACCTCGTTAAGGGTATCGTGCCACCGTCGAGGCTTATCCTCTATGTTCTTCTTGATGAGCTCAATGATGATCTTGTTGGTAGCCTCTGCTTGTCCATTTGCTTGAGCATAATAAGGAGACGAGTGTCTCATCTTGATGTCGTATTCTTGAGCAAATGCCATCACCTGTTCCCTGGTGAACATTGTGCCTTGATCGGCCGTGATGGTTTCAGGAATGGCCAATCTATATATGATTTGGTTTTCGATGAACTTAATCACCGCAGCCTGATTGACACTCCCTAAAGGTGCGGCGCTTCTGTAACACCCCGATAATTTCTATCTTGTAGAAATTACCGAAGCGCACGACTGGCATACATCAGAGTGACTTCCTTTTTAAATACTGAACACATACTAATACTCGATGCTAAAAACCCATCAAGTTCGCTTACATAACTTAACATAAAATACATAAAGCGTTCTTACACCACTCAACTAGTGTTCAGCACCAAAAACCGAAAGTCTGCGGAAGCGATTTACAACTTGAAAGACATAAGTCGTACAATCGAATAGTCTTAAGATACTGAATAGAAATACAGAAATACAAGGGAAACTGAAATACAGGACATAAAGAAATAAAGATAGTCGCTGCTCCTCAAGCGTCTCCATAGCCGTGCCTCACGGTCTTCAACTTTCCCTGCTTAACTGAAAAACAACAACAATCGATTGGGTGAGACAACTTGTCTCAGTGAGTTCTATCGCGACCCCTTACTAATCCTCTCGGTTCAATTATGCTTGATTCATTATTCTGATTCTAATTCATAGTCCTCAAAATTGACTATGTGGCTAACTAACTGAATTTGTCCTTATAACCCTCAAGCCGGTTACAAGACGCAACTCATAAACTAAACTAAACGTTGTCCTCATAACCCTTAAGCCGGTTACAAGAAACAACACATAAACTGAACTGATATTTTAGCGTGTCACCGGTCACTTGGCATAATAAGCTCCCGGTGAACCCGTCCCCACTAATCGGCTGGGTCCCTGATAGGGCCTAGGTTCATAGGGCTCATGACTTCCCCTCCCCTAGCACACTAAATTGAAATAGGGTCGTCACCCTAACTGAACTGATGTATATATTTTAATATACCTGAACTGAACTGAACAATGAACTTATCATAACAATAAACTGAACATAATTATGAACTTAACTTAACATGAACTGAACCTAACATAAACTTATTACTAACGTGATCTAATTACTAACTTAGTCTAATTATTAAATGATCTCACCTGGATTACTAAGGTTTGCTAACTTAATCGCTGAACGAATACCAAACGGTCCTAGTATAGCTACCGTGTACCCACATTAGGACTTCAACGACCCGTGTGCCCTGGGCAGATTTCAGAATGTGCTAGTTTTCGTTGTTTTCGTTCCGTTTCGCTTTCCGATCGTTTCCAATCCGTAACCCGATCAACTTCCAACCTTCAAACAGGTTTCATACATATATTTCCAGACACAATTCAGTCATATAGCAATCAATCATTCCACAATCATGACAAGCAAATTTCCTAATTTTCAGTCCAACAATTCAATCAATTTCATGATTCCAATGCGATATTTTCATAAAGCGGTTTTACACCAGATTTTCGTAAAAACACGCGATTCGTTTTAGAATACATGACACATGATTTTAAATCCCTAGTGAGTATAGAACTCACTTATTTGCCGAGACTTCAAGGATTCGACCGTTCCCGAGAACCACGAACTCTCCTAGGACTCGATCACAACACCAACTCACGAACTATCTCCGGAATCGCTCCAAAACTGTCCCAATCAAACTCAGCTCCCACAATTTCGAATTGGCAAAGCACCAACACCCCTAGTGACTCCAAGACTTCATGCTTGACACTTCTATTACTTCTTGCTGGCCCTAAGATGTACTCCATAGCTCTCCATTTCAACATGCAAGGTTCAGATTTTGTGTTTCGCTTGGTGGAGCTTGGATAGGCCTTCAATGGTGATTTATGGAGGAGGGGGATGATGATTATAAGTTTGGTATTAATGGAAAGGTGGTGAAGAGCTGATTCTGAATATGCTAAAAGATTGAGCATGCATGGGAAAAATGAAAAACCCTCTTCTTCCCTTGATCCTCCACCTTCGCCCTCTCCCCTCTCATTCTTGTTGGTTCTGAATTTCTGAATTGAAGAATGAAGTGTATTCATTTGTTCCAGCTAATTGGGTTATTATATAGACTAGGTAAAAATACCACTATGCCCCTCACTTAAACATTTCTTTCCTAATGACTCCTTCACTCCTAATTAATCTAATGTGATGCAATAAATTCAATTAAGCACATCATTTGCATAATAAATCAATCAAGTATATACCAATCCAATTAATTTATTTTAATTCAAGACAATAGTTCACTCAATATCAATTCACGCCAAATAATTTAATTAGCGAAAATTGGGGATATTACAGCTTCCACCCACTTGGTGAAGTAATCGGTGGCCACAATGATGAAGTTATGGCCCTTTGAGCTCGGAGGGTATATCTTACCGATTAGATCCATGGACCACCCTCTGAATGGCCAAGGTTTGACAATGGGATGGAGCTCGTCTGCAGGTACTCTCTGAATTGGTCCATGCAGCTGGCAAGCCTCGCATCCCTTTGTAAACCCGTGATCGTCGGCCAATAGTATCCATATCTGTAGATCAGCCATTTCATGATGGGGCCAAACCTATGTGCACCACAGATCCCTACATGGATTTGTGCCATCACCATATAAGCATCCTTTCTTTTGAGGCATCGCAACAACACCCCATTGGCGCTTCTCTTATACAGGTCGTCCCCTATCAAGATATACTTAAGTGCCTTCTGCTTGGTTTTGAAGTCAGTGTCAGCCGTTGGATTACGGAGGTACTCTGTCAACACTCCCATCCAGGCATTAGCAGGATCCTCTTCGGCCGAGACCAGGGCATCTTGTTGCAATACTTCGACCACCAACTCCTTGTAACCAGAAGCTTGTTGGGCCAAGTCATTTGCCTCTTGGTTCTCTCTTCTGGGGACTGGTGTGTGGAAAACATGTGCAAGTATACACAGTCCATAACAAGTAATACAGTGTTTAGAACAGGTCGAACCCACAGGGATTGATGAACTCTTTCAAAAGTCAATATTATGTAATTTAGAGAAAAGTAACCAATTTAACAAGATAGTTGATATTGGTGAGTATCACAAGTAAGTTAGAATAAAGCAAAGTGTAAGTAGTTGTAATGCAAATATAGAAAAGCTAGTTGGAATGTCTTCCCTAAGTAATTTACTTATAAGTGTTTAATGCAGTTATGATGCAGTTGCACTGAATGCTGTTGCATTAGTTGTGTGCCTTTCAGTCACTTTTCTTCAGAGTTTCATTACAAGCTTCCTATGTCTAGGCTTGCTAAATAAGTTCACTCTTGTCTTTTAAAGTACCCACAGTATCACCCTATGGACTATACTATCCTATGTCTAGGACTTAGTATGGTTTTCACAAAGTTTCCTTTATGTAAAACACTCACCCATATTAGTTCTTGAGTTCTTAATTGTAAACCATATCTGCTTTTACAAATCTACCTATTCTAAGTGATCAATCTCAAAATAAGTGTTGAAAGTATTATCAAGCAAGAACTAAAGTGCACACATCATATACTTGTATTAAACTTACTTAAAAGCTCATTAAATGGTTAGAACAATTCCAACTAAGAGAGGTTTAGCTCAACATAGACATTGCAAGGCAAATATAAACAGAATAGAACATGTTTATATAATTGAAATCACAAAAGAGAAACAAGAAGATAGAGTTTACACAAGTTGTAGCTCTTAGCATGAATCCTCCTAGCAATGTAGTTGCATTAGCTTCTTAGCATTTTGATAAAACTATGAAATCGAGGTAAGGAGGATTTGTCACTTCCTTCCTTTCCTTATTACAAAATAGAAACTAACTATGTATATTGAAATTTAAATCTAACTTATGGATTGTGATCTATTTTCAAGTGAAGGAGTGAAGTCTTTATATAGTCTTCAAGAGAGGTGCTTCCTTCCTTCAAGTTGAAGTAACTTTGATGGTTGCATACATGGATACTTTACAGCAGTTGATTCCCATGTGAAGTCTTCAATCAAGTGTATAGGGAGGTCAAATGAGATAACAACATGTGTCCCTACGTTGATGACTCGTCATAGCTACGTGGGAATTGTAGGCAACGAAATACGAGGTGTTCTTGCTTTAGGAGACCAAGCATGAGGTCATCAAATGCAAGTGGATGGCAAGTGGATGTGCAAGTGGATGGCTCCAACCTTCAGGCAATGCAGTTGCAGTGCAGTAGCATTGTGCGGAGCCAGCACAGTTGTAAGTGCAGAATCAATGCAGGAGCATTTGATGCAGGAGCATCTAGACTGCACTGAACAAACTCATTAAACATACCACAATATATCCAAAATGGCCTACTAACAACTATAATCATGTTAAACACTCAAGTTATCACATATTACATAAAATACTTTATAAACTCTTTATCTTTGCTTGAAAGAGAGCAATTTACTAAGTTTAAACATATGAATAACTCTATATAAAATAGAGTTATCAGGGACATACATGATAACTGCATCAGCGAACAACTTCAACAAGTTATGCACCGAAGCTCGCAACTGTCTGAGTTTCGTGTTGTAACACTTGTATTCCCCAATAATCTACTGAATCACCAGCTGCGAATCCCCCTTTATTTCTATGTATTGGGCTTTCATGGCGGCTAAGATATCAAGTCCTGTGATCAAGGCCTCGTACTCAGCCTGATTATTGGAAGCTTGATCCCCTATGCTGCACATGAACCTCCAAGTTTGGCCGCAAGGACTGGTAATGACTACTCCAATGCCTGCCCCTGTTTGGGTGCTTGATCCATCAAACATGAGGACCCAAGGCTTTAGGACCAAGTAGTTAATAGACTCGGCTGGAGTGTTGTGTATTTCTACACAAGGATGTTGAGCCAAGAAATTGGCCAAAGCTTGTCCTTTGACTGCTCTCGGAGGCATATGAGCCAATGCAAACGCATTTAACTTAATGGCCCACTTGACCAGTCTTCCCTGTAAGACGGGCCTATTAAGGAGATACCTGATAATATCCACTTTGCACACGACCAAAATTTCTTTAGGTAAAAGATAATATTCAAGTTTAGTACAAGCATTAAACAAAGATAAACGCGGCTTCTCAATAGGAGAATATCTAGTCTCAACATCATTGAGAATCGTGCTAAGATAATATATAGCGCGCTCGGTGCCATTATCATCATTTGAGCTAACAAGTAGCCGATAGCTTGGTCTTCAGCCGCAATATATAGCTTCAAAGGCTTCCCAGGCTGCGGAGGCACCAAGACAGGGGGATTAGTTAAGGCAACATTGATCTGGTCAAAGGCTTCCTGTTGTTTGGGTCCCCATATCATCTCCTCAGTATTATTTATCCTCAACAAGGGTGAGAAATCTTTCATCTTTCCGGCGAGTTGGCGATGAATCTCCTTAGGAAATTGATCTTGCCTAGTAAACTCTGCAGCTCCTTCTTAGTTCTGGGGGGTCTTGCCTCTAGAATAGCTCGAGCTTTGTTCTTGTCTACTTCAATGCTCTGGTTGTGCACTAAGAAACCTGGAAAATTGTCTGCAGATACGCCAAAAGCACATTTAGCAGGGTTCATCTTGATATTGTGGAGCCTCATCCGTTTTAGAGCTTGTTCAAGCTCCACTAGGTGGGCTTCGAAATTCTTGGATTTGGCCACCACATCATCAATTTATACCTCCATGCTTTTACCAATGAGGTCATGGAAAATAGCATTCATGGCCCTTTGGTATGTGGCTCCTGCACTTTTGTGGCCAAAAAGCATTACCAACCACTCATAGATGCCTAAGGCGCCAGGGCACCTAAAGGCAGTCTTATGGGTGTCAGCATCGGCCATGTATATCTGGTTATAACCAGAATAGCCGTTCATAAAAGTCAAGATGGCATTGTTAACCGCAGCATCGACAAGCATATCGGCCACAGGCATACCATACTCATCCTTTGGAGCGGCCAAGTTCAGATTTTTGGAATCAATACAAACCCTGACCTGACCATTCTTTTTTATCACAGGGACTTTGACAGTCATTCTACGTACCTTGCAGTTCTTATGAATCCTGCCTTGAGCAATGTCTCCACCTCTGCTTTGATCTGTGACATTAGCTGCGGGCTGAACCTCCTTGGTGGCTGCTTATGGGGCTTGCAACCTTCCTTGATGGATAACCTATTCTCTACCAAGGCTCTATCAAGGCTTGGCATTTCATGGTAGTCCCATGCAAAGCAGTCACGGTAGTCCTTTATCAAAGCTACAACCTGATCTCGCTGTTGGAGTTGTAGTTTGCCACTAACCTTAGTTATCCTCGGCTCACTTTCACTCCTTAGGTTCACTTCCAACTAAGGATCTTGAGCTTCAAACATGAGTATCTTCCTCTGGATGGGCTATATGTAGGGAGGTTTGACCAGCGTCCCGTCATTGGGGTCATCCGAAGCTTCTCGGTAGAGGTGTTTTGAGCGTTCGTGCTCTTCATTCACTCCACCAAACATAGCCTCCTCAATGCTGGATTCAATTTGGAATAGGTGCACCGATCCAGCAGGCTCTGTACTTCTGTTGGGAGATTAATCATCATCCTTATTGCCAGGCCGTGGGTCAACCAACATTTTGAATTCAAAACCTCTCTTAGTCCAGTCACATGATTCTATGCCTCCTTCCTCATAATTTCCTGGGATGGAAATAGGATGCAAGTGAGGGGAGTAGAAAACAGCCTCAAACATTTCCACCTCTGCAGGGAATGGATTAGGATCTGCCTCAACTATTTCCACCTTATCTCCTATCCATATCATTAGCTTCTGATGCAGAGTAGAGGAAACACACTCACTGGTATGGATTCAATCCCTCCCCAAGATCACAGCATATGAGGGCTTTCCTTCTATGACGAAGAAGGCCGAGCGAGTTACCTTGGTCCCAATTGTTACATCAGCCACCAACACTCCCAAAGCGTGGGATGGGTGGCCCATGAAACTAGTCATGGTCATAGTGGTTGGGATGAGGTCTTCGGCATTCTTCCCCAACTTCTTCATGGTGGCTAATGGCATAATGTTCAGCACAACACCACCATCTACGAAGACCCGATTAAACAGCTTCTCATTCAGATGGGCTTTGATGTACAATGGCTTCAAGTGTTTAGTCATTTCTGCCGTGTTTCTCAAACAACATCCCTTCCGTAACTGCCCCTTCAGGCACGGTTAAGGCAGCCCATTCGGCTTCCTCGGTAAAGACATCTCCCTCGAGAGCTATTGGCTGATCCTTATTTCCCCAGAATTCTGGTGGGAGAAGGCTCACCATTTCTATGTCAACATAACATTCCCCATCAGCCCCGTCCATGATGTCATCAAGGATTGACCCTGTCAAGGATTCCCCATCAAAATCCAATGGGCCAAAGGCGTTCTCTTCATCTTCCCCCAAGAGGTTGTCCTCTGCAAGTTCTTCCTCTGTCATAGATCCTTCAACCTGGGGTACACTGACTGGATGTGGTGGCTTAGGGTTGTTGGCCCCATACAGACACTCTATCACTGCCTCAGTGAGCGGGCTATGGGGCACATCCATCATCCCTATCATGGTGTGGGATCTTCCTCCTTTTTAGTGGGTGCACTAGGGCCAGCTACGTCAAGGGTTTGCTGCTCCGGAACTGTGTCCTCGGTCGGCTTTTGGGAAGACTTGTTCCAACGTCGTAGCAACAGTGGCTGCGGGGATGGTCCGGGCGTTCCCTTCTCTAGCCGAAGTGAGCATCTGAAGCGTCTCTCTCATTCTGTTAAAAGCTCTCGCCCTTTGTTGCCTCCTTTTCCGTGAGCGTGATTTGGAGGCCACCCTAGATGCTGGTGCTTCCACTACTGTCTGCGTCATCCACTGATTCTATAGCACCTCTGAAGGTGGCTTCACATTTTTAATAGCCCTTAATTCACAGTCATTCCAAACAGTAATGTCCACCGATGTTGAACCTTGAGCCCCAGTGACTTGCACTACCCTTCTTTCCTCTCTGGGATGAGATTCTTTCCCCGAATTTGGCATGGTGGTTTGTCCAATGGGATCATCGGCATGCCGACCATGCCCCCCAGGTGAGACATGCTGAAGTCTTTCTCTCAAGTCTCTAGACCGAGGGATGTGCCTATGAGGGTGAGCTTGGATAGGTGTAATTCTATAAGATCATGGACAAGCTTCCCCGGCTTTGGGAGATTCTTTTGGGTTCCATGAGGTTGACTCGGTCCTCCCAACTGCAACTTTTTGTGCAAAAGAGCCATGCGGTCTGCCACAGTAGATCCTTTAGGGGTGGCCCCAATCGGTCGAAGACAGACACCTTCCTTTCTAGAGGGCCTCCTGCTTGGGAACCCACACATACTTCTTCTTTCCTTTCCCTCGGTCGCTCCCTGAAAATGAGACCATATTGATATTCATGTTGGGGAAAGGGTCAGTATCAACACTCATCTTCGGTGTCCCCTTGTCGGCCATTTTGAACCTTCCTTTCCTTATGGCTTCTTGGATAGCTCGACGAAAGATAATGCAATTGGAAGTAGCATGATTGAATGAATTATGCCACTTACAATATTTATTCCCCTTTATCTCTTCCGGAGAGGGTATCTTATGGCCATCAAGGAGTTTAATCTGCTTATCTTTGAGGAGGTAGTCAAATATTTGGTCGGCCTTAGATATGTCAAAGGAGTATTCAACTTTACTCTCCGCCTCGTCCTTCTCCTTTCCTTTGGCAGGTTTAAGGGTATGACAGAGGTAGGCCTTCCCTTTAACTATCTCGGCCACCAAGATGTCTGCCGTGTAATCGGCTGATTCATCATAATCTGAGTCCTCGGTTGCATCAACTACTGACACCAACTGAGGCCCTCGACCCCTAGTAGCTCTCTTCCTTTCTCTCTCCTGTATGAACTGCTCAATCTGAACTGGCCTAGAAGCCAAGCCACTGCAAGCTTGTCCCACAAGTTTCTCCTTCAATTGAGGGTGCATTCCAGAGATGGCCGTGGAAGTAAGTTGAAATTCTGGGAAAGGTACTGAGCACTTTCCGGCCATCTTTCTGAATCTTTCAATGAATCTGTCACAGCCTCATACACATTCTTCCGTAGATTCATGAGATCGATTGCGGAAACTTCAAGCTGTGGCCAATAAAATCTGTCATGGAAGCACATTTCCATGTCTGCCCAGGTCTGTATAGAATCAGGTGGGAGAGAAGAATACCATGAGAAGGCAGTTCCTGTCAAAGACAAAGGGAACAGCTGCAGCTTATGGAACTCATTCTGGTTTCCTTCCCCACATTGGGTCGTGAATCGGCTGATGTGCTCCATAGTGGACTTGCCATCATCCCCGGAGAATGTGGCAAAGTCAGGGTTTTGAATCCTCTGGGCAGAGGCACCAATCTATCCACCCATTCGGGGTAAGGCTTCCTGTACACTGGCCTGTCGAGCGGTTTCAACTGAACACCAAAGAACTTCTTGATGGTATCAGCTATCAGATTAGGGTCCAGGAGTTGGGGACCCGATGGTCTTTCAGGTGGAGGCGTTGGTCGCCACATTGTATCTGGGAGACCCTGCGCCCCTGACTGCGGTGGTACCTGAGGTGGAGCGTCTGTCCAACGAGACTGGCAACGAGAGAGCCCATGGGAGAGGTAACTAGAGCGTCAACGGGAGTGCCAACGGGGATGCATATTTTACCTTTAATGTCCAAATGTACATTATTATGGATCAATGTAATTCTAGTTGTCAATCTCCTTTAATTTCTTCGACTCAATATAATTTTCATTTGTATGTTATATGACATAATACCTATCTCTTTCCGCTTTCAATTTCAAATCATACATTTTGGACATTGTTCACAACTTATGATTATCATCCAATTCACTATTATGACTTCATGGCAATACACTGACCATACAGTATCACCCGTGTGTATTCACGGGTAAAATACGAGTTTATAGATAAGAGCATGATTAGCGCAGGTGCTTAATAGTGACAACAAAACATAAGATGAATGTCTTCTTCAATCTCATCTTCGACAGCCATTAGCATTAACCCTTCTGAGTCAGAGTCAGAATCTGTGTCTCCATCACTTGCAAATTTGGCTTCAGCATCTTTATCTCTAGGAACCTTCTTGTTCTTGCATTTGTTCCTATAGTGCCCAAATTGCTGACAGTTATAACACTGCACTTTCGACAGATCTTGCTTCTTCTTGTCGAAAGGTCCTTGTTCTTTCTTCTTGCTGCTTGATCCCTTTTCTTTACCCTTTTCTTTCTTGTTGTTTGCTTTCCATTTTTTCTTAGAGGAGTATGATAACAAGGCTTGTTCGGTTTCTTTCTCTGAACTTCTCTGCCTTATTCTCAATTCATGAGCCTCTAAGGAACCTTGAAGTTCATCTAACTTCAATTCATCTAGGTCCTTGGATTCTTCAATAGCAGTAACAACATAGTCGAATTCCTGGGTTAAGGATCTAAGCACCTTTTTGACTTTACTTGTTTCCGACACAGTTTTACCATTGCCTTTCATTTGATTAGTTAAAGCTACTAACCTCGTAATGAATTCTCCAATTGATTCTCCATCTTTCATCTTCAAGGCCTCGTACTGTTTTCTGAGCGACTATAGGCGTATCTTCTTCAGTCTATCTGCTCCTCCATACGAGTTCTTGAGGACATCCCACGCTGCCGTTGCTGACTCGCAATCAATGATCAGGTTCAGGATGTTGGAATCAACACTTTGGTGAATCAAGAACAGCCCTTTTCCATCTTTCTTTCTCAGCGAATGGTGGTTGTTCCTCACCGCTTCCGTGGCGTTTGCTGCCAATGGTGGAACACCATCATTCACGACATCAAGTACATCTTGATACCGAAACAGGACCTTCATCTGCGCACACCACTGTTTGTAATCCTTTCCATCAAAGATTTGGAGGTTCCCCGGAATACCTCCACCAGAGTTATCACGCGTTGCCATGAGTCTTGAAGGATCTTGAAAGGATCTTTAAAGCTCTTGATACCAGTTTGTTGGGGAATACTGCGGAATAGTAGAAGGAACAGAGGCGCAAAAGAGAGGGAAAGATTAGGGCAAAACAATGGAATAGTAAAACTGATTAACGTATATTGAAATTACACCCTACTAAGTGAATATATATACATGATGGTGCCAGGCCCATTTCGACTAGGCCCACATTTCGACTAGGCCCATAATAGGCTTACTTCCTACACCTACCTATATTACAAGCAATTGAATTACAAGTTATATCTCAATAGATCTAAACAAAAAATCATCCAAAATTACAAAGAACAAATGCAGAAGAAGATGATCACAGTGAGTCAAGCACTCTGTTTCTGGGTGAACCGAACAAGCTGGAGAAGAAGATGATCGATCAACGACGAGCGGTGGCAAGCGACGCTGAGCGGCGGTGAAAGATGATGGATCAATGGGATGAGGCGAGACCGCGAGAGTGGGATCATAGAGAGGAAGGGAGGGAGATGAAAAGAGAGTGAGCATAGAGATGAAACAGAGAATAAAAATTAGAGTTGTGAGGGTGTGAGGGAGATGAAAGAAAGAGTGAAGCATAGAGATGAAACAGAGAAGAAAGGGAAAATGAAAAGTTAGAGAGGAGAGAATTTTTTTTTTTGTGATTATGAATGAGAATAAAAACTTTATTGGGTTTGGTGGTGAGAATGTTCTAGAGTACTACTTTCCAACGGTTAAAAAAATGGCATTTAAGGGATAATTAAATTAAATTAAATTTATAGTAATAAATTTTAATTACAAACAAATATAAATAAAAAATAAACATGTGGGGTCGGGTATAGGTATAGTTATTTATAAATAAACAACTACATCGGAGAGAAAACTAATTAAGTTTCTTATAAATTACTCTAATCCTATTTCGCAGTTTGCACTCACAAAAATCAATTTAGTTTACCCAAATAAGCTCCCTCTAGTAAAGGTGCTCTAAATAGTTTAATTAACTTTTTTTAATTCGGTTGTTCTAATATTGGTATTATGGGATGGTCCTCATGCAAACCAAATCGATATTAAGTTGTCAAACCCAATGACTATGTTGTTAATGGTGTGTTTGATTTGCTTAAAAGCAGAGGACTGGATCAGACAACTGCAGTTGCACCCAGTTTGATTTGAAAAACTGTTCATGGCACTGGACAACAGTGGGGGAAATGGACTGGACAAAACCCCAAATTCCTGTCCTCACAAAACCACGGTACAAGTTTTTGTCCACTCCAAAAATACTATTTTTATTTCATACTCAATAAATGTTTTCTCCTATCTCTCCCCTCTACCTCTCTCTCGGCTATCCATCTCTCTCCTCTATCCTCCCTCTCTCTCTTCCTCTCCCCCTCTCATATCTCATTCTCTTCTTTCTTTCTCTCTGTCTCTCTCTACATCCCACCTCTCTTCTATATATCTTCTCATACCATTACTCCTGTCTCCCCCTCTCTCCTCTATCGTCTCTCTCCTTCACCAGCCCTATCTCTCCTTTCTCTCTCCCTCCATATACCTCTCACCTCTCTTTTATATATCTTGTCATATCATAACCTCTATTTCTCTCTCCCTCTCACTCTCTCTCTCTCTCTCTTATTATTTTCACTATAGTTTTATAATTATATTATAATAAATGTTATATAAAATCATTATAAGCAACATAAAGAGAATTATAGTAAATTTTAAGTTTTTATGCTTGTGTTGTCCAATGTTAACCAAACGGCATAAATGTTATTTAAAATTATTTTCACTATAATTTTATAATTTTATTATAATAAATTTTAAGTTTTTATGCTTGTACTGTCCAGTATAGTATTTACCTGTTTGCGAATCAAAAGCACCCTAAGTTACAAAATTTAGGGATTGATTTGGTGAATTATTGTTTCGCGTAGGGAATGAAATATGGAATGAGATGAGCTGTTATACCACATACATTGAGAGAGAAATCAGTTTGGAGAAGATTTTGTACAATCTACCATGGACGAACTTGAGGAGGAGGCTTAAGAGGAGAATTTCTTCACTTCCCTTGATGAGCTAAAATGAGAACCATCACTTGTACTCTTTATCTAGGTGCAGTGAGGGAGTAACATAACACCAAAAAGATGGAGCATTAAAAAAATGGTGGAAGAGGAAAAATATAAAGGGAGGAAAAAGATAAAAAATGCGTGATATATTTATGGTTTAAATGTTTTCCGTCCCTACAAATATAGTTGTTTTTCAAATAAATCTTTACAATTTTTTAAAATAAATCCTTGCAAAATAATTTTTTTCTTTCAAATATTCCCTTCTGTTAGTGAATCGTTACAAAAAAGTTGACGTGTTTAATGGAGTGCCGAGGTGTTATTTCTTTTTCATTTTTAATTTTTTTATTGACATATGAGGTGAATGCCAACTCACCTTTGTCTTCATTTTCCTCCTTCCTCCCTCTCCTCTCTCATCTGCCATCTCTCTCACTCTTTCTTCACCACACCAACCCCAAATCAATTTCAAAAACCCCAAAATCAATTCCACTAACCCCGTCATCACCATATCTCTCTCAAATCTCAACACAATCTATCCCCTTCACCTTGAAATCCACCAACCCCAAAATCAATTTCAAAAACCCCAGAATTTTTTTTCTGCAAAATTGATTTTAGAAACCCCGAAATGAAATCAATTTGGGGATCATGTGGCGTTCGCACAACTCAACAATACCAACAAGAGGGCTTTGTCGGAAATCAAGTAAGGAAAAGTCAAACTCAACATCAGTGGCGGCGGAGAGGAGACTGTCGTTCTGGAAACTTCCAGAAGCACTTCTAGGGTTGGTAAGGTAACTGTCGAATTGGTCGAAAACAGTTATTGGAGATTAATGAGAAGAAGATGAAGGGATTGTGAATGTAAAGGTTTCTTTTCTATCTCTGTCGCTGTTGCTAACCATCATCATCATCAGTTTCAGTTTCAACAATACAATGGTAAAGTTTCAACCTTTGAGTTGAGTTGAGACCAACGAGTGAAGAGAATGAAAGTGAGTGTGTGTTTGTGTGTTTTTGGGCTCTTTCTTTCGTCTTTTGATGGGTTTGATGATGTTGTTGGAGGAGGTTGCGCCACATGATATCCATACATTGTCGTTGCCTAACAATTTTGATGTTACAGAAACTTCGGATAATTCTCGTAAAGAAAGTGGGACAAAATTGAACTATGGAACGTTGAAGGGCGGTTTTTGCAATAAAGGTTATAGGAGACCACCTTATATTAAGAATACCTTGAATGATGTTTCATCTTCATTGGGGGGCAGTTCAGTTCAAAATGAAAGATCTTTACCTCCAGTAAAGACTTCAACCAGTTTTGATGCTTCTGTTCAGGACAAACATACAATGGAAGTAAGCAGAGGAAATAGAAATGTGGGCTTGAGAACACACAACAAATATTCTGATTCTATTAGTTATGATCTAGTTGCAGACTTGCCAAAGACTAGTAATATTCATGAACCCGGCATTCAGAGCGAGCAAAGTGAAACAAAAAAGAAACCAAGCTCACGGGTCTCAGTTCCCTACTTTGATTCTGATGATAGCAATTTTGAGGATGTGCTTCATAAATAGAAATCAGCTAGTGTTTCCCATCCTATTAGTAGAGTATCTCGAAGGACACCAGCTTCATCAAAAATTGGTACTGGTTTAAGCTCGAAGGATGCTCCTACCGAGGCTTCCGTGACTCCTGTTACAAAGCTAGGATGGAAATCTTCAAGGGTTTCGGAGAGTAAAAACCAAACGGCCTCACCTATAAAGAAGAGCTCTGAAAGTTGGGCAGGATCTAAGCCTAAATCAGCAGAAAATGAAGCATCTAAGCAAAGTTCTGAGCCTAATAGATTATTGGATGAGAATATTATAAATTCATCTGCAAGGGTGCAACCTTCTAGTTCTCTTCCAAAAACAGTGGTAAAAGATAGTGAGAGGCAAAAGGCTTCAGAATCTCTAAATTCTGATGGAGGAACTCCCTCTAAGAAAACTGTTCATGTTCATCCAAAGTTACCTGATTATGATTCCTTTGCTACTCATTTCATGTCTCTTAAGAAGGATCGTCCTTGAACTTCGCTCGCTTTTTTCTAGCAATATAGCTCCTCGGTCTATAGCCAGTATATTCTTACATATAGTTGCGTGATATAAGATTCGGAATACTTTTTTAGGAAAAATGATACTATTGCATGTATTCTATTCATTTTTTTGGATATTTTGCTAGTACTATATTTAAATCAAATTAACTAATATTGTAAGGACTAAAAAAATCAACAAAGATCACATATATTCCTGGACATTTTAGAATATTAAGGACTAAAAACTACCTTCTAATTTTTATGGATTGAAAACAGAATTAACTTACTAATAACGGTTGGTCAGAGTGGTCCTCAAGTTCGGATCACAACTTAAGATCTTAAGTTAATAGTAATAACTCTATTGAGAGGAAAACCACACAAACCGACAAAACCAAATACACGTGGTTACCATGTTCCGTGGTTGGACTTAAATTAAAATTGATTGTCTCATTCCTGTAATTTTTCTGTTTTCAAAGTCGGTAGATGATATTATAAGCCGCCACCTTTAACAAGTGAAAACAAATACAAGAAACAATAACTGTTGACTATTAAAATTCTATGACCAACACTCTACTATATAACTACCTAATAATCTCAAGTCAGAGTTATGCATTGCATATAACTTCAAGATTCAGAAGCTGTGAACTCCACATACTCCTATTCTATTTTAAGCTCTTTCAAATTACTTATTATCATTACAATTTCATTAGGTATATGCCTCTCTGTTGTACAAATTTAGCAAGCATGTCTAATTCTAGCAATTTCTTCATGTCTCATGCTAGCAAGTAAACTTGTGATTTTTATATTTTAAAGTCTCTTTCTTAGCTCAATAAATTATATATAAGTGCCTTACAAATTATAGTTTTGTTTTTGGTTGATTGCAGAGAAATGGAAAACATTAAAGATCCATCAATTTACAAAAATCCAATCATATTGCAAAGTGAGGACTTAACAAAGGTTTGTGTACAATTACAAACTCATCTAGAAAATCTTCCTTTTTTCAATCAATATCTTGAAAAAACTCATCATTCATCATTCTTTTATTTCTGTCTAACACAATATGAACAATGATTTGGCAGTATATATTGGACACAGCTGTTTATCCTACAGCTGTTTTTGCATCTCATCAAATTTTGCCTTGACCCCCCTGGCTGCAGCACTGTACCATATTGCTGCGGCCATTGCACCTGGATCAGGAACTACAGAAAAATCCTCTGGAAGCACAGGAGTACGCTCAGCCTGCACAAGATTCCTCATCGGATCCCACTAATAATGTCAAAATTAATAAAAACGTGAAAGTGTTCTTCTAGAATAAACCACATTTATAAGGAAGTATATATAGCATATAAAAAAGTCACCTCACATATCAACGAAATAATAATGCTTTCAAGAAAATCAAAGAAACAAAAATAAATGTCACCGTTGCTTTCATGTGTTTGGTTGATTCAGCTTCCTTTAATGCAACCTCAGCAGAGAGAAGAAAAGCAGTCAAAGGATCATCACCAGAATTTAATTTCTGTAAGGTCAAAGCTTAGTAAGTAACGGTAAATAAGGCCATTGAACTAATGAAACAAATGGACAGTTATTGTCAACACCTCTTCAAGAAATGACAATGCTGGAATAAGGGCATCTAGCATTGTTCTGTCACCAGTTCTAGCTCGCCCATATTTGCTTACAGCAGCAATGCCAGCCGCAAGTGCTTCAGTCCCTGAATCAAAAGAGAGTCCAACCAAAATGAGATAAAAAAAATGAAAAAAAAAGTGATAAATTATATGTTGCTAGATTAGGAGAATATTCCCACATTGTGTTGATATGACACCAGAATTGGACCTTTTCAGCGATACACATGCTGCCATACAGAAAATTGAATATCTGAAAAGGAAAAAAGACTATTAAGAAATTACAATAATCAAACAGCATACATAATTTAACTTTAAAGAACGCGCACATGGTTCCACTGGTAACTCCCATAAATTTTCGAATTGAGAGTCTAATTGCGCGCACGGTTTCTGCAGCATCATTCAGCGGGTAATTACTGCATAGAAATAACAGTAGTTCAAGTCAGACTGCTATAACAAATTCAGTTTTATAATGCTATCGCATCACCCCCCCCCCCCCCCCCAAATGCAGTTCCTAAAAGGTGCGGAATTACCCAATAATCATTATTAGCACTAATAACTAATAATTCATGGTTATATCTAAGCTAGGAAACCAAAAATATATGTAAGGATAAGATGCATAAAAAGCAAACTTACGATTTCACTCCCTTATGAATTTGTTGTGCAGCATACCACATCTATAGAATATAAACCAAATTCAAGGAGGAACAAGCATGATAAGTCAACAATTATATAATAAATAAATGATAAATCATATAATACATAAGCAGATAATTTTGAGGACTCACATTTGATCCGCAGTCACCATCACCAACTTTAGAGTCCCAAAAATTTAGAAGTTCCCTGGAATCTTTAAGTTCCTTTACAGCAGATTTAATGGCTGCCTTAAGAAGTTTTCCCTGCTCGGTCAGTTGCTGAGGCCGAGTATGTGCCTTACATAACGCAAATATTGAACCAGATTTCATAAGTTATAATACATAGTAATAAGGGAAAAGCTGACAACAAAGTATTTATTTCCCTCTAGATAATTGATCGTAAGATGGAAAACACTTTGAATAGGTGAATTTAAACTGATGCATCAAATATCAAGAAAATCCATAAATGAAATTTGTTGCAAAAACTATTTTCTGGTCATCAACTGAAGCCTCTAGGTATTAGAAAGGTTCCTATTATGTCAATTTGAAATCAACTGTATAGATACACATTGGTTTATTGCAAGTTTTGTCTCTAAATTATTAAACCAACCACGATGTCAAATTGCATCCAACAGTGAGCTAACAAAGCCTTAATTCGAACACACAAAAATTCAAATGATGCTATTTAGATTTTAACAACTAAAACAAACAAAAAAAGCACCGGATAAACAAATTGGATAATGCCAACATAATCTGACTAAGAAATTCACACAAACATCTTCATAGAGGTGTTAACATTACTTGCTGTGTTTTCCAGGGATATACCTGTAAAGTGTTTACTGGTGGAGATGGTGGATCCTTTTCTGGAATCGCACCTTTAAATAAAAAACAACTTCAAAAGCTCAATGTATGAGGAGTTATTTAGTTTGGTCCTTACAATTGAATGTACATCTTAAAGAGGCAAAAGCCATATTTTTACTAGAACAAGACAAATTAATAACAAATAACAAGATATAGTAAAATATTCATGTAATATAATTGATTAATGAAAACAATTACAACAAATTACCGACCACTAACTCCAATAGGCCAATAAGGAGCTTTAGTTTCAGCATCCAATCGTTGAAGAATAGACATAGACGGTAGATTAACTTTCATGAGAGAAATTGATAAACCTGAGGGAGAATTAAATATGATAATCAGAACTGCTGGGTAAACAAAAGAGTTGATTCACTTACCATTATCCATGGTAACAAACCTTCCATGTTAGGAGAAGTCATGAATGACCCCGTATATACTCTATCAACTGTCAACCCATGATCATTCGTCAATCTAGAAATTGCGTTTCCTGTTGCAATCATAAGTTCACTTAAAAAAGTGCGCCCTAACCTGCAATTGAAGAATCAAGTAAGATAAATAAGCCATCTACTTGAAGACAATTGTACGGCTCAAAAACAATTCTGGACATCTATAAACTAATAGAAAGCATCTTTCAATGTAATATTTCGGTCGAACAATGAGATTGGTTTAGTTTGGAAAATCTGAAAAGTTACCTTAAAAGTAACACGTATGCCATAAAAATGGTTTTTTAAAATTTTATATGAAATTTACTATACAGAAGAGAAGTGTACCCTAATTTATTAGAAAAGATCTGCAAGAATCCAACGGCAATCAAGAAATGCCAATGAATTTTAAATAATTCATCAAATAATCGAATCAGACAATTTTATTGGTGTTATGTTTATCCAATATATTCGGTAATGAGAAGTTTATCAAACCCACTTCGCTCGAAGTCTCAAAACAGACAGCCGTTACTTACATGAAACTGGAAGCAAGGATGATATTTGGGAACCTACCCATTGACCATTAGGACCACTCTATCACCTCGAGTTATTGGAACAAGGTTTGTTCCCTGCAAACATTTACAAAAGAAAAAGATTGTAACTCACTCACAATAGTTTTTGAGGGCTCTATCATTTGCTATATATTTTGTGTTTTCCTGTCTCTCCCATTTATATTTATTCTGTACTGATATGATCTGGCAAAACTTTGTGTCAATTCATTAGGGTCTCCAATATATAAATAAACACCACACTAAAACTTAGACACTGATGTTAATATGTAGCAATTTGGCAGTAAAATTCAGTTTTATGTATTCTCAATGAAAACAGACTAGTTTATGTATAGATAGATGCATATGTATGTCATGTCCAAATTAATTAAATATTGCGTATACACGGACAATAATTAGATTAATCTACGGACAGAGATATAAATTCATATCAGAAAAATAAAAGAATAAAGGTTTTTTATGGAATAAACAGGGGTGGGAAATATAATATTGTGCGGTACCTCCTTGGACAATATTTTCTTCAGAAGTGAGGAAACCAATATATTTGGAGACAGTGCATAATCGCAACTAACACCTTTTTCCCAATCCGAATGCTGTAAAAAAGTAATAATAATTTGATATTTAAATGAAAAATAAAAGCATAAAGGCAAACTTGTGGAATATAACCAAGTACTGTAACATTTTTAAGAATAACGTAGGAAACATACCATTCCACCACCCAATTTCATCATTTTTGTAGTTACACCAAAACCAGTCCATAAAGCAACACTCACTGTCCCCACATTTTCAGATGCATATCTTGCTTCCTGAACAACATCGGCAAGAGAAAGACCAGCAGCTGCAGCAGCTCCTGCAACCTTCCTCACCCAAAAAAAACGTTAAATGCGGACAATACAACAACTTGGCACTCTAATATAATATAAGGTACACATTGATACACGGGCCAGTCACGGAAGTCCCTCGATGAGTAACATGAAAAGAAGTGGTTGGAAAAGCATTTATAATATGCAGAAAGATCAAACACAACACAAAAAAAATCAAGTAACTTTGTTGACGAACCTTATGAACCAGTATAGTCCCTGCCAATCCTCTTCTTCCGGTAAGCCCTAGAGGTTGAGGTAGACAACAATCATCCCCAACAATAACAGTCTGCGCAGTGAAAATAAATATGATGCCTACAACTTGATTATTTTTAGCAGAAGGCGAAAACGTTAGCCAACTAAACACACCTCTACTTGATAGCCTTCATATTTTGCTTGCTCAGCAGCCAAGCCAAAGTTCAAGCGGTCTCTTTCATAGTTCTATATCAACAGCCAAATTCAAACACTATGAATCCAGAAACAAAAGCAAATCCTAAAAGTCCTCATTAACTCTCCTCACTCAGTATTTTATAAATCATTCACAGCTCAAAGCTGATTTCGCACAATATCAATATTAATAAAAAAAAGCTTCTGATTCTTATCACTACTTATTGTCTTCATTAAGAAGACGGCAATTTTAAGTGATAAGACGTCTAACAGGGAAAGAACTTATATTACCATTACAATCAGAAGACACCCCATAGGACCAGTTACAGTTCGTATCCCCTAATTTGAAACATAATAGTTGCATCAGAATCATGAAAGAGATCGGTGCGTTAATAACTCGAAGTATGATGTGCATACAGCAAGAATTGCATCAACTGTTGGACTCTCAGAGAGATTGCCACATATGGCTGCTGTAAGCATTCCTTCACCCACAAATCCAGCATGAGCAGGCTCATGGCCACTTCTACCCCCTTCAACATGAAATACAAATATACCACTGCTTAAATATCATACTTCCACTCCTCTCTAATTAGTTGCAGAAACACAATATAACAGCAATATCTCACCTGATATTACTGCAACTTTATTGTATCGTGGACCAGGATAGACATCTGCGCGGAACACAACCTTCACCTACATTCAACCGAAAAAAACATAAAAATCTTCAGGAACTCTAACACATATTATACACAGGTATGCATGCGTAATCAGATTTATCAAATCAAATATGTGCAATCATACTTTAGGAAAACCATCTAAAAACTGTAGTCCAGGATATGCCTTAATCAGACCTTCAATATATTCAGTCTCAAAATCTGCAAATTAAATGAAACAATTAAGTTATTCAACTCCCTCTTGTATGCTTGCGTTACAAAAGCAATATAAACAATAACACAATCTTCAATTCATTGCCAGTAACGAAATACCAAAACAATCCTAAATAGAAATCGACGTCATTTTCTCTCATTGTGTCGTCATATTCGATATAACAGTGTTTCGCATGGACATTCCGAATGCAAGCAGCAATCTACGTAAGTCAAAGCTCGGCACAGCTTAGTCAAAGAGGAATAGCAAAGATGTAGCCTAACAAATTTGGAACTAAAGAATTTTGACGCATTTCAGGTTTAAACAAAAATAGCACGATTCTGAAACAATTAAAAGACAAGAAGACGATTCCGAACCGGCAATCGCCAATATTCAGAGCAAACAGTTTTTAACGGTTACAGCTATAGTAGAACAAGATTGCATGTGAATTGCGTCAAATAATGCGAACACGGCAGCAATAATCGAAGCAGTGAAAAGATAAAAACACGATTGCATGTAAATAATTCAAATAATGCAAATTCAGTAGCGATTTCAGTTATTTGAATACTAAAGCAATTCAGATTCGAACTAACTAAAATAAAGATAAATCGCAGATGAATTTCAAACGAAAACAAAAAGAAGCGAACGAAAACAGTTCAAAGATGCAAACACGATTTCTTTAATTGTAACTGCAAAAATATTCGGATTACGCCATTTTTAATTGTAACTTTCAAATAATACCAGATCGCAGGGGAACTTTCGTCAACGGTCAGAAATTGAAAGAAGAAAATAGAAAAAAAAATAGAAAGAATAAGGAAAACGAAGTGAGAGAAATGAGAGACGCACTTTTGCTTTCGTTGATGAACATCCTGGACATTGCGGATTCCATAGCGAAGAGCTATTGGAGCACTGAGCTTTGTTGAATCGAGAGAGCGAATGGTAGAACCTGAAAAACCTAGAAACGGTTTTGCATCGGTAGTTAGAAGAGAGAACGAGAAAGTAGAGCGCGAATGAGAGGGAAGAAAAGTTGTTACTTGTTATGGCCTCGTTGGTTTGGTGGGGAGGTGCGGGTGCCTCTTTATATAGTAGTATCCACACAGATAGGGAAAAAGCGAGGGAATTGATAGTTTGAGTTGTTTTTGGGGATTGGAATTGGTTCTGTATAGTTTGAGAAGTGTTCTCCAGCAAGGAAAGTAAATAAATAAATAAAAAATAATTGAGAAAATGCTACCGCTTTATCCAAACTTTAAGTTCTTTTTTAAAAACTAGTACTATACCCGTGCATCCGCACGGGCCGATCGCGTTACGTCATACGATTACCTCAAATAGAAATGTTAGTTTGAAATCTCATTAATCTAAAATCAATTGTAAAATATAGATGATGACTTGCATACGGACAGGTGCTGTCGTGTTCTTTTTAGGAATGAATTTAGACAGTATTTAAATAGTCTGAACATTACCCCGTGAAAATAAAGAAAAATTTAAAGTAGATAAAAAAGGAGTTTCAAATAAAAAATTGATAAATATTAAAACTAAAAATGTAAAAGTATCATTTAAAAACAATATGTGCATTTATCCCGTGTGTTTTTATATATCAGTGCACTGTTTTTTTATATATCAGTGTTGTTATCCCATGTTTTTTTATATATCAGTGCAACTATCCCGTGTTTTTATATATATCATTGCAATTATCCCCGTATTTTTTTATATATCAGTGCAGTTGTCCAGTGTTTTTTTATGTATCAGTGCAGTTATCTCATAGTTTCAATTAATTATTTGAGTTGATTAGTAGATTATTGTAGATAGGGAAAGATATAGATAGTAGATTATCAATAACAAATATTTATCCCGTGTTTTTTTATATATCAGTAACAATTATTTGTCCTTTTTTAGGTATTAGTGACAAATATTTGTCGCGTGTGTTTTAAATATTAATCAGTTTAAATAGTCATTAAGCCTTATTGTTTTTTTAGATAGTAGTTTTCAAAAACTATAATTATCAATGGCAAATATTAATCCCGTGTTTTTTTATATATCACTGCAGTTATCCCCGAGTTTTTTATATATCTGTGCAATTATCTAGTAGTTTCAATTGATTATTTTAGTTGATAGTAGATTATAGTAGATAGTAAATTTGTTAGATGGTAGATTATCAATAAGAAATAATTGTTTTAAATATTAATTAGTAATTTAAATAGTCATTAAGCCTGCTTATTTTTTAGATAGTAGGTTTGTAGTAGTAGGTTTCAAAAAATTTAATTATCAATAACAAATATTAATCTCGTGTTTTTTTATATATCAGTGCAGTTATCTCGTAGTTTCAATTAATTATTTTAGTTGATTAATAGATTATAGTAAATAGTAAAAGAGAGATAGTAGATTATCAATAAGAAATATTTATTTTAAATACTAATCAGTAGTTTAAATAGTCATTAAATATTATTGTTTTTTAGATAGTAGGTTTATAGTAGTCTTCCAAAAATGTAATTATCAATGACAAATATTAATCCTTTGTTTTTTTATATATTTGTGTAGTTATCCCGTGTGTTTTTATATATCATTGCAGTTATCTCATAGTTTCAATTGATTATTTGAGTTGATTAGTAGATTATTGCAGTTATCCCGTATTTTTATATTAGATTATTTGAGTTGATTAGTAGATTATAGTAGATAATAAAAGTTAGATATTAGATTATCAATAAGAGATATTTGTTTTAAATATTAATTACTAATTTAAATAGTCATTAAGTCTTCTTATTTTTTAGATAGTAGGTTTACAGTAGTAGTCTTCAAATTTTTTTAATTAAAGTAGTGTTCGTATAAATTTAGAAATTTAGTTTTTTAATTAAAGTAGTGTTTGTATAAATTTAGAAATTTAGTTAAAAGAATTAAAGTGAAGTGATAAGAGAAAAAAAATAATTATTTATGGGAAAAGTAAAGTAAAAAGAAAAAAAAGAAGAAAGAGAGTGTAAAAGAAAAGTGAAAATGAGGAAAGAGAGTGTAAGAAGAAAGAGAAAAAAGGAAGAAAGAGAGTCTAAGAGAAAAGTGAAAAGTGAAAAGTAAATATGAGAAAGGACATTAATATCCTTTGTTGTTGTATTAGAAAGGATAGGTAGCAATTAGTGAAGGAGGCTAATAATGGTAGTTCATAGGTAGTGTATTAGTATAAATAGATATTAGATTAGATTAGTATAAATAGATATTAGATTGATTATTTGAGTTGATTAGTAGATTATTGCAGTTATCCCGTATTTTTATATTAGATTATTTGAGTTGATTAGTAGATTATAGTAGATTATAGTAGATTATTGCAGTTATCACGTGTTTTTTTAGATAGTAGTTTTATATTAGTTTTCCAAAATTATAATTATCAATGGTAAATATTAATTATAAATTGTCAAAAAAAATTATAAATATCAATGGTAAATATTAATCCCGTGTTTTTTTATATATCACTACAGTTATCCCGTGTTTTTTATTTATCAGTGCAGTTATCTCGTAGTTTCAATTGATTATTTTAGTTGATTAGTAGATTATAGTAGATAATAAAAGTTAGATATTAGATTATCAATAAGAGATACTTGTTTTAAATATTAATTACTAATTTAAATAGTCATTAAGTCTTCTTATTTTTTAGATAGTAGGTTTACAGTAGTAGTCTTCAAATTTTTTAATTAAAGTAGTGTTCGTATAAATTTAGAAATTTAGTTTTTTAATTAAAGTAGTGTTTGTATAAATTTAGAAATTTAGTTAAAAGAATTAAAGTGAAGTGACAAGAGAAAAAAAATAATTATTTATGGGAAAAGTAAAGTAAAAAAAAAAAAAAGAGAGTGTAAAAGAAAAGTGAAAATGAGGAAAGAGAGTGTAAGAAGAAAGAGAAAAAAGGAAGAAAGAGAGTGTAAGAGAAAAGTTAAAAGTAAATATGAGAAATGACATTAATATCCTTTGTTGTTGTATTAGAAATGATAGGTGGCAATTAGTGAAGGAGGCTAATAATGGTAATCCATAGGTAGTGTATTAGTATAAATAGATATTAGATACCACTACATTTCAAGTTTCAACTTACCCATTCAATATAATGGAGACACGTGTCGAGCTGTTATTAAAAGTAACGGTGTCTTTCAAACTCTTTGTTCCCGCGTATCAATTAATCGATCTACTTTATTAAATATAATCAAAACATATGCTAGGGCATTTACATTTTTAAACATCACCAAATTGACATTTGTCACAATTTAGGGGTAAAATAGACAATTCACCGCATAAAGATAAAATGCTACAGTATCACTACAGTGTGCTACAGTGACGTTTCTGACGTGCTACAGTACCGCTTATGTCACTCTACCTCAAACTACTAAAATTAATCAATTTAACTACTACCAATTGTCAAAAAAAACCATACATCTAACAATAGTTTCAAAATTATTTATTCCAAAAAAAATTATTAAATTAATATCACACTCAATAATTAAATAATTTAAAATTTACTACTTACTATAATCTCTCTATTAAAACTATTAAAATCAATCAATTTTTCAAGTAATAAATAAAATCAATCAATTTAACCACTAACAATTGTAATATTAAATCATATAGAAAAAAGGAGAAAACATGTGGCAACGGGAGCGGCAACGAGAGACTGACACCGAGATCGGCAACGAGAGCGGCAACGAGAGTGCCAACAAGAGAGGGAACGAGAGCGCCAACGAGAGTACCAACGGGAGTGCCAACAAGAGAGGGAACGAGAGCGACGGGGCTGCATATTTTACCTTTTACTCCATTATTAATATTATAAGAAGATACTGATTTTGTTTTAACTTTTTGCAACACAACTATTTTAGTAAGTTCACCGCTAAAAGACAAAATTTGCAACACAACGAGAGCGGCAATGCGAGACTGACAATGGAATCGACAACGAGAGCGACAACAGGAACATGAGTGGGAACAAGAGAGGCAAGGAGATCCCCAACAGAGCGCCAACATGGATGCATATTTTAAAAAATCTTATTTTCTTTTTTCTTCATTTTTACTCCATCTAAAATTTACCTCTAATGTCCAAATACATTATTATTGATCAATGTAATTCTGATTGTCAATCTCCTTTATTTTCTTCGACTCAATATAATTTTCATCTGTATCTTATATGACATAATACCTATCTCTTTCCACTTTGAATTTCAAATCATACATTTTGGACATTGTTCACAACTTATGATTATCTTGCAAATTACTATTATGACTTCATGGCAATACACTGACCATACAGTATCACTCGTGCATTTGCACGGGTAAAATATCTACTTTAAATATAATCAAAACATATGCTAGCACATTTACATTTTT
Organism: Astragalus membranaceus; assembly: GCA_039519185.1. NCBI lineage: Eukaryota > Viridiplantae > Streptophyta > Magnoliopsida > Fabales > Fabaceae > Astragalus > Astragalus membranaceus. The sequence goes on along the minus strand of CM076853.1, from coordinate 40,039,764 downwards.
AGACATCACCAAATTTTGACATTTGTCACAATTTAGGGGCAAAATAGACAATTCACCGCATAAAGATAAAATGCTACAGTATCACTACAGTGTGCTACAGTGACGTTTCTGACGCGCTACAGTACCGCTTATGTCACTCTACAGTGACGCTCAATTTTTTTTTCAGCTTTTCTTTCCATAAAAAATCACTTTTTTGTCAGTTTTTTTTACTAAAAACAATTTTTTTAACTATTTTTATAATTTACTCAAACTACTAAAATTAATCAATTTAACTACTACCAATTGTCAAAAAAAACCATACATCTAACAATAGTTTCAAAATTATTTATTCCAAAAAAATAAATTATTAAATTAATATCACACTCAATAATTAAATAATTTAAAATTTACTATTTACTATAATCTCTCTATTAATACTACTAAAATCAATCAATTTTTCAAGTAATAGATAAAATCAATCAATTTAACCACTAACAATTGTAATATTAAATCATATAGAAAAAAGGAGAAAACATGTGGCAACGGGAGCGGCAACGAGAGACTGACAACGAGATCGGCAAAGAGAGCGGCAACGAGAGTGCCAACAAGAGAGGGCAACGAGAGCGCCAACGAGAGTGCCAGCGGGAGTGCCAACAAGAGAGGGAACGAGAGCGACAGGGCTGCATATTTTACCTTTTACTCCATTATTAATATTATAAGAAGATACCAATTTTGTTTTAACTTTTTGCAACACAACTATTTTAGTAAGTTCACCGCTAAAAGACAAAATTTGCAACACAACGAGAGCGGCAATGCGAGACTGACAATGGAATCGACAACGAGAGCGACAACAGGAACATGAGTGGGAACAAGAGAGGCAAGTAGATCCCCAACAGAGCGCCAACATGGATGCATATTTTAAAAAGTCTTATTTTCTTTTTTCTTCATTTTTACTCCATCTAAAATTTACCTCTAATGTCCAAATACATTATTATTGATCAATGTAATTCTGATTGTCAATCTCATTTATCTTCTTCGACTCAATATAATTTTCATTTGTATCTTATATGACATAATACCTATCTCTTTCCACTTTGAATTTCAAATCATACATTTTGGACATTGTTCACAACTTATGATTATCTTGCAAATTACTATTATGACTTCATGGCAATACACCGACCATACAGTATCACTCGTGCGTATGCACGGGTAAAATACTAGTTACACGAGAAAGAAATGGGTTGTTCAAAACAATTACTTTTTACATTTTTTTTCACATTTATTTCTCACACATTTTCTATTTCTCTCACAACTTTTACTTTTTTCATTTCTTTTTCCAACATTGCTTTTTTCGTATCTTTTTTCTCTCCAACTTTTCTCTCTCATTTAAATAACACATCAAATCTATAAATATTTTATTATTAACCAACTAATTTTCTCTATATCTGTATCAAAAGAAGATGACTGCTTAAATTACAAAACTAGACATTTAAATTTTTAAGGGTATTTATGCAAATTTAAATTTAACTATCTATAACTATATAGGAATAAATGGCTCCTTAAATTACAAAACTAGACCTTTTAATTTTTGCCATCTCACCATTTTGAGGACAAGGTTATACATTCCTATGTATCCTTCTCTTACTTTACCTTCTAATCTCTTAGTAAAAATTCATATTCTCTCTTTCTCATCTCCTCATTTCTTTAATTTTCAAGTTTTTTATTAATTACGATGTATCAACTATTTATAATATATTTACTAACTATTTAAGAAACAATATATGCTTCAATTAAAAAATCAAATATCTAAATTTTTGCCACCTCACCTTTTTGAGGACACATAACATGATTTGATTAATTTAGTCCTCCTAATTGATAATACATTACGAATTTATCTTTTTTTATCAACATTACGGATTTATCTTTTAAATACATAAATTTGTAATGTATTATAAATTACAGATTTATCAATAAATACATGAAACCATAAAATTAAAAAATAATACATCACGAATTTATCTATTTAAAAGATAAATCCGTAATGTATTTTGTACTTGCAAATTTGTGTATATAATTGATACACTTGTAATTATTTATAATGAAATTATAATTAATTTTATTTTTTAAATGAAACAGATATGGGTACGAGCGATCTTTTGGTTTCGTTCAATGTAGATAAATTAGACGCATTCACGACGACAAAGGTACATTTAATTAATTATAATAATTAAAAACTGTCTATTTTGTATATATTTTCTATGTGTGGCGATGTTGTATATTGGGCTAGAGAGGTTGGGAAAGTCGGTGGAGTAATTGTCATCATTATGAGATAATGACAAAACAATCGGTAAAAGGGGAAAGAAATAAATTATTTTTGGTTGGGAAAAGAGTGGATAATATACTGGAGTGTATACATTGAAGTAAACACTGGTTGTTATAGAGTGGGGTATTCAAAGAAGCGTACTTGTCCTTTCAAGCTGAGAGCTACAACTTTGATTAATGTTGGGGATTTGCCATACCCCAATTTTGTCCGGCTTAGGTCAAAACCCTAATTTTCCACAAAAGTAAGTAAATTGAGGAGTGAGAAGCATTATGCATTGCATTTTTGAATCCTAAAAGTCATTCCAGAGCTTTTAAAATCATTTTTAGAGTTGAAATACACTTCCTGGATAAATTAGGGTTTTAGGGTCAAAAAGGGCATTTTGGTCATTTCACAACAAAAACGGTTTTTCATCACAAATCACTGGGTAATCATCAGGGGAGTTATTTGAGGAAGAATGTGCTTAATTAGATTTTTTTTTATGCGCATGGATGTTATTCATTTGCATAAAAGCTCAAATTTAAAGGAAAGGGTAAAATGGGAATTTCCTTCACGGAGAGGTATCAAATCAATTTTGGGAATGGTGATATCATAGAATTTTGGGCCCAATGATTGATTTCCTAAGACATGGCCCAAAATGGTAAGATTTATGGAATTATCATGAAAAGAATAATCAAAAATGGTAAAATAAGGAAGTGTCCTCATATAAGACAAAATGTACTATCTTTTGGCATGCTTGCAAAAAACTTGGGCACCAAGGCCTCTTTGGCTCCGAACTTTCCAGCTATTTTTCACCTCATTTTGTGTTTCTTCATGCCCTTGATCCATGTGAGTTGTATTCCTAGCCATTGATTAAAATTCTAAATCAAATCCTAGGCTACAACTTTGTGTACAAAACCCTAATTGCCCTTGACAATTTTTGTGCAACAAAAACTCCTAATTTTCGTGTATGACCCCATTCCCTCTCCATTTTGTGTTTTCTCTCCACCCTCAATCCATGTGATAAGTGATCTCAACCCTCCATTCAAAATCAAAGTTCAATCCTAGAGCACCTAATAAAAACAATGACCCAATTACCCCTAAACCTAAAATAACTCTATAAATACCTTCTCATTTCCACACATCACAATCTTTTGCCTCTCATTTTCACTCTAGCACACCAAAAACCTCCCCCTTCACTCTCCAAAACCGTGGCCATCACACCCTCCTCCTTCATCCATTTTTGATTATTTTTCTTCATCCAAACACCACCAATCCATCTCCTTTTCATCCCTCTCTCACATACTACTTCCATTCTCCACTAAAACTCAAGAACTTTCATCAAGAGGGGGTGATCTTCATTTTGGTCGTGGGTTTCTTTGTTGGTGTCCTTGGTTGATTTGTGTTCTTGCTCTCCATTTCTTGCATAATCTAGCTAGGATCTAAGGTATACTCTAAAACTCTTGCATCATCTTCAACCTTTTTGCATTAAAACCCATTTTCCTCTTCATTTTTCATTTCGCATATCATGATCATTTTGTTTAAAATGTAGTTTGTTGTTGTTGGTGAGAGGAGCCTTAAACACTATTGACAAGCACTTAGGGAGGCTTGGGTGTTTAAGGTGCCTCTCACCCTTGAATAACTGGTTTCATGTTGTGTGGTGTTAATTTCTTGTATTTCGCATACTATGATTAATGTGTTCTTAAGCTAATTTTGTTGTTCCTCTTTGCTTGATGATGTACAATCTTGGCATTGGTATTTGATTTTAGTGTTAAATGTTATTTTCAACATATTTCACTTGCAAATACTTGTTGATGATCTAGCAAGATGATTCCTACTTGTGCTTTGTGCACTTTATGTTAAGTAGTTGAGGATTGCTAGATGTGATTCAACCTTGTTTATGTTTTCTTTTATTTTAGTCTTATTTTAATGTGCTTATTGTTAAGTGTGGATGATAGGCAAGTTGATTCTCACTAGTGCCTAGTGCACTTTTCTCAAAGTGAGAGGATTGCTCTATGTGATTCAACTTTGTTTATGTGTTCTTTTATTTAAGTCTTGTTTTAATTTGCTTATTGTGAGTTGTGGATGATAGGCAAGTTGATTCTCACTAGTGCCTAGTGCACTTTTCTCAAAGTGAGAGGATTGCTCTATGTGATTCAACCTTGTTTATGTTTTCTTTTATTGTGCTTATTGTTAATGGTTGATGATCTAGCAAGATGATTCCTACTTGTGCTTTGTGCACTTTATGCTAAGTAGTTGAAGATTGCTAGATGTGATTCAACCTTGTTTATGTGCTCTTTTATTTAAGTCTTGTTTTAATTTGCTTATTGTTAATTGTGGATGATAGGCAAGTTGATTCTCACTAGTGCCTAGTGCACTTTTCTCAAAGTGAGAGGATTGCTCTATGTGATTCAACCTTGTTTATGTTTTCTTTTATTTTAGTCTTATTTTAATGTGCTTATTGTTAATGGTGGATGATCTAGCAAGATGATTCCGACTTGTGCTTTGTGCACTTTATGCTAAGTAGTTGAAGATGGCTAGATGTGATTCAACCTTGTTTATGTGCTCTTTTATTTAAGTCTTGTTTTAATTTGCTTATTGTTAATTGTGGATGATAGGCAAGTTGATTCTCACTAGTGCCTAGTGCACTTTTCTCAAAGTGAGAGGATTGCTCTATATGATTCAACTTTGTTTATGTGTTCTTTTATTTAATCTTTGTATTTTAATTTGCTTATTGTTAGTGGTTGATGATAGGCAAGTTGATTTTCACTAATGCCTAGTGCATTTTGATTCAAGTGAGAGGATTGCTCTATATGATTCAACTTTGTTTATGTGTTCTTTTATTTAATCTTTGTATTTTAATTTGCTTATTATTAGTGGTTGATGATAGGCAAGTTGATTTTCACTAATGCCTAGTGCATTTTGATTCAAGTGAGAAGATTGCTCTATGTGATTCAACTTAGTTATGTGTTTATTTAATCTTTGTATTTTAATTTGCTTATTGTTATTGGTTGATGATAGGCAAGTTGATTCTCACTTGTGCCTAGGGCACTTTGATTCAAGTGAGAAGATTGCTCTATGTGATTCAACTTGGTTTTAATGTTCATTTACTTGTTCTTATACTCTAGTTTGATCATTGTTTATTGTTGATGATAAATCACATGACTCTCACTTATGCCTAGTGCATCATGTTCTAAGTGGTGAAGATGGTTTTAGATGATTCAACCTTCCCCTTTTAATTTCTTAATGAATAAAAGATGAGATAGTTAGGTTTATGGTTTAGGGTTCGTGGGGTATTGCAAGGGATAGGTTACCCAAAACCTTGATGCTCCCTCCTCTTTGATGGTGTTATTAGCCTTTGGGCACTTGTTCATATTGTTGATTGCAAAGGATAGGCTTACCCTAGTCTTGATGCCATTCCTTTTGTTCATGTTATTGAGAAATCATTGCTCACATGTTCATTAGTTTAACTAAGATCATTCTATGTCTATAATCAATAGTGTTCTATTGTTCATGATGCCACTTAAATGTCTTGATTTAATTGTGTGCCATCCTCTCCACTTGTATGACCTCCTAATGAAGACGTAAGCCTACTTGCTTGTTGTAGCATAGAGTCATTAGGGTAAATACACTCTTTCTTACACACACACACATTTGTCTTGAGAACCTTACTTTGCATCCTTGACATTTGAATCTTTGATTGTATTGGCATGTTTAGTCTTAGTTGACGTTCAACAAATGCGTGATTGCTCGATTAACGAATGTGCTTGAACTTTATAACCAATCTTTGATAATAACTTCACTCCTTCCCAAAAACCTCTCAAACTCTTTTTTAACCAATGCAAGTTATTAGTGACTATCACCCAAAGCCTTTGCTTGTTTGATTGTCATGAACGCTATCAAGAGTTATTAGTAATGATCACTCAAAGTCTTTGCTTGCTTGGTCATTATGAAAGCTTTTCCTTTTTCCAAACTCTTTCAAAAGCATTTTCATTTTCAAATTAGAACTACGTCGCTTTGATTCCCATTTGGGATACGTAGGAGCGAGTCTCGTTCTCGTCAAGCACAGCGATAAAAATCTAGCATTTAACCAAAGAAAAAGAGTTATTTTCATAAAAAAAGCATCTTTGCATTGCATAACATGGAAAAGCTAAATAGAAATTCATACGCGCATTTTTCTCTATCTCATTTAGGTTTGTCGGGAGTGCATTCCCTGCGCGGGTGCGTTTCCATTCACTAAACCTTTTCCTAATTTTGTCAAAAAGTCCAAAAAACATATTTTAATAGGAACGTGTCTCATACGTTATTGCTTTTTGCATATCATGAAGAATGAACATGTGACCATCTCATTTTGCATACATTTCCATTCAAAATAAATCATGTTTTCCCTTGCATTAAAAATCATTTGCGAGCATCATGCGCTTTCTCGCATAAAATTTTTTAGAAACATATCACATGCTTTATTATTTTCCTTTTTCATATCATATATGCAAACATCTCATTTTGCATGCATCTTCATAAGAATCATATCTTTCCACGCACTAAAAGTAATTGTTAGTATCATGCACTCCATTTCATAGTTTAAAAATAAAACGAAAAGCAATCATCATCCGCACTTTGCATCATGGCATCAGGCATTACATAAAACAAAATTCTGAAAAAAACAATTATCATCCCTATGGTATTTCATTCGTTCATAATCATGAAAAATCATCAAGTGATGCAATTTACGGCATCCTCATTCAAAATGCACATCCGTTCATTCATTCACCCACTCATTCCGTCGTCCATTCATATCACATCATCGCATTAATACTTTTCTGTGTCGCAAATCAAAAATAAGCATTAACGTCTCATTTCACATGCATCTCCATTCAATATCTCTCATGCATTAGGAAAATAATTGTAAGCATCACACATTTCATTTCATTTCATTGCATAAGAAAAATGAAAACCAGAAGCAAGAAAATCCATATCGCATTTCATTCATCCTTAATTATGCAAAAACTATCATCAAATAATGCGGACATCGCGTCAATGTGGCACTCATGCATCATTTCATTAACCTCATCACTTTGTTCGAATACATCATTTCTCCCTGCATGCATCCTTTCGAAACAAAGAAAAATTTCTCATGTGATGGCTTAATGGATAGAATTGCACCTTTGAACGACGAAGGGTAATATCTCAAATTTGTTTGTCGACTACAAATTTGAGATGTTACTCTACGATGTCAGGGCACTTTGACCCAGTCACACGTGTTTTATTTTCAAGTAGGAAATTAAATTGAGTCAACTAATTGTCGAAACGTTTCAGTATATTGTGTGAAGTATTAAGTCAGGATCCACTCAATGTTTCATGCAAGTTACTTAGGGTAACGACAATCAGTTGCCTCATATCACCATTCTTGCATCTCTCATCATTCAAAAAAGGGGCATTGGCATTTCGTATCTTGTCTCGCCTCTAAAAAATAAAAAAAAATAAAATAAATCATTTTGAAAAAAAAAGAGGGCATCATTCTTGCATCATTCGCATTGGCATTCCATATTTTGTCTTGCATTAAAAACAACAAAATTATTTAGAATAAGCCACACTTTTCGAGTGGTCATTCTCCACGCATTTGCATCATACTTGCATAAAATAAAAGTTGTAATGAGAAGCGAGACATTCTTGCAAAACAATCATCCTTTTTGAAAAAGTTTATCCTTACTTGGTTGCAAACTCAAGGTGTTCCAAGGCACTCAGTTTTCAAGTCAATAGCTCATTTGCATTTCTTTCAAAAGCACTGCATCCCATCCATTCCATGACAAAAGACTGAAGCAGCTCATCAAAAAAAAAAAATTCATTGTTCTAACTAATGTTGACTCTCTGTGAAGCATTCCTATAGTGAACGTGCACGACACGTGCAGTTTCTCTTGTTTGAGTCAGTCAGTTTCCTTCCTTGTCATCATCACCATCCAAGTCTAACCCCGCCCCGTCCATCCATAAAACGCATATTCTCTCCCATCAGTGCATACTTGACTTTTTGTTTCATTCTCACTAACACTCTAAGTCCTCCATGCTGGGGCAATTCTGTGATCACTAACTTTCTTTATCGGCATTATTTTCCTTCAGTGCAAGTCTTTCCAAAAAAAACAAAAAAAAAAAAGAGAAGAGATAAATGAGAAGAACAAGCTCGCTAGGTTGAAAACCCGCAAAGGGCAGCCTATGCAAAAAGGAGCGCCCGGTGGATTGAAAACTCGCAAAGAGCGGTCCAGGCAAAAATTAGGGCATAAAAAAAATGCAAAGAAAAGAGCAAACACATATAGATAGATAAATTGTGGTCAGGTTTTACGAGAAAATAAGCAATCGGAATTTGAAATGAAGTTTGGCCGTCTCCCCACAACCTCAAGAAAATCCAAAATCCAGAAGTTCCCTTTCCTACCCACCTTAAGCCAAGAAAATCCCAAAGAGAAGGGAAAAATCCCCCTCCTACCCACCTTAAGTCAAGAAAGTCTCAGGATATCTCCATCACTCTAGACAAGGATCAATTCCACATCGAAAATGGTATATCATCTTTATCAGCTCACCCAAGTCCAAAGAAAAGAAAGAAGTCCAAAGGAAAAGAATGCAACCAAACAAAAGATTCAAAAAAAATGAAAAATCCCTAAAAAAAAAAAGAAAAAAGAAAGACCAAGAAAAAAGAGAAACAAAAGAAGTACAAATTGTGAGCCAATATATTTCACCATGAAACACCAGAGATCCTTGTCTCCATAAACCTTCCAGCACTCTGTTGTGTATAATCATCTCTCCTTTCATAAAGACCGCAAACATTTCCTTTGGCCTCAACATCTAACCCTCCGTAAACCCTCAGCCATTCTACTATGAAACACAAACTCGTCCTAGTAAAACCCCAAGCACCTCATCAAACCTAATAACCCTTTCCTTCATAAATCATTGACCATTGGCCGATGCCGAATAAGACCCAACAGCCCATCAGCCTCAAACACTTCATTAAGCTCAATCATCCCTTCTCCACAAAACATCACAATCCTGAAAAGTCCATCCCGATCAATAATCGATCGCTTCTGTTTTCTCGAATTTTAACCCTAGGACAAATAAGTTTATCTATTTACGATGGGTTTGCTCAAAAGAAAAACAAACAATCGGAAAAAAGAAAGCCGATCAAGAAAAATCTTCAGAAAAAAGAAACAGTCAGAAAAAAGAAAGCTGACAAAACAATAAAGACTTGCACTCTAGAATGCGTTCAAGTTGCATTAAAACAAGGTTTAGTGATCACCAAGTGAGGCTTCTTTCATACTAAAAGTCAAAACTTTCATTGCATTTGAGTTTTTCTTAAAGAGAACCAAAGATGTGTACTAGGGGGCATTTCCTTCACCTCTCACTCCACTCAACCATGGGGAAATTTGTTCATCGTCTATCCCATTCACATACCACCCTCCGTTCATAACCGTCACCATAACTCTGTCACCTTTCACAACCTCACTCAAAGAAACGGTTGAAATGTCATTCCAAAGTGGGGCAAGTGCATTCCCATTCCTTCACCTCATTCATTCCCATAAAAACCTCACCGGGGAAATCTCTCAACTCACTATCCTAAATAAGGCCTTGTCATTCTAATTGGGGCAACTTTGTCTCGTCATGACTGGGGCAACACCAAACTCTGTGGGTTGAAACAAAACCCCTTTCATTCCACCTTTCATCCCAAAAGCCGAAGTGTTCCCAATTCATCATCTCCTACACCCCTAGTCATTATCACCACCAGGCAGAGGCAAGCTTATTCACTCATCAAAAGCCCGAACCGGGGCAGTCTTGCATCCCTTGGTCCCTCATGAGCGTCGGCAATAATCTTGTCTATCATCCCTTCACTTGTCATACATGTCCTAAACCAATCTCAAGTTAACAGACTCACTCATTCACATCTACACTCCTATGCATGCTTACTAGACAATGCTTCAAAGAGAGAGAACACAAGTTAGTCATGCGATATCTAAGATTCAGTCGTCGTTGGAAGGAAGAGGAAACAAATGAGCTTGTTTGTAAATAAAAACCTTGAGAACACCGGAGTTTGAATCAAATTCAATTTTTTTCAACAGAATGGTCAATAATCATCTCAATTCCTTGCATTCAAAGTCTTGCATCTCATCATCACAAAAATGTTCAAGTACCCCAATCATTCATATCTTATTTTACGCCTCATGCATTTAGGCGTTCCATTTTGTCTATCATAGTGTCCCATTTGCATCGTGCCAACATCATCATTTCATGAAAAGGCAACAAAAAAGAAGCAACGGATAAAAGCAAAAATCTTCCATTTCATTCCATCAAGCATCAAAGCATTGCATCATAAAGAAAGAAAAAGCAAAAACACAAACGCTCCATAATATTTCAACATCATTGTATCGAACATCAAATCCTTTTCAATAAATGGGGGGGGGGCTAAGTCGAATACACATTCGGGATAGTCCTCAGGACGTTTGAATTGATCACTCAAGAATCTGAAAGTCCCTATGCCAAAAAGCAAAAACACGTCATCCCATGTCATTGCATTTGCATCATATTAATGTTTGCATTTCGTAAAAGGGAAAGAACCAAAATCCTTACATCAAAGCATTACATGTGTATCATGCAAGGCAACACAAAGGCTCCCCATGTCATTCGTCATTCCATTATCGTTCATTTCTTCATGCCACTCATCGAAACATTGCATTCGCATGCCCGCCTTTCATGAAAAGAGAAAGAAATGAGCAGAAAATAAAACAAGAGCATTCCATTCATCAAAACATGAATCACTGTCATTGCATCGCACACTTGCATTACAAGTATCAATCTTTGCATCAAACATCAAAGCACTACATTTGCATATTCGCATTTCATAAAGAGCAAAAGAAAACAAGCAAAGAAAAACAAACGATCAGAAAAAAGAAGGCTGATCGAAGAAAAAAAACAATCAGACCAAAAGAAAAACTTCAGGAATGTTCCACCACATTCATCATTACACCAAAATCATAGCATTGCATGCACCTGCATAACATGCCCTTACATGACATGCACCCATACTCCATGCACTATTCCTTGCATCAACTGACGTATGCAGGTACCTCAACTCAGTGCGGCAGCATTGACCATTTCAATCAATCAATCAACAGGATTTGCGAATCCCTTCAGGACCCATGTGTCCCTTCAAAAGCAGACTCCACCTCGTATTCGAGCTACGGTTTGCGACTTCGTGCATTACCCAGAGCTAGTGAGCTCATTTCAGTTCAGATCACGTCGTTATCGAGCATCGGCGAATCATCCGACCCAAGGTCCTTCAGTATAGTTCAAATCAAAAGTCCAAACAACGACTTTGAACTCTACCTTCATGTCACTAAGTCATCTCTGAGCATGACAGATCTTCAGACTCCATGTCCTTCAAGACTAGCTGTGTTAGCCTAAGGCACGGCGTACGTCCTTCGAGGTAAAACATATCAGTCCCACAACTTGATATTGAACTTCAGGTCGCTCGAAAAGGCCACCCTCAGAGCTCAGGTGCTCCTTCAAAGCCCATGTGTAAACTCGAATCGTGCGCGGTTCGTTAAAAGGCTTTAGGCAGCCTCTAGTGTCGGCTTACTGTAGGCCGGTACCTTCTTTACTGCTTTCTTTACCGCTTTATTTCTTGCTTTTGCTGCCTGAGGGCTGGCACCAATCTATTTCCTGCTCCTGTTGGCTTCCTAAGAGTTGACGCTTCATCCATTGCAGTCATCTCGTGCTAACACCTGTGCAAAAAAAAAAAGGAAAAGAAGAATAGAAAACAGAAAAACCCAAAAAAAGGGGAAAAATTCGGGTTTTTCCCTAAGTAGACAAAATCGGTATAATTTCTGAATTCTTTATCTTTATTTTGCCTCAGAATATGTTTCGGCCAATTCATATTCCTCGTTAAAATCCATATAAAGAGGGGCAGCTGTCATACCCCAATTTTGTCCGGCTTAGGTCAAAACCCTAATTTTCCACAAAAGTAAGTAAATTGAGGAGTGAGAAGCATTATGCATTGCATTTTTTGAGTCCTAAAAGTCATTCCAGAGCTTTTAAAATCATTTTTAGAGTTGAAATACACTTCCTGGATAAATTAGGGTTTTAGGGTCAAAAAGGGTATTTTGGTCATTTCACAACAAAAACGGTTTTTCATCACAAATCACTGGGTAATCATCAGGGGAGTTATTTGAGGAAGAATGTGCTTAATTAGATTTTTTTTTTATGCGCATGGATGTTATTCATTTGCATAAAAGCTCAAATTTAAAGGAAAGGGTAAAATGGGAATTTCCTTCAAGGAGAGGTATCAAATCAATTTTGGGAATGGTGATATCATAGAATTTTGGGCCCAATGATTGATTTCCTAAGACATGGCCCAAAATGGTAAGATTTATGGAATTATCATGAAAAGAATAATCAAAAATGGTAAAATAAGGAAGTGTCCTCATATAAGACAAAATGTACTATCTTTTGGCAAGCTTGCAAAAAACTTGGGCACCATGGCCTCTTTGGCTCCGAATTTTCCAGCTATTTTTCACCTCATTTTGTGTTTCTTCATGCCCTTGATCCATGTGAGTTGTATTCCTAGCCATTGATTAAAATTCTAGATCAAATCCTAGGCTACAACTTTGTGTACAAAACCCTAATTGCCCTTGACAATTTTTGTGCAACAAAAACACCTAATTTTCGTGTATGACCCCATTCCCTCTCCATTTTGTGTTTTCTCTCCACCCTCAATCCATGTGATAAGTGATCTCAACCCTCCATTCAAAATCAAAGTTCAATCCTAGAGCACCTAATAAAAACAATGACCCAATTACCCCTAAACCTAAAATAACTCTATAAATACCTTCTCATTTCCACACATCACAATCTTTTGCCTCTCATTTTCACTCTAGCACACCAAAAACCTCCCCCTTCACTCTCCAAAACCGTGGCCATCACACCCTCCTCCTTCATCCATTTTTGATTATTTTTCTTCATCCAAACACCACCAATCCATCTCCCTTTCATCCCTCTCTCACATACTACTTCCATTCTCCACTAAAACTCAAGAACTTTCATCAAGAGGGGGTGATCTTCATTTTGGGCGTGGGTTTCTTTGTTGGTGTCCTTGGTTGATTTGTGTTCTTGCTCTCCATTTCTTGCATAATCTAGCTAGGATCTAAGGTATACTCTAAAACCCTTGCATCATCTTCAACCTTTTTGCATTAAAACCCATTTTCCTCTTCATTTTTCATTTCGCATATCATTATCATTTTGTTTAAAATGTAGTTTGTTGTTGTTGGTGAGAGGAGCCTTAAACACTATTGACAAGCACTTAGGGAGGCTTGGGTGTTTAAGGTGCCTCTCACCCTTGAATAATTGGTTTCATGTTGTGTGGTGTTAATTTATTATATTTCGCATACTATGATTAATGTGTTCTTAAGCTAATTTTGTTGTTCCTCTTTGCTTGATGATGTACAATCTTGGCATTGGTATTTGATTTTAGTGTTAAATGTTATTTTCAACATATTTCACTTGCAAATACTTGTTGATGATCTAGCAAGATGATTCCTACTTGTGCTTTGTGCACTTTATGTTAAGTAGTTGAGGATTGCTAGATGTGATTCAACCTTGTTTATGTTTTCTTTTATTTTAGTCTTATTTTAATGTGCTTATTGTTAAGTGTGGATGATAGGCAAGTTGATTCTCACTAGTGCCTAGTGCACTTTTCTCAAAGTGAGAGGATTGCTCTATGTGATTCAACTTTGTTTATGTGTTCTTTTATTTAAGTCTTGTTTTAATTTGCTTATTGTGAGTTGTGGATGATAGGCAAGTTGATTCTCACTAGTGCCTAGTGCACTTTTCTCAAAGTGAGAGGATTGCTCTATGTGATTCAACCTTGTTTATGTTTTCTTTTATTGTGCTTATTGTTAATGGTTGATGATCTAGCAAGATGATTCCTACTTGTGCTTTGTGCACTTTATGCTAAGTAGTTGAAGATTGCTAGATGTGATTCAACCTTGTTTATGCGCTCTTTTATTTAAGTCTTGTTTTAGTTTGCTTATTGTTAATTGTGGATGATAGGCAAGTTGATTCTCACTAGTGCCTAGTGCACTTTTCTCAAAGTGAGAGGATTGCTCTATGTGATTCAACCTTGTTTATGTTTTCTTTTATTTTAGTCTTATTTTAATGTGCTTATTGTTAATGGTGGATGATCTAGCAAGATGATTCCTACTTGTGCTTTGTGCACTTTATGCTAAGTAGTTGAAGATTGCTAGATGTGATTCAACCTTGTTTATGTGCTCTTTTATTTAAGTCTTGTTTTAATTTGCTTATTGTTAATTGTGGATGATAGGCAAGTTGATTCTCACTAGTGCCTAGTGCACTTTTCTCAGAGGATTGCTCTATGTGATTCAACCTTGTTTATGTTTTCTTTTATTTTAGTCTTATTTTAATGTGCTTATTGTTAATGGTGGATGATCTAGCAAGATGATTCCTACTTGTGCTTTGTGCACTTTATGCTAAGTAGTTGAAGATGGCTAGATGTGATTCAACCTTGTTTATGTGCTCTTTTATTTAAGTCTTGTTTTAATTTGCTTATTGTTAATTGTGGATGATAGGCAAGTTGATTCTCACTAGTGCCTAGTGCACTTTTCTCAAAGTGAGAGGATTGCTCTATATGATTCAACTTTGTTTATGTGTTCTTTTATTTAATCTTTGTATTTTAATTTGCTTATTGTTAGTGGTTGATGATAGGCAAGTTGATTTTCACTAATGCCTAGTGCATTTTGATTCAAGTGAGAGGATTGCTCTATATGATTCAACTTTGTTTATGTGTTCTTTTATTTAATCTTTGTATTTTAATTTGCTTATTGTTAGTGGTTGATGATAGGCAATTTGATTTTCACTAATGCCTAGTGCATTTTGATTCAAGTGAGAAGATTGCTCTATGTGATTCAACTTAGTTATGTGTTTATTTAATCTTTGTATTTTAATTTGCTTATTGTTAGTGGTTGATGATAGGCAAGTTGATTCTCACTTGTGCCTAGGGCACTTTGATTCAAGTGAGAAGATTGCTCTATGTGATTCAACTTGGTTTTAATGTCCATTTACTTGTTCTTATACTCTAGTTTGATCATTGTTTATTGTTGATGATAAATCACATGACTCTCACTTATGCCTAGTGCATCATGTTCTAAGTGGTGAAGATGGTTTTAGATGATTCAACCTTCCCCTTTTAATTTCTTAATGAATAAAAGATGAGATAGTTAGGTTTATGGTTTAGGGTTCGTGGGGTATTGCAAGGGATAGGTTACCCAAAACCTTGATGCTCCCTCCTCTTTGATGGTGTTATTAGCCTTTGGGCACTTGTTCATATTGTTGATTGCAAAGGATAGGCTTACCCTAGTCTTGATGCCATTCCTTTTGTTCATGTTATTGAGAAATCATTGCTCACATGTTCATTAGTTTAACTAAGATCATTCTATGTCTATAATCAATAGTGTTCTATTGTTCATGATGCCACTTAAATGTCTTGATTTAATTGTGTGCCATCCTCTCCACTTGTATGACCTCCTAATGAATACGTAAGCCTACTTGCTTGTTGTAGCATAGAGTCATTAGGGTAAATACACTCTTTCTTACACACACACACATTTGTCTTGAGAACCTTACTTTGCATCCTTGACATTTGAATCTTTGATTGTATTGGCATGTTTAGTCTTAGTTGACGTTCAACAAATGCGTGATTGCTCGATTAACGAATGTGCTTGAACTTTATAACCAATCTTTGATAATAACTTCACTCTTTCCCAAAAACCTCTCAAACTCTTTTTTAACCAATGCAAGTTATTAGTGACTATCACCCAAAGCCTTTGCTTGTTTGATTGTCATGAACGCTATCAAGAGTTATTAGTAATGATCACTCAAAGTCTTTGCTTGCTTGGTCATTATGAAAGCTTTTCCTTTTTCCAAACTCTTTCAAAAGCATTTTCATTTTCAAATTAGAACTACGTCGCTTTGATTCCCATTTGGGATACGTAGGAGCGAGTCTCGTTCTCGTCAAGCACAGCAATAAAAATCTAGCATTTAACCAAAGAAAAAGAGTTATTTTCATAAAAAAAAAGAATCATTTTCAAACCCATTGTTGCTAGTAGCTCATCAGAGCCTTTGTTCGTTTAGCTATTAGTGACAATGTCCTTTTCTCATAAGAATAATAAACGATGATCCATCATAACCTTTGTTAGTTTGATCATCGTGCAAATCAATCTCTTTCGAAAATCATTTTCAAAAAAAGATAATAAAAACGAGTTGTTATCAATAGTCCATCAGAACCTTTGTTCGTTTGACTAGCGGTACAACTCTCTTTTTTGAGTATTTAGTAGTGATTCATCATAGCCTCTACTAGTTTAATCATTCGCTAATGCTCGTCCTATTTCAAAAACTCACTAAAAAAGATAAAAAAAAACAAAAACTTTTCAAAAAGACAAAGGAGAACTACGTAAGCTTTGAATTCTCCATCGTACCGGGAGATACGTAGGAGCGGGTCACATCCCGTCAAGCATAACAAATAAAAATCATTTTCACAATAAGTTTTCAAACAATTATTTTCAAAAGAACCTAGAACTACGTCGCCTTTGATTCTCCACCCGGAGATACGTAGGAGCAGGGCCTTCAATGGTGATTTATGGAGGAGGAGGATGATGATTATAAGTTTGGTATTAATGGAAAGGTGGTGAAGAGCTGATTCTGAATATGCTAAAAGATTGAGCATGCATGGGAAAAATGAAAAACCCTCTTCTTCCCTTGATCCTCCACCTTCGCCCTCTCCCCTCTCATTCTTGTTGGTTCTGAATTTCTGAATTTCTGAATTGAAGAATGAAGTGTATTCATTTGTTCCAGCTAATTGGGTTATTATATAGACTAGGTAAAAATACCACTATGCCCCTCACTTAAACATTTCTTTCCTATTGACTCCTTCACTCCTAATTAATCTAATGTGATGCAATAAATTCAATTAAGCACATCATTTGCATAATAAATCAATCAAGTATATACCAATCGAATTAATTTATTTTAATTCAAGACAATAGTTCACTCAATATCAATTCACGCCAAATAATTTAATTAGCGAAAATTGGGGATATTACAGCTTCCACCCACTTGGTGAAGTAATCGGTGGCCACAATGATGAAGTTATGGCCCTTTGAGCTCGGAGGGTATATCTTACCGATTAGATCCATGGCCCACCCTCTGAATGGCCAAGGTTTGACAATGGGATGGAGCTCGTCTGCAGGTACTCTCTGAATTGGTCCATGCAGCTGGCAAGCCTCGCATCCCTTTGCAAACCCGTGATCGTCGGCCAATAGTATCCATGTCTGTAGATCAGCCATTTCATGATGGGGCCAAACCTATGTGCACCACATGTAACACCCCGATAAATTCTAATATATAGAACTACCGAAATGCACTAAATGGCATACATCAGAGTAACTTCCTGTTATTGAAATATTGAACACAACTAAAACATTCGATAATACATATCGATCGGTTCTCTGAACCTCATAAACTTCCTTGAAAATGCTTAAGTTCAAACTTAAGACTTGTACATAATCCTGGTGTTCAATAATCCAAAAACATAAAGTAGCGGAAACGATTTTTTACAACTTGACAATGGAAGTTATACAATCAGAACATAGAAACCATAAACGGAAACAAGGTCTAAAACATTAAACTAGGTCTTCAATGACTCCAAGAGTCACACCAGCTAGCCATGCTTTACCGCCTTTGCTTTCCCCTGTTTCTCTGTAAAAACCACAAATATGAAGGGTGAGATAAACATTATCTCAGTGAGTCTTATCGAGACCCCTTACTACTCTAGCGGTTCATTATGCCTTGTTTTGAACTCGTGGTTCTAAAAAGCAACCACGTGGAAATACATTTAGTTCCTGTAACCTTCATGCTCATGGCCCTCCTAAGCGACACATGAAGCATGCAATCTTTGTTCCATGTTTTTAGCATAACACCTCAGTCTACCTATTTTATAGGCATCTCTTGACCTGTTGGTGAACCCATCCCGCTATTGCTAGCAGGGGAAACATTCTTGAGTCTAGGCTTTGGGGCTCATGACTTCCCCTCCCCTAGTATGCTAACCTCTTAGGGTCGTCACCCTTTTTCCTCTTGTATTTATTATACATTTTCAGTCTGTGTACCCACAATGGGCTGTTAGCCATTCCAGTCAAGTACCATGTACCATATCAGTCAATTTCAGTGTACAATATCAATCAAGTATCGTGTGTCATTATCATTCTTTAACATTTGCACTCTCGCGTTCTCTAAGAGCGGTTTTCCATTTTAATCATAACACACTATTTTTCTATCGAACATGTTCAATCTCATACCATTGTTACCTTTACCTTGTTGTGGCCCCTTTGGGAATGGATTAGAAGAGGATTGGAATCATTTAGAATGGATAAAAAGGTACTTTGAAATTGAAGGTCAGAAGTTCTCACACGACCCGTGCGTATATGCGCACGACCCGTGCTTAGTTGAACAATTTGCAGAAAATTTCCAGGAAGCTACGCACGACCCGTGCGGCTAAGCGCACGATCCGTGCGTTATCTACCAGATTTACAGAAAGTTTCAGGGACTTACGCACGACCCGTGCTACTAGGCGCACGATCCGTGCGTATTTTAAAAATACAGTTCATGTCGTATCAGATGGAGGCGCACGACCCGTGCCCAGAGGCACACGATCCGTGTGGCTCCATCAGTTTCCAGAAAACAGATTTTTCAAGGGTTATTCCATTCCATTCCGATTCCAACTTCCCTTCCGATCGAGGCCCAAACTCAAACACGCATTAAAACACAATATTATAGCAATCCAATCCAGCACACCCAACAATCAATCAAGAAATTCATAGTTCAATCATGAGCTTTGGGAAAACGGTTTTCAATATAATTCTTTCGATACCAGAAACGTGTGACAATAATTTTCAAAAGTAAAGACTCGGAAAACGAACACGTTCCCTAAGCGAGTTATAGAACTCACCCGAAGTGATGAAAATCACTCAAACGACGAATCTAGCAGTCGACTCGTTCGAATAACCTCACGAACCGCCTCCGACTCGCTCCAAAAACTGAACCGAACTTCCCAAGGAACTAAGACTCGAACTCAGCAACTCAAATGAGCTTCAAACAGGTTTGTTGCTTGGATGTGAGCTTTGGTACTGAATATAGGACTATAGCAAAGACATGCAACTATTTGGAGCATCAACACTCCATTTTTGAGCTTGGAGCTTCAAAGGTGCACAAATGGTGATTTGCGATAAAGTGGGTTGATGGAAGATTTCTGGGCATCAATGTATAGAGGAAGAAGAATGGTGAACAATGGTGGGTTCAGATCTTACATGCATCAAGTTTCCATGGAACTCTTCTCTCTTCCAAACCCTCTCTCTCTCGCGAGCTCTCCTCTTTCTCTCTACTCCTCACTTCAGTTTTTCTTTCTTATTTCTGAAACTCCACAATTAAAAGTGGGTAAGGAGGACTTAGGGTCAGCTGGTCACTTAAACTAGGGAATTTATCCAAATACCCCTTAGCTACTAATTCTATTCTTTGGGACATCTTATTACCTATGAAGCTTAACTTAACTCATTACTTCTAACACTTAATCAAACAATTATTCACTTAACAAGCATAATTATTCGAATATTTTAATAAATATATATAACCTCTCGCTAATTTTTAATAATTGAAATTAGCCAATTAGGGGATGTTACAATCACCCCACCTTTTAAAATTTTGTCCTCAAAATTGACAAAGCATACCTTACTCGAACAAATACGGATATTTCTCCCGCATGCTCTCCTCTACTTCCCATGTCGCCTCGTCAGGTGACGCACCGTCCCAAAGCACCTTGACAATAGGAATTGACCTCGTCCGGAGCGTTTTCTCGCCACGTTCAATGATCCTGATTGGAGTAGGCTGATAAGATAAATTCGGTCTGATGTCGATCGCTTCATAGCTTAATGGTTGATTCGGATCATGAATATATTTCCTTAGCTGCGATACATGAAACACATCATGTAATCTGGACAATTCTGGAGGTAAGGCAATGCGATACGCTACCGGCCCAACTCGCTCGATAATCTGGAAGGGTCCGACATACCGAGGACTGAGCTTCTTCGCTCGCAAAGCAATACCGGTCCCGATGGTTGGAGAAAGTTTCAAAAAGACATGATCTCCTTCTTCGAATTCTAACGGCCTTCTTCTCTTATCCGCATAACTCTTTTGCCGACTCTGCGCGGCTTTCATCCTTTCTCTTATCTGACGGATCTTCTCCGTAGTCTCCCGGACTAAATCCGGTCCCAACAATCTCTGCTCACCTACATCCCACCAACACAATGGGGTTCTACACTTTCTCCCATACAATGCTTCGTATGGAGCCATTCCGATACTAGAATGATAACTGTTGTTGTATGAGAATTCCACCAATGGAAGGTGATCCTCCCATCTGCCTCCACTATCGAGTACACAAGCTCTCAACATATCCTCCAATGTCTGGATTGTCCTCTCAGTCTGCCCGTCTGTCTGAGGATGGTAAGCAGTGCTAACACACACTTTTGTTCCCAACGCCATGTTCAATGCTCTCCAAAATCGAGATGTAAACTTGGGATCTCGATCACAGATGATACTTGTAGGGATTCCATGCAACTTAACAATATTCTTAAGATACTCATCTGCTAACCTAGCAACCTTGTGAGTCGAACGCACTGGGATAAAATGAGCGGACTTGGTCAGGCGATCCACCACTACCCAAATAGAATCATTTCCGGTTTGGGACCGCGGCAATCCCATGACAAAATCCATAGATATGCTTTCCCATTTCCATTCAGGTACATTCAACGGTCGTAACTGGCCGCCTGGCTTCCGGTGCTCTATCTTAACCTTTTGACAAGTCAAGCATCGAGACACAAACTCTGCTATATCCACTTTCATACCTGGCCACCAGTACAATTGCTTCAGATCTCGATACATCTTGGTAGACCCAGGATGTATTGAGAACTGACTCTTATGAGCTTCTTCTAGAACTTGCCTCTTTACGTTCTCATCAT
Organism: Astragalus membranaceus; assembly: GCA_039519185.1. Lineage (NCBI taxonomy): Eukaryota > Viridiplantae > Streptophyta > Magnoliopsida > Fabales > Fabaceae > Astragalus > Astragalus membranaceus. The sequence continues at coordinate 40,018,374 of CM076853.1, read as the reverse complement.
TCGGCACACAGATTCTACCATCAAAACAAATTACTCCATCACCGTCTTTGGTGTAACTCGGCAATCTCTTCTGCACTTGCAGTTCTACATCACCTTCTTGGGCTGAGCGTATTAGGTCTCTCAAGGGACTTGAAATCCAAATGTGACTCAACACTAACCTGTTCCTTCTTGACTTAACTCTCAAATTGAGGTCTCTGAATGATTCCAACAAGGACATCTCGTGCATCATCAACTCTGCAGTATGGATAGACTTTCTGCTTAAAGCATCGGCAACAACATTTGCCTTGCCAGGATGATACTTCAATTCGAAATCATAATCCTTCAGGAATTCTACCCATCTCCTCTGCCTGTTGTTCAACTCCTTTTGGTCAAACAAATACTTGAGACTTTTGTGGTCACTAAAGACTTCGAAACGAGACCCATACAGGTAATGTCTCCAAATCTTTAAGGCAAACACAATCGCCGCCAACTCTAAATCATGAGTTGGGTAATTCTCTTCATGCGGCTTCAACTGCCTGGAGGCATAAGCAACTACTTGTTGATTCTGCATTAGGACACATCCTAAACCCTTACCAGAAGCGTCGCAATAGATTTGGAATCCTACTGACGGATCAGGAAGAATCAGGATAGGTGCAGAAGTCAAACGACCCTTCAATTCCGTGAAACAATTTTCACAGTCGGAGTCCCAAACAAACGGATGACCCTTGCGAGTTAACCGAGTGAGTGGAAGAACCAGCTGGGAAAATCCTTGAATGAATCTTCGATAATACCCAGCTAATCCCAAGAAACTTCTTACCTCAGTAACCGTAGACGGCTGTTCCCAGTCTACCACAGCTTCGATCTTACTGGGATCCACTGCAACACCTATCCTAGATATTACATGGCCCAGAAACTTAACTTCGGGCATCCAGAAATCACATTTGGACGGCTTAGCATACAACTTCTTCTCTCGGAGTACGTTCAGAACAATTCGGAGATGTTGCACATGCTCCTCAATCGTCTTAGAGAACACCAAGATGTCATCAATGAACACTACCACAAACTGATCCAGATAAGGATTAAAAATCCGATTCATATAATCCATAAATACAGCTGGAGCATTGGTCAAACCGAAGGGAATCACTACAAATTCATAGTGTCCATACCTCGTACGGAAAGCGGTCTTCGGGACGTCCAAAGCTCGAACCCTGATTTGGTGATAACCGGACCTTAGATCAATCTTTGAAAACATAGAAGCTCCCCTCAACTGATCTAGCAAATCAACAATCCTTGGTAGAGGGTACTTGTTCTTGACAGTCACTTTATTCAACTGACGATAATCAATACACAATCTCATACTTCCGTCCTTCTTCTTAACAAGCAACACTGGAGCACCCCATGGTGAGGCACTCGGCCGGATAAACCGCTTGGAAATTAGCTCTTCTAGTTGAACTTTCAATTCCCTCAACTCTAATGGCGACATTCGATACGGGGCTATAGAAATAGGTCCAGTGCCTGGAACCAATTCTATAGAAAATTCCACCTCACGGTCCGGAGGAAACGAAGGAACTTCATCGGGAAACACATCAAGAAATTCATTAACAACTTGCACAGAAGATAAATCCTGACCTGTCTCAGTAGATGTAGACAGCATCATGACGTAAGCTTCCGCGCCTTGGAACAGATAGTTACTGGCCGATGTGAAAGAAATAACAGCTTCAGAATTTGGCGGTTGTAGCTCCACTGGTTCGGAGGCAAAACCGATAGTTCGATGGAAGCAATCTATAGTCACATGGTTGGCCGTCATCCAACTCATTCCTAGGACGACATCCATGCCCTTCATTGGTAAACAAATGAAGTCTACTACAAAATTCCTGTCTCCAATGGATAGAAGACAATTTTCACATATCGCTTGGGTCTGAACACTACCCTCAGCAGCAGTCTTAATGGAGATTGGTTGAGGCAAGGGAGTTAAAGCCAATCCCAACCGTTCGGCACAAACTTTAGATATAAAACAATGAGTCGCACCTGAATCATATAAAATACTAACGGAGTTATTAAAAAGAGATCCCATACCCCTTAGTAGATTATCTGACAGTGTGACCTTCTGTGCGTCCAAGGTGTAAACTCTCCCATGAGTTGTGGTAGCAGTAGGGTTACTTCCTTGACTCTTCTCTTTCTCTGGGCAGTCCCGTGCAAAATGACCGTCTTTCTTGCAGAAATAACACTGGTTGGATCCCATCTGGCATTTACCCTGATGGTACTTTCCACAGTTGGAACATGTACTAAACCTTGAGGAGTTCGATGACTGAACCTGCTTCCCTTTGTTGGAGTTGTGCCTGGGACCCGTCTGATGGTTGGATGATCCAACATTCTTCTTATTCTGATGGAATACTTTCCTGCTTGCATATAACCTTTTCAAGTCACTCTCAGCTATGTGCGATTGTTGAACCATGGCAGCATAGTTAGTATAGGCAAAAGAACTCAAACTCTGAGCAATGTCTTCCCTTAGCCCATACTTGAACCTTTCGGTTTTCCACTTGTCATTGGGAGCATACCCGGCCAAACCGAAGAATTGATATAACTCTTCAAACTTAGCCGCGTACTGACCCACAGTTGAACTTCCTTGAGTGAGAGTCAGAAACTCGTTCTCCTTGTCGAACCTCATGGCTGTCGGAAAGAACTGCTCCAAAAATACCTGCCTGAAATGTTCCCAAGTCTGGGGAGTATCCATAGTTACCATCATGGCTTTGGCATTAGTCCACCAGTTGTTAGCTTCTCCTTTCAGCATATGAGTTGCCAATCTCAACTTGTCATCATCAGTGACTTGCATAGCTACGAAAATCTTCTCTATATCATCTAGCCAATGCTGAGCTTCCATGACATCCGGTCCTCCTCTGAACTCGGACGGCTTCATTTTCAGAAATTCTGAGAAAACTCTCCTTGGGTCAACTTGAGGCTCAGGGACTTGCTGAGGCTGAGCTTGAGCATTCTGCTGCAATTGCAACATATCTTCCATCATCTTCTGCTGTCTCTCGATCACGTTCTGCATCCATGCAGAATGCGGATCAACTGGTGGGTTATTCCTCGATCCTCCTGCCATAATTCTGCAAATGATACACCAAGTATTAAGTTGATCAGTCTCAATGTCTCTTAGTATCACAAGAAGCAAGATAGCAGAGTTACTCGAGGGACAAAACCACCCTAACTGTCTAAGCCCGACTAGGTCGAACTGCTCTGATACCATAATGTAACACCCCGATAAATTCTAATATATAGAACTACCGAAATGCACTAAATGGCATACATCAGAGTAACTTCCTGTTATTGAAATATTGAACACAACTAAAACATTCGATAATACATATCGATCGGTTCTCTGAACCTCATAAACTTCCTTGAAAATGCTTAAGTTCAAACTTAAGACTTGTACATAATCCTGGTGTTCAATAATCCAAAAACATAAAGTAGCGGAAACGATTTTTTACAACTTGACAATGGAAGTTATACAATCAGAACATAGAAACCATAAACGGAAACAAGGTCTAAAACATTAAACTAGGTCTTCAATGACTCCAAGAGTCACACCAGCTAGCCATGCTTTACCGCCTTTGCTTTCCCCTGTTTCTCTGTAAAAACCACAAATATGAAGGGTGAGATAAACATTATCTCAGTGAGTCCTATCGAGACCCCTTACTACTCTAGCGGTTCATTATGCCTTGTTTTGAACTCGTGGTTCTAAAAAGCAACCACGTGGAAATACATTTAGTTCCTGTAACCTTCATGCTCATGGCCCTCCTAAGCGACACATGAAGCATGCAATCTTTGTTCCATGTTTTTAGCATAACACCTCAGTCTACCTATTTTATAGGCATCTCTTGACCTGTTGGTGAACCCATCCCGCTATTGCTAGCAGGGGAAACATTCTTGAGTCTAGGTTTTGGGGCTCATGACTTCCCCTCCCCTAGTATGCTAACCTCTTAGGGTCGTCACCCTTTTTCCTTTTGTATTTATTATACATTTTCAGTCTGTGTACCCACAATGGGCTGTTAGCCATTCCAGTCAAGTACCATGTACCATATCAGTCAATTTCAGTGTACAATATCAATCAAGTATCGTGTGTCATTATCATTCTTTAACATTTGCACTCTCGCGTTCTCTAAGAGCGGTTTTCCATTTTAATCATAACACACTATTTTTCTATCGAACATGTTCAATCTCATACCATTGTTACCTTTACCTTGTTGTGGCCCCTTTGGGAATGGATTAGAAGAGGATTGGAATCATTTAGAATGGATAAAAAGGTACTTTGAAATTGAAGGTCAGAAGTTCTCACACGACCCGTGCGTATATGCGCACGACCCGTGCTTAGTTGAACAATTTGCAGAAAATTTCCAGGAAGCTACGCACGACCCGTGCGGCTAAGCGCACGATCCGTGCGTTATCTACCAGATTTACAGAAAGTTTCAGGGACTTACGCACGACCCGTGCTACTAGGCGCACGATCCGTGCGTATTTTAAAAATACAGTTCATGTCGTATCAGATGGAGGCGCACGACCCGTGCCCAGAGGCACACGATCCGTGTGGCTCCATCAGTTTCCAGAAAACAGATTTTTCAAGGGTTATTCCATTCCATTCCGATTCCAACTTCCCTTCCGATCGAGGCCCAAACTCAAACACGCATTAAAACACAATATTATAGCAATCCAATCCAGCACACCCAACAATCAATCAAGAAATTCATAGTTCAATCATGAGCTTTGGGAAAACGGTTTTCAATATAATTCTTTCGATACCAGAAACGTGTGACAATAATTTTCAAAAGTAAAGACTCGGAAAACGAACACGTTCCCTAAGCGAGTTATAGAACTCACCCGAAGTGATGAAAATCACTCAAACGACGAATCTAGCAGTCGACTCGTTCGAATAACCTCACGAACCGCCTCCGACTCGCTCCAAAAACTGAACCGAACTTCCCAAGGAACTAAGACTCGAACTCAGCAACTCAAATGAGCTTCAAACAGGTTTGTTGCTTGGATGTGAGCTTTGGTACTGAATATAGGACTATAGCAAAGACATGCAACTATTTGGAGCATCAACACTCCATTTTTGAGCTTGGAGCTTCAAAGGTGCACAAATGGTGATTTGCGATAAAGTGGGTTGATGGAAGATTTCTGGGCATCAATGTATAGAGGAAGAAGAATGGTGAACAATGGTGGGTTCAGATCTTACATGCATCAAGTTTCCATGGAACTCTTCTCTCTTCCAAACCCTCTCTCTCTCGCGAGCTCTCCTCTTTCTCTCTACTCCTCACTTCAGTTTTTCTTTCTTATTTCTGAAACTCCACAATTAAAAGTGGGTAAGGAGGACTTAGGGTCAGCTGGTCACTTAAACTAGGGAATTTATCCAAATACCCCTTAGCTACTAATTCTATTCTTTGGGACATCTTATTACCTATGAAGCTTAACTTAACTCATTACTTCTAACACTTAATCAAACAATTATTCACTTAACAAGCATAATTATTCGAATATTTTAATAAATATATATAACCTCTCGCTAATTTTTAATAATTGAAATTAGCCAATTAGGGGATGTTACACCACAGATCCCTACATGGATTTTTGCCATCACCATATAAGCATCCTTTCTTTTGAGGCATCGCAACAACACCCCATTGGCGCTTCTCTTATACAGGTCGTCCCCTATCAAGATATACTTAAGTGCCTTCTGCTTGGTTTTGAAGTTAGTGTCAGCCGTTGGATTACGGAGGTACTCTGTCAACACTCCCATCCAGGCATTAGCAGGATCCTCTTCGGCCGAGACCAGGGCATCTTGTTGCAATACTTCGACCACCAACTCCTTGTAACCAGAAGCTTGTTGGGCCAAGTCATTTGCCTCTTGGTTCTCTCTTCTGGGGACTGGTGTGTGGAAAACATGTGCAAGTATACACAGTCCATAACAAGTAATACAGTGTTTAGAACAGGTCGAACCCACAGGGATTGATGAACTCTTTCAAAAGTCAATATTATGTAATTTAGAGAAAAGTAACCAATTTAACAAGATAGTTGATATTGGTGAGTATCACAAGTAAGTTAGAATAAAGCAAAGTGTAAGTAGTTGTAATGCAAATAGAGAAAAGCTAGTTGGAATGTCTTCCCCAAGTAATTTACTTATAAGTGTTTAATGCAGTTATGATGCAGTTGCACTGAATGTTGTTGCATTAGTTGTGTGCCTTTCAGTCACTTTTCTTCAGAGTTTCATTACAAGCTTCCTATGTCTAGGCTTGCTAAATAAGTTCACTCTTGTCTTTTAAAGTACCCACAGTATCACCCTATGGACTATACTATCCTATGTCTAGGACTTAGTATGGTTTTCACAAAGTTTCCTTTATGTAAAATACTCACCCATATTAGTTCTTGAGTTCTTAATTGTAAACCATGTCTGCTTTTACAAATCTACCTATTCTAAGTGATCATTCTCAAAATAAGTGTTGAAAGTATTATCAAGCAAGAACTAAAGTGCACACATCATATACTTGTATTAAACTTACTTAAAAGCTCATTAAATGGTTAGAACAATTCCAACTAAGAGAGGTTTAGCTCAACTTAGACATTGCAAGGCAAATATAAACAGAATAGAACATGTTTATATAATTGAAATCACAAAAGAGAAACAAGAAGATAGAGTTTACACAAGTTGTAGCTCTTAGCATGAATCCTCCTAGCAATGTAGTTGCATTAGCTTCTTAGCACTTTGATAAAACTATGAAATCGAGGTAAGGAGGATTTGTCACTTCCTTCCTTTCCTTATTACAAAATAGAAACTAGCTATGTATATTGAAATTTAAATCTAACTTATGGATTGTGATCTATTTTCAAGTGAAGGAGTGAAGTCTTTATATAGTCTTCAAGAGAGGTGCTTCCTTCCTTCATGTTGAAGTAACTTTGATGGGTGTATACATGGATACTTTACAGCAGTTGATTCCCATGTGAAGTCTTCAATCAAGTGTATAGGGAGGTCAAATGAGATAACAACATGTGTCCCTACGTTGATGACTCTTCATAGCTACGTGGGAATTGTAGGCAACGAAATACGAGGTGTTCTTGCTTTAGGAGACCAAGCATGAGGTCATCAAATGCAAGTGGATGGCAAGTGGATGTGCAAGTGGATGGCTCCAACCTTCAGGCAATGCAGTTGCAGTGCAGTAGCATTGTGCTGAGCCAGCGCAGTTGTAAGTGCAGAATCAATGCAGGAGCATTTGATGCAGGAGCATCTAGACTGCACTGAACAAACTCATTAAACATACCACAATATATCCAAAATGGCCTACTAACAACTATAATCATGTTAAACACTCAAGTTATCACATATTACATAAAATACTATATAAACTCTTTATCTTTGCTTAAAAGAGAGCAATTTACTAAGTTTAAACATATGAATAACTCTATATAAAATAGAGTTATCAGGGACATACATGATAACTGCATCAGCGAACAACTTCAACAAGTTATGCACCGAAGCTCGCAACTGTCTGAGTTTCGTGTTGTAACACTTGTATTCCCCAATAATCTACTGAATCACCAGCTGCGAATCCCCCTTTATTTCTATGTATTGGGCTTTCATGGCGGCTAAGATATCAAGTCCTATGATCAAGGCCTCGTACTCAGCCTGATTATTGGAAGCTTGATCCCCTATGCTGCACATGAACCTCTAAGTTTGACCGCAAGGACTGGTAATGACTACTCCAATGCCTGCCCCTGTTTGGGTGCTTGATCCATCAAACATGAGGACCCAAGGCTTTAGGCCCAAGTAGTTAATAGACTCGGCTGGAGTGTTGTGTATCTCTACACAAGGATGTTGAGCCAAGAAATTGGCCAAAGCTTGTCCTTTGACTGCTCTCAGAGGCATATGAGCCAATGCAAACGCATTTAACTTAATGGCCCACTTGACCAGTCTTCCCTGTAAGACGGGCCTATTAAGGAGATACCTGATAATATCCACTTTGCACACGACCAAAATTTCTTTAGGTAAAAGATAATATTCAAGTTTAGTACAAGCATTTGTAACATCCCTGATTTTTTTTGCTAAAGACTCGGATTATGATGCCTAGGACCGATTAGTTATTTGTGGGAATAGTTAGTCGTGTCGCGGTGAATTATTATTCGAGTTGTGGCTTATGTCATGGTTAAGAAAAATATTTAAGCTGAAGGGCATTATTGTACTTTCACACCCAACCACTTAGTAGCTGACCCCCCTTTAATATTCAGCCACACTCCCAAGTACTTAGCCATTCCACCCAAATTTCAGAAATAGAAAAGCTGGAAATAGAAGGGGGGAGAGAAGAGGAAGAACGCGAAGGGAAGAGAAGAGAAAGGAGGAAGGATCACCAAAGATCTTGGTTGCATGTAAGTGTTTTAACCTCCTCTCCACTCCATTTTCGTTTTCCTTTCCAATGGTACCACTTTCAAAGCCTGATTCTCCCTCTTTCCCTCATCTCCATTGATGCCCATGAAGCTCCAAGTGGTGAAAATGGTGGAGCTATGTGTTGATGACTTGCATGTTCAATTTTGCTGTTAAGAGGAGGAGGCCTCAAGCTTGCATTTCGAATTGGGAAGGTTGTGAAAGATTTGGATTGCTGTTCTGAAGTTTCGGTTGGTGCTCTTCGGTGCCGTTCGTGAAGTCTCTCATTCCGGCCATCGCACGTTCATCGGAACTCCTAGAACGATTGTCAACGGGTGAGTTCTACTCACGGATTAGGGACATTTTATGTATTCTGAAAACTTGTAGTTTCAAATGATAAGGCAACAATCCCATTTTCAAAAGACTTAGAACCGAAAAGCGATTTTTAAGTCAAAACGGCATTTTACGGTTTATTGAGAATTTTAATGAATCATTGAAATGAAACACTTTATATATATTCTGGAATAGTTGGAAATTTTCTGGATTTCAGGTGATTGAAATTAGAAATCGATTTGGACGAGAACGGAGAGCGAAAAGGGGAAAAGTGCGAAATTCTGGTAACAGACACAGGTCGCACGGACCGTGCGCCCCTGGGCACGGGTCGTGCGCCTGTTTCGGGTTGGAAGTATTGGAAACAGAACGGAACGCACGGGTCGTGCGCCCCTGGGCACGGATCGTGCGCTTCCTTCTGGTAGATGGGTCCTGAGTAGTGCACCACGCACGGGTCGTGCGCCCCTGGGCACGGGTCGTGCGTGTGGTTCTGTTACCGGCTTCCGTTTTCTCGTTTTGTTGCTCCGTTTGATCCCGAACCTTTTCTAATTTCTTTCTCAACCATTTAAAAAGGGATTGCCTTACTGAAAACCTTATTTCGAACTTGTTCAACTCAAAATTTTGAAAAGAAGTTGAAAGGTATATTGATCGAAAAACCGAAACCCTAGTATACGTGTGGGTACACCGTCTGATGGATAGAATGAATATATATTTATATATATATATATATATATCAACTGTATATGATTATAATGCCGGATGTTTATAAATTCATCAAAACGGGTTATAGATCAATAAGATATAAATTATCTAAAAAGATATTGTGATTGATCCTTTGGTGATCGGAAAGATATATATTATCTAACTCTCGAGAAATCGTTATGTATTGTCATACATAAATCGCGTTGGGTGACGACCCGACAAGTAGCATACTAGGGAGGGTAGTCATGACCCCTTACCTAGGCCCTGAATGTGTTTTGGCGTGGTCAACTCACGGGTTACCGGGATTAGCACTGGATTGCAGTCGGTTTATGCTAAATGGAAAACACGATTACCGGGATTAGCACTGGATTGCAGTCGGTACGTGTTAAATAAATTCACGAAGTGCGTGGCATTTCGATTAATAAATATAAGACATGGTTATGTCAGTTTGGTTATAACGGTTTAATGAATTGAACCGAGTGTCAGTGAGGGGGCACGGTAGGACTCACTGAGATAATGTTATCTCACCCTATCCATATTTGTTGTTTTACAGAGAAGCAGGGAAAAAGGAAGACTATTGTGCACGAGTAGCTGGTATACTCTTGGAGGTGCCGAAGACTTAGTCATTTGATCCCTTGTTCTTTTGTTGTCTAATTGGTTGTATAAACTTGTATTGATTATGAGTTATATGAACCGTTTATGTTTCTGTTTGGTATTTGGACTGGGATATTGTAATCCACTCGGTATGGAACCGATAAACTTCTATTTTATGAAGTAATGTTATTTCCGATTATGTTTTATTTCGGAAAAAGTTTGTATGTCCAAAACTTAAACAGGAACTGTGTCCTCTGAATTTCCGCAATCTGTGCATCATTCGGTCTCTCTACATGTTAGAAATACCGGGGTGTTACATTTGGTATCAGAGCGGTTCGACCTAGTCGGACTTAGATGTTAAGAGTCTTTTACGTCTTCTAAGTCTGATTTTTCTTAGTATGCTATTAGACATTGAGCCTGATCAACTTAATACTTTGTGCATACTTCGCAGAATCATGGCTGGGAGAGGTAGAAGAAACCCACCTGTTGATCCTCATCAAGAATGGATGCAGAATGTCATCGAGACTCAGCAAAAGATGATGAATGACATGATGCTAATGCAACAGCAACAGATGGCTCAGATGGCTCAAATGCAGCAGATGCATCAAATGCCTCAACCACAACCAGCTGAGCCAGTTAATGTGCCAACACCTGAGGATCCCAACAGGATGTATTTCCGGTTTCTGAAGATGAAACCCCCAACCTTCAAAGGGGGATCCGAGGCAATGAAAGCCCATTTCTGGGTAGATGCCATGGAACGGATCTTTGATACTTTGCAATGCAATGAAGGAGAAAAGGTAATCTGTGCTGCTAACGCTCTGGACGAGGATGCTCACACTTGGTGGGTTAACGCTCGTAGAATGCTTCAAAATCAAGGAACTCCTCTTGAGTGGAATAATTTCAAGGAGTTGTTTTTGGGTCATTATTTTCCCGACTCCCAAAGACTTGATAAACAGATGGAATTTCTGAGTTTGAAACAGGGGGAGATGACAGTTGGGGAATATGCCGCCAAATTTGAGAGGTTATCACAATTCTATGAATTGGGGACCACTGCTCCTGATGATAAGTGGAAGAGGGTGATGTTCAGACAAGGTCTTAGAGGCGATGTGAATCAAGGCCTCAGTTCTTATTCCATGACCACTTATCCTGCTTTGGTTCAACAAGCTCATTCAGCCGAGAGCGATCTTAAAAGAATGTATGCTGAGAGGAAAGATTTTTGGAAGGATAAGAAAAAGGGAAACGGGTCAACTTCTTCAAACCCGAGGTATAAAGGGAATTTAGACAAAGGGAAACAGATTCAGTCGGATAACTCTTCTGGGTATCGGAATTGCAGAGTGTGTAAAAAGAGTCATCGTGGAAAATGTCAATTGGAGTCAAAATCAAACCAGTGTTATTATTGCAATGAAGAGGGGCACTATGCTAACAACTGCCCAGCGAGAAAGGCTTTCTTAGAGTCCCCTGATGCTCCTAGACAGGCTCGAGTCAACACTTTGGATGCCAAGACCATCAAACCAGCTGATAATCTTATAAGGGGTACAGGTTCTATCTTTCATCAAACTGTTAATATTCTGTATGACTCTGGTGCTACTCATTGTTTTATCTCTGAAGCATGTGCTGAACGGCTAGGATTAATAGTATCTCCTATATCCGAGCCAATATCTATCCTTACTGCTGCAAAGGGTCGTGTGCGAACCCAATCATTATGCCTTAACTGTCTGCTCACCATAGGGGGCAGGGACTTTGTTGTTGATTTTATCTGCCTGCCTATGAGAGGAATGGAGATCGTGTTAGGAATGAATTGGATGACTTCCAATCACATTACGATTGACTGTTTCAATCGTGCAATTAATTTTCCTTCTGAAGTAGCTGAACATTCACTACCGGCAGAAGAAGGTGTTATTTCGTTCGCTTCAGCCAGCCAGTCTCTATTCCAAGGTGCGGAAGCTTTTGTTGTTATTTTGTCTGCATCAACTGAAGCTGATTTGGAATTATCATCTATTCAAGTTGTTAATGAATTCTTAGATGTTTTTCCCGAGGAAGTCTCCTCTTTACCTCCAGAACGAGAAGTAGAATTCTCTATAGATTTGGCGCCTGGTGCAGGGCCAATATCCATAGCACCGTATAGGATGTCTCCTCTCGAACTGAAGGAATTGAAGTCACAACTTGAGGAATTAATCTCCAAGAAGTTTATTCGACCGAGTGCTTCTCCATGGGGTGCTCCGGTATTGCTAGTCAAGAAGAAGGACGGAAGCATGAGATTGTGCATAGACTACCGTCAGCTGAATAAAATCACTATCAAGAACAAGTATCCATTACCTAGGATAGATGATCTACTTGACCAACTTCGAGGTGCTCAAGTTTTCTCCAAAATTGATCTGAGGTCAGGGTACCATCAAATTAGGGTAAGAACCTTAGACATTCCGAAGACTGCCTTTCGTACGAGGTACGGACACTACGAGTTTGTAGTGATGCCTTTCGGATTAACTAACGCTCCAGCCGTATTCATGGATTATATGAATAGAGTATTTCATTCTTACCTAGATCAGTTTGTGGTCGTCTTTATTGATGATATCTTGATTTACTCCAAGTCAGTTGAGGAGCATGCTCAGCATCTCCGATTTGTCCTAGGAGTACTCCGAGAGAAGAAACTCTACGCTAAACCATCAAAGTGTGACTTTTGGATGCCTGAAGTAAAATTCTTGGGTCATGTAATTTCCCAAGAAGGGGTTGCAGTGGATCCTAGCAAGGTGGAAGCTGTGTTGAATTGGGAACGGCCAACGTCAGTGACTGAGATCAGAAGCTTTCTGGGTTTAGCTGGTTACTATAGAAGATTCATTGAAGGTTTTTCGCAAATGGTACTTCCGCTTACTCGATTGACTCGCAAGGGTCAACCGTTTACATGGGATGCCGATTGTGAAGAGTGCTTCCTTGGATTGAAGGAAAAGTTAACTTCTGCTCCGATCCTAATTCTTCCGGATCCGTCATTGGGATTTCAGATTTACAGTGATGCATCTGGGAAGGGTTTAGGATGCGTTCTCATGCAGAATCAACATGTTGTGGCCTATGCATCGAGGCAATTGAAGACGCATGAACGGAATTACCCAACTCATGACTTAGAGTTGGCGGCTATTGTGTTTGCACTAAAAATTTGGAGACATTACCTTTACGGTTCTCGTTTCGAGGTTTTTAGTGATCACAAGAGCTTGAAATATCTATTTGACCAAAAGGAGTTAAATAACAGACAGAGAAGGTGGACTGAATTTTTGAAGGACTACGACTTCGAATTGAAATATCACCCTGGGAAAGCCAATGTGGTAGCAGATGCTCTGAGCAGGAAGTCTATCCACACGGCAAGGTTAATGGTTCACGAGATGGCTTTGTTGGAGTCGTTCAGAGACTTGAAACTCAAGGTGGTAAGAAAGAGGGATCGCGTAGTGCTGCGGCACATACGTATAGCCAGTGTGCTAAGGGAACAAATCCGTGTAGCTCAAGAAGCTGATATAAAGTTACAGTCTCAGAGGGGATTGCCAGATTTCACCGAGGATAGTGAAGGCATAATTTGCTTTAATGGGAGGATTTGTGTTCCCAATGATGAAGATATCAAAAGGCAAGTATTGGAAGAAGCTCATAGGAGTCAGTACTCTGTACATCCGGGATCCACCAAGATGTACCAAGACTTGAAGTTAATGTATTGGTGGCCTGGGATGAAAACCGAGGTTGCAGAATTTGTCTCTTGGTGTTTAACTTGTCAGAAGGTTAAGGTGGAACACCGAAGACCGGGCGGTCAGTTACAACCGCTAGATGTACCAGTTTGGAAGTGGGAAGATATCTCAATGGACTTCGTCATGGGTTTGCCGAGGTCACAGGCAGACAATGATTCTATTTGGGTAGTAGTGGACCGATTGACTAAATCCGCTCACTTTATTCCCGTTCGCTCGACTTATAAGGTTTCCAAGTTAGCAGATGAATATGTGAAGAACATTATCAGACTGCATGGAGTTCCAACGAGTATCGTGTCAGACCGAGATCCCAAGTTTACTTCCAGATTCTGGAGAGCATTGAATGAAGCTTTGGGAACAAGGGTGCTGGTTAGCACCGCTTATCATCCTCAGACTGATGGTCAGACGGAGAGGACTATCCAGACTCTTGAGGACATGCTTCGGGCTTGTGTGCTCGACAGTGGGAGAAAATGGGAGGACCATCTTCCGTTAGTGGAATTCTCCTACAACAACAGTTACCACTCTAGCATTGGAATGGCACCGTTTGAAGCACTTTATGGTAGAAAGTGTAGAACTCCATTGTGTTGGTGGGAGATTGGTGAATACAAGTTTTTGGGACCCGATATGATTCAGGAAACTACTGAGAAGATCAAGTTAATCCGAGAAAGGATGAAGGTTGCTCAGAGTCGGCAAAAGAGCTACGCTGACAACCGAAGGAGACCGTTGGAGTTTGAAGTTGGTGATCATGTATTCTTGAAAGTTTCTCCAACCATAGGCACCGGGAGAGCGTTGCGAGCGAAGAAGCTCAGTCCTCGATATGTTGGACCCTTCCAAATCATCGAGCGGATTGGGCCAGTTGCATATCGCCTCGCATTGTCTCCGACCCTATCAAACCTCCATGATGTGTTCCACGTGTCTCAGTTGAGGAAGTATGTTCCTGATCTACATCAGCCGTTGAGTGTTGATACCATTGACCTGCAACCGGATTTGTCATTCCAACCTCATCCTAGCTACATCTTGGAGCGTGGCGAGAAGACGCTACGGTCAAGGACTATTCCTATTGTCAAAGTAGTCTGGGATGGATTCTCAATCGAGGAGGCTACCTGGGAACTGGAAGAAGACATGCGCAATCAATATCCATATCTCTTTCAGTAAGGTATGTTTCGTCAATTTTGAGGACAAAATTTTTAAAAGTTGGGGAGATTGTAACATCCCTGATTTTTTTTGCTAAAGACTCGGATTATGATGCCTAGGACCGATTAGTTATTTGTGGGAATAGTTAGTCGTGTCGCGGTGAATTATTATTCGAGTTGTGGCTTATGTCATGGTTAAGAAAAATATTTAAGCTGAAGGGCATTATTGTACTTTCACACCCAACCACTTAGTAGCTGACCCCCCTTTAATATTCAGCCACACTCCCAAGTACTTAGCCATTCCACCCAAATTTCAGAAATAGAAAAGCTGGAAATAGAAGGGGGGAGAGAAGAGGAAGAACGCGAAGGGAAGAGAAGAGAAAGGAGGAAGGATCACCAAAGATCTTGGTTGCATGTAAGTGTTTTAACCTCCTCTCCACTCCATTTTCGTTTTCCTTTCCAATGGTACCACTTTCAAAGCCTGATTCTCCCTCTTTCCCTCATCTCCATTGATGCCCATGAAGCTCCAAGTGGTGAAAATGGTGGAGCTATGTGTTGATGACTTGCATGTTCAATTTTGCTGTTAAGAGGAGGAGGCCTCAAGCTTGCATTTCGAATTGGGAAGGTTGTGAAAGATTTGGATTGCTGTTCTGAAGTTTCGGTTGGTGCTCTTCGGTGCCGTTCGTGAAGTCTCTCATTCCGGCCATCGCACGTTCATCGGAACTCCTAGAACGATCGTCAACGGGTGAGTTCTACTCACGGATTAGGGACATTTTATGTATTCTGAAAACTTGTAGTTTCAAATGATAAGGCAACAATCCCATTTTCAAAATACTTAGAACCGAAAAGCGATTTTTAAGTCAAAACGGCATTTTACGGTTTATTGAGAATTTTAATGAATCATTGAAATGAAACACTTTATATATATTCTGGAATAGTTGGAAATTTTCTGGATTTCAGGTGATTGAAATTAGAAATCGATTTGGACGAGAACGGAGAGCGAAAAGGGGAAAAGTGCGAAATTCTGGTAACAGACACAGGTCGCACGGACCGTGCGCCCCTGGGCACGGGTCGTGCGCCTGTTTCGGGTTGGAAGTATTGGAAACAGAACGGAACGCACGGGTCGTGCGCCCCTTGGCACGGATCGTGCGCTTCCTTCTGGTAGATGGGTCCTGAGTAGTGCACCACGCACGGGTCGTGCGCCCCTGGGCACGGGTCGTGCGTGTGGTTCTGTTACCGGCTTCCGTTTTCTCGTTTTGTTGCTCCGTTTGATCCCGAACCTTTTCTAATTTCTTTCTCAACCATTTAAAAAGGGATTGCCTTACTGAAAACCTTATTTCGAACTTGTTCAACTCAAAATTTTGAAAAGAAGTTGAAAGGTATATTGATCGAAAAACCGAAACCCTAGTATACGTGTGGGTACACCGTCTGATGGATAGAATGAATATATATTTATATATATATATATATATATATATATATATATATATATCAACTGTATATGATTATAATGCCGGATGTTTATAAATTCATCAAAACGGGTTATAGATCAATAAGATATAAATTATCTAAAAAGATATTGTGATTGATCCTTTGGTGATCGGAAAGATATATATTATCTAACTCTCGAGAAATCGTTATGTATTGTCATACATAAATCGCGTTGGGTGACGACCCGACAAGTAGCATACTAGGGAGGGTAGTCATGACCCCTTACCTAGGCCCTGAATGTGTTTTGGCGTGGTCAACTCACGGGTTACCGGGATTAGCACTGGATTGCAGTCGGTTTATGCTAAATGGAAAACACGATTACCGGGATTAGCACTGGATTGCAGTCGGTACGTGTTAAATAAATTCACGAAGTGCGTGGCATTTCGATTAATAAATATAAGACATGGTTATGTCAGTTTGGTTATAACGGTTTAATGAATTGAACCGAGTGTCAGTGAGGGGGCACGGTAGGACTCACTGAGATAATGTTATCTCACCCTATCCATATTTGTTGTTTTACAGAGAAGCAGGGAAAAAGGAAGACTATTGTGCACGAGTAGCTGGTATACTCTTGGAGGTGCCGAAGACTTAGTCATTTGATCCCTTGTTCTTTTGTTGTCTAATTGGTTGTATAAACTTGTATTGATTATGAGTTATATGAACCGTTTATGTTTCTGTTTGGTATTTGGACTGGGATATTGTAATCCACTCGGTATGGAACCGATAAACTTCTATTTTATGAAGTAATGTTATTTCCGATTATGTTTTATTTCGGAAAAAGTTTGTATGTCCAAAACTTAAACAGGAACTGTGTCCTCTGAATTTCCGCAATCTGTGCATCATTCGGTCTCTCTACATGTTAGAAATACCGGGGTGTTACAGCATTAAACAAAGATAAACGCGGCTTCTCAATAGGAGAATATCTAGTCTCAACATCATTGAGAATCGTGCTAAGATAATATATAGCGTGCTCGGTGCCATTATCATCATCTTGAGCTAACAAGTAGCCGATAGCTTGGTCTTCAGCCGCAATATATAGCTTCAAAGGCTTCCCAGGCTGCGGAGGCACCAAGACAGGGGGATTAGTTAAGGCAACATTGATCTGGTCAAAGGCTTCCTGTTGTTTGGGTCCCCATATCATCTCCTCAGTATTATTTATCCTCAACAAGGGTGAGAAAGCTTTCATCTTTCCGGCGAGTTGGCGATGAATCTCCTTAGGAAATTGATCTTGCCTAGTAAACTCTGCAGCTCCTTCTTAGTTCTGGGGGGTCTTGCCTCTAGAATAGCTCGAGCTTTGTTCTTGCCTACTTCAATGCTCTGGTTGTGCACTAAGAAACCTGGAAAATTGTCTACAGATACGCCAAAAGCACATTTAGTAGGGTTCATCTTGATATTGTGGAGCCTCATCCGTTTTAGAGCTTGTTCAAGCTCCACTAGGTGGGCTTCGAAATTCTTGGATTTGGCCACCACATCATCAATTTATCTTTTACCAATGAGGTCATGGAAAATAGCATTCATGGCCCTTTGGTATGTGGCTCCTGCACTTTTGTGGCCAAAAAGCATTACTAACCACTCATAGATGCCTAAGGCGCCAGGGCACCTAAAGGCAGTCTTATGGGTGTCGGCATCGGCCATGTATATCTGGTTATAACCAGAATAGCCGTTCATAAAAGTCAAGATGGCATTGTTAACCGCAGCAAAGAACAAATGCAGAAGAAGATGATCACAGTGAGTCAAGCACTCTGTTTCTGGGTGAACCGAACAAGCTGGAGAAGAAGATGATCGATCAACGACGAGCGGTGGCAAGCGACGCTGAGCGGCGGTGAAAGATGATGGATCAATGGGATGAGGCGAGACCGCGAGAGTGGGATCATAGAGAGGAAGGGAGGGAGATGAAAAGAGAGTGAGCATAGAGATGAAACAGAGAATAAAAATTAGAGTTGTGAGGGTGTGAGAGAGATGAAAGAAAGAGTGAAGCATAGAGATGAAACAGAGAAGAAAGGGAAAATGAAAAGTTAGAGAGGAGAGAATTTTTTTTTTTGTGATTATGAATGAGAATAAAAACTTTATTGGGTTTGGTGGTGAGAATGTTCTAGAGTACTACTTTCCAACGGTTAAAAAAATGGCATTTAAGGGATAATTAAATTAAATTAAATTTATAGTAATAAATTTTAATTACAAACAAATATAAATAAAAAATAAACATGTGGGGTCGAGTATAGGTATAGTTCTTTATAAATAAACAACTACATCGGAGAGAA
Organism: Astragalus membranaceus; assembly: GCA_039519185.1. Lineage (NCBI taxonomy): Eukaryota > Viridiplantae > Streptophyta > Magnoliopsida > Fabales > Fabaceae > Astragalus > Astragalus membranaceus. Next base: position 39,999,758 of record CM076853.1, on the reverse strand, counting down.
AACTAATTAAGTTTCTTATAAATTACTCTAATCCTATTTCGCAGTTTGCACTCACAAAAATCAATTTAGTTTACCCAAATAAGCTCCCTCTAGTAAAGGTGCTCTAAATAGTTTAATTAACTTTTTTTAATTCGGTTGTTCTAATATTGGTATTATGGGATGGTCCTCATGCAAACCAAATCGATATTAAGTTGTCAAACCCAATGACTATGTTGTTAATGGTGTGTTTGATTTGCTTAAAAGCAGAGGACTGGATCAGACAACTGCAGTTGCACCCAGTTTGATTTGAAAAACTGTTCATGGCACTGGACAACAGTGGGGGCAATGGACTGGACAAAACCCCAAATTCCTGTCCTCACAAAACCACGGTACAAGTTTTTGTCCACTCCAAAAATACTATTTTTATTTCATACTCAATAAATTTTTTCTCCTATCTCTCCCCTCTACCTCTCTCTCGGCTATCCATCTCTCTCCTCTATCCTCCCTCTCTCTCTTCCTCTCCCCCTCTCATATCTCATTCTCTTCTTTCTTTCTCTCTGTCTCTCTCTACATCCCACCTCTCTTCTATATATCTTCTCATACCATTACTCCTGTCTCCCCCTCTCTCCTCTATCCTCTCTCTCCTTCACCAGCCCTATCTCTCCTTTCTCTCTCCCTCCATATACCTCTCACCTCTCTTCTATATATCTTGTCATATCATAACCTCTATTTCTCTCTCCCTCTCACTCTCTCTCTCTTATTATTTTCACTATAGTTTTATAATTATATTATAATAAATGTTATATAAAATCATTATAAGCAACATAAAGAGAATTATAGTAAATTTTAAGTTTTTATGCTTGTGTTGTCCAATGTTAACCAAACGGCATAAATGTTATTTAAAATTATTTTCACTATAATTTTATAATTTTATTATAATAAATTTTAAGTTTTTATGCTTGTACTGTCCAGTATAGTATTTACCTGTTTGCGAATCAAAAGCACCCTAAGTTACAAAATTTAGGGATTGATTTGGTGAATTATTGTTTCGTGTAGGGAATGAAATATGGAATGAGATGAGCTGTTACATTGAGAGAGAAATCAGTTTGGAGAAGATTTTGTACAATCTACCATGGACGAACTTGAGGAGGAGGCTTAAGAGGAGAATTTCTTCACTTCCCTTGATGAGCTAAAATGAGAACCATCACTTGTACTCTTTATCTAGGTGCAGTGAGGGAGTAACATAACACCAAAAAGATGGAGCATTAAAAAAATGGTGGAAGAGGACAAATATAAAGGGAGGAAAAAGATAAAAAAATGCGTGATATATTTATGGTTTAAATGTTTTCCGTCCCTACAAATATAGTTGTTTTTCAAATAAATCTTTACAATTTTTTAAAATAAATCCTTGCAAAATATTTTTTTTTCTTTCAAATATTCCCTTCTGTTAGTGAACCGTTACAAAAAAGTTGACGTGTTTAATGGAGTGTCGAGGTGTTATTTCTTTTTCATTTTTAATTTTTTTATTGACATATGAGGTGAATGCCAACTCACCTTTGTCTTCATTTTCCTCCTTCCTCCCTCTCCTCTCTCATCTGCCATCTCTCTCACTCTTTCTTCACCACACCAACCCCAAATCAATTTCAAAAACCCCAAAATCAATTTCACTAACCCCGTCATCACCATATCTCTCTCAAATCTCAACACAATCTATCCCCTTCACCTTGAAATCCACCAACCCCAAAATCAATTTCAAAAACCCCAGAATTTTTTTTCTGCAAAATTGATTTTAGAAACCCCAAAATGAAATCAATTTGGGGATCATGTGGCGTTCGCACAACTCAACAATACCAACAAGAGGGCTTTGTCGGAAATCAAGTAAGGAAAAGTCAAACTCAACATCAGTGGCGGCGGAGAGGAGACTGTCGTTCTGGAAACTTCCAGAAGCACTTCTAGGGTTGGTAAGGTAACTGTCGAATTGGTCGAAAACAGTTATTGGAGATTAATGAGAAGAAGATGAAGGGATTGTGAATGTAAAGGTTTCTTTTCTATCTTTGTTGCTGTTGCTAACCATCATCATCATCATCATCAGTTTCAGTTTCAACAATACAATGGTAAAGTTTCAACCTTTGAGTTGAGTTGAGACCAACGAGTGAAGAGAATGAAAGTGAGTGTGTGTTTGTGTGTTTTTGGGCTCTTTCTTTCGTCTTTTGATGGGTTTGATGATGTTGTTGGAGGAGGTTGCGCCACATGATATCCATACATTGTCGTTGCCTAACAATTTTGATGTTACAGAAACTTCGGATAATTCTCGTAAAGAAAGTGGGACACAATTGAACTATGGAACGTTGAAGGGCGGTTTTTGCAATAAAGGTTATAGGAGACCACCTTATATTAAGAATACCTTGAATGATGTTTCATCTTCATTGGGGGGCAGTTCAGTTCAAAATGAAAGATCTTTACCTCCAGTAAAGACTTCAACCAGTTTTGATGCTTCTGTTCAGGACAAACATACAATGGAAGTAAGCAGAGGAAATAGAAATGTGGGCTTGAGAACACACAACAAATATTCTGATTCTATTAGTTATGATCTAGTTGCAGACTTGCCAAAGACTAGTAGTATTCATGAACCCGGCATTCAGAGCGAGCAAAGTGAAACAAAAAAGAAACCAAGCTCACGGGTCTCAGTTCCCTACTTTGATTCTGATGATAGCAATTTTGAGGATGTGCTTCATAAATAGAAATCAGCTAGTGTTTCCCATCCTATTAGTAGAGTATCTCGAAGGACACCAGCTTCATCAAAAATTGGTACTGGTTTAAGCTCGAAGGATGCTCCTACCGAGGCTTCCGTGACTCCTGTTACAAAGCTAGGATGGAAATCTTCAAGGGTTTCGGAGAGTAAAAACCAAACGGCCTCACCTATAAAGAAGAGCTCTGAAAGTTGGGCAGGATCTAAGCCTAAATCAGCAGAAAATGAAGCATCTAAGCAAAGTTCTGAGCCTAATAGATTATTGGATGAGAATATTATAAATTCATCTGCAAGGGTGCAACCTTCTAGTTCTCTTCCAAAAACAGTGGTAAAAGATAGTGAGAGGCAAAAGGCTTCAGAATCTCTAAATTCTGATGGAGGAACTCCCTCTAAGAAAACTGTTCATGTTCATCCAAAGTTACCTGATTATGATTCCTTTGCTACTCATTTCATGTCTCTTAAGAAGGATCGTCCTTGAACTTCGCTCGCTTTTTTCTAGCAATATAGCTCCTCGGTCTATAGCCAGTATATTCTTACATATAGTTGCGTGATATAAGATTCGGAATACTTTTTTAGGAAAAATGATACTATTGCATGTATTCTATTCATTTTTTTGGATATTTTGCTAGTACTATATTTAAATCAAATTAACTAATATTGTAAGGACTAAAAAATCAACAAAGATCACATATATTCCTGGACATTTTAGAATATTAAGGACTAAAAACTACCTTCTAATTTTTATGGATTGAAAACAGAATTAACTTACTAATAACGGTTGGTCAGAGTGGTCCTCAAGTTCGGATCACAACTTAAGATCTTAAGTTAATAGTAATAACTCTATTGAGAGGAAAACCACACAAACCGACAAAACCAAATACACGTGGTTACCATGTTCCGTGGTTGGACTTAAATTAAAATTGATTGTCTCATTCCTGTAATTTTTCTGTTTTCAAAGTCGGTAGATGATATTATAAGCCGCCACCTTTAACAAGTGAAAACAAATACAAGAAACAATAACTGTTGACTATTAAAATTCTATGACCAACACTCTACTATATAACTACCTAATAATCTCAAGTCAGAGTTATGCATTGCATATAACTTCAAGATTCAGAAGCTGTGAACTCCACATACTCCTATTCTATTTTAAGCTCTTTCAAATTACTTATTATCATTACAATTTCATTAGGTATATGCCTCTCTGTTGTACAAATTTAGCAAGCATGTCTAATTCTAGCAATTTCTTCATGTCTCATGCTAGCAAGTAAACTTGTGATTTTTATATTTTAAAGTCTCTTTCTTAGCTCAATAAATTATATATAAGTGCCTTACAAATTATAGTTTTGTTTTTGGTTGATTGCAGAGAAATGGAAAACATTAAAGATCCATCAATTTACAAAAATCCAATCATATTGCAAAGTGAGGACTTAACAAAGGTTTGTGTACAATTACAAACTCATCTAGAAAATCTTCCTTTTTTCAATCAATATCTTGAAAAAACTCATCATTCATCATTCTTTTATTTCTGTCTAACACAATATGAACAATGATTTGGCAGTATATATTGGACACAGCTGTTTATCCTACAGCTGTTTTTGCATCTCATCAAATTTTGCCTTGACCCCCCTGGCTGCAGCACTGTACCATATTGCTGCGGCCATTGCACCTGGATCAGGAACTACAGAAAAATCCTCTGGAAGCACAGGAGTACGCTCAGCCTGCACAAGATTCCTCATCGGATCCCACTAATAATGTCAAAATTAATAAAAACGTGAAAGTGTTCTTCTAGAATAAACCACATTTATAAGGAAGTATATATAGCATATAAAAAAGTCACCTCACATATCAACGAAATAATAATGCTTTCAAGAAAATCAAAGAAACAAAAATAAATGTCACCGTTGCTTTCATGTGTTTGGTTGATTCAGCTTCCTTTAATGCAACCTCAGCAGAGAGAAGAAAAGCAGTCAAAGGATCATCACCAGAATTTAATTTCTGTAAGGTCAAAGCTTAGTAAGTAACGGTAAATAAGGCCATTGAACTAATGAAACAAATGGACAGTTATTGTCAACACCTCTTCAAGAAATGACAATGCTGGAATAAGGGCATCTAGCATTGTTCTGTCACCAGTTCTAGCTCGCCCATATTTGCTTACAGCAGCAATGCCAGCCGCAAGTGCTTCAGTCCCTGAATCAAAAGAGAGTCCAACCAAAATGAGATAAAAAAAATGAAAAAAAAAGTGATAAATTATATGTTGCTAGATTAGGAGAATATTCCCACATTGTGTTGATATGACACCAGAATTGGACCTTTTCAGCGATACACATGCTGCCATACAGAAAATTGAATATCTGAAAAGAAGGAAAAAAGACTATTAAGAAATTACAATAATCAAACAGCATACATAATTTAACTTTAAAGAACGCGCACATGGTTCCACTGGTAACTCCCATAAATTTTCGAATTGAGAGTCTAATTGCGCGCACGGTTTCTGCAGCATCATTCAGCGGGTAATTACTGCATAGAAATAACAGTAGTTCAAGTCAGACTGCTATAACAAATGCAGTTGTATCCTTTACAGCAGATTTAATGGCTGCTTTAAGAAGTTTTCCCTGCTCGGTCAGTTGCTGAGGCCGAGTATGTGCCTTACATAACGCAAATATTGAACCAGATTTCATAAGTTATAATACATAGTAATATGGGAAAAGCTGACAACAAAGTATTTATTTCCCTCTAGATAATTGATCGTAAGATGGAAAACACTTTGAATAGGTGAATTTAAACTGATGCATCAAATATCAAGAAAATCCATAAATGAAATTTGTTGCAAAAACTATTTTCTGGTCATCAACTGAAGCCTCTAGGTATTAGAAAGGTTCCTATTATGTCAATTTGAAATCAACTGTATACACATCGGTTTATTGCAAGTTTTGTCTCTAAATTATTAAACCAACCAAGATGTCAAATTGCATCCAACAGTGAGCTAACAAAGCCTTAATTCGAACACACAAAAATTCAAATGATGCTATTTAGATTTTAACAACTAAAACAAACAAAAAAAGCACCGGATAAACAAATTGGATAATGCCAACATAATCTGACTAAGAAATTCACACAAACATCTTCATAGAGGTGTTAACATTACTTGCTGTGTTTTCCAGGGATATACCTGTAAAGTGTTTACTGGTGGAGATGGTGGATCCTTTTCTGGAATCGCACCTTTAAATAAAAAACAACTTCAAAAGCTCAATGTATGAGGAGTTATTTAGTTTGGTCCTTACAATTGAATGTACATCTTAAAGAGGCAAAAGCCATATTTTTACTAGAACAAGACAAATTAATAACAAATAACAAGATATAGTAAAATATTCATGTAATATAATTGATTAATGAAAACAATTACAACAAATTACCGACCACTAACTCCAATAGGCCAATAAGGAGCTTTAGTTTCAGCATCCAATCGTTGAAGAATAGACATAGACGGTAGATTAACTTTCATGAGAGAAATTGATAAACCTGAGGGAGAATTAAATATGATAATCAGAACTGCTGGGTAAACAAAAGAGTTGATTCACTTACCATTATCCATGGTAACAAACCTTCCATGTTAGGAGAAGTCATGAATGACCCCGTATATACTCTATCAACTGTCAACCCATGATCATTCGTCAATCTAGAAATTGCGTTTCCTGTTGCAATCATAAGTTCACTTAAAAAAGTGCGCCCTAACCTGCAATTGAAGAATCAAGTAAGATAAATAAGCCATCTACTTGAAGACAATTGTACGGCTCAAAAACAATTCTGGACATCTATAAACTAATAGAAAGCATCTTTCAATGTAATATTTCGGTCGAACAATGAGATTGGTTTAGTTTGGAAAATCTGAAAAGTTACCTTAAAAGTAACACGTATGCCATAAAAATGGTTTTTTAAAATTTTATATGAAATTTACTATACAGAAGAGAAGTGTACCCTAATTTATTAGAAAAGATCTGCAAGAATCCAACGGCAATCAAGAAATGCCAATGAATTTTAAATAATTCATCAAATAATCGAATCAGACAATTTTATTGGTGTTATGTTTATCCAATATATTCGGTAATGAGAAGTTTATCAAACCCACTTCGCTCGAAGTCTCAAAACAGACAGCCGTTACTTACATGAAACTGGAAGCAAGGATGATATTTGGGAACCTACCCATTGACCATTAGGACCACTCTATCACCTCGAGTTATTGGAACAAGGTTTGTTCCCTGCAAACATTTACAAAAGAAAAAGATTGTAACTCACTCACAATAGTTTTTGAGGGCTCTATCATTTGCTATATATTTTGTGTTTTCCTGTCTCTCCCATTTATATTTATTCTGTACTGATATGATCTGGCAAAACTTTGTGTCAATTCATTAGGGTCTCCAATATATAAATAAACACCACACTAAAATTTAGACACTGATGTTAATATGTAGCAATTTGGCAGTAAAATTCAGTTTTATGTATTCCAATGAAAACAGATTAGTGTATGTATAGATAGATGCATATGTATGTCATGTCCAAATTAATTAAATATTGCGTATACACGGACAATAATTAGATTAATCTACGGACAGAGATATAAATTCATATCAGAAAAATAAAAGAATAAAGGTTTTTTATGGAATAAACAGGGGTGGGAAATATAATATTGTGCGGTACCTCCTTGGACAATATTTTCTTCAGAAGTGAGGAAACCAATATATTTGGAGACAGTGCATAATCGCAACTAACACCTTTTTCCCAATCCGAATGCTGTAAAAAAGTAATAATAATTTGATATTTAAATGAAAAATAAAAGCATAAAGGCAAACTTGTGGAATATAACCAAGTACTGTGACATTTTTAAGAATAACGTAGGAAACATACCATTCCACCACCCAATTTCATCATTTTTGTAGTTACACTAAAACCAGTCCATAAAGCAACACTCACTGTCCCCACATTTTCAGATGCATATCTTGCTTCCTGAACAACATCGGCAAGAGAAAGACCAGCAGCTGCAGCAGCTCCTGCAACCTTCCTCACCCAAAAAAAACGTTAAATGCGGACAATACAACAACTTGGCACACTAATATAATATAAGGTACACATTGATACACGGGCCAGTCACGGAAGTCCCTCGATGAGTAACATGAAGAGAAGTGGTTGGAAAAGCATTTATAATATGCAGAAAGATCAAACACAACGCAAAAAAAAACCAAGTAACTTTGTTGACGAACCTTATGAACCAGTATAGTCCCTGCCAATCCTCTTCTTCCGATAAGCCCTAGAGGTTGAGGTAGACAACAATCATCCCCAACAATAACAGTCTGTGCAGTGAAAATAAATATGATGCCTACAACTTGATTATTTTTAGCAGAAGGCGAAAACGTTAGCCAACTAAACACACCTCTACTTGATAGCCTTCATATTTTGCTTGCTCAGCAGCCAAGCCAAAGTTCAAGCGGTCTCTTTCATAGTTCTATATCAACAGCCAAATTCAAACACTATGAATCCAGAAACAAAAGCAAATCCTAAAAGTCCTCATTAACTCACCTCACTCAGTATTTTATAAATCATTCACAGCTCAAAGCTGATTTCGCACAATATCAATATTAATAAAAAAAGCTTCTGATTCTTATCACTACTTATTGTCTTCATTAAGAAGACGGCAATTTTAAGTGATAAGAAGTCTAACAGGGAAAGAACTTATATTACCATTACAATCAGAAGACACCCCATAGAACCAGTTACAGTTCGTATCCCCTAATTTGAAACATAATAGTTGCGTCAGAATCATGAAAGAGATCGGTGCGTTAATAACTCGAAGTATGATGTGCATACAGCAAGAATTGCATCAACTGTTGGACTCTCAAAGAGATTGCCACATATGGCTGCTGTAAGCATTCCTTCACCCACAAATCCAGCATGAGCAGGCTCATGGCCACTTCTACCCCCTTCAACATGAAATACAAATATACCACTGCTTAAATATCATACTTCCACTCCTCTCTAATTAGTTGCAGAAACACAATATAACAGCAATATCTCACCTGATATTACTGCAACTTTATTGTATCGTGGACCAGGATAGACATCTGCGCGGAACACAACCTTCACCTACATTCAACCGAAAAAAACATAAAAATTTTCAGGAACTCTAACACATATTATACACAGGTATGCATGCGTAATCAGATTTATCAAATCAAATATGTGCAATCATACTTTAGGAAAACCATCTAAAAACTGTAGTCCAGGATATGCCTTAATCAGACCTTCAATATATTCAGTCTCAAAATCTGCAAATTAAATGAAACAATTAAGTTATTCAACTCCCTCTTGTATGCTTGCGTTACAAAAGCAATATAAACAATAACACAATCTTCAATTCATTGCCAGTAACGAAATACCAAAACAATCCTAAATAGAAATCGACGTCATTTTCTCTCATTGTGTCGTCATATTCGATATAACAGTGTTTCGCATGGACATTCCGAATGCAAGCAGCAATCTAGGTAAGTCAAAGCTCGGCACAGCTTAGTCAAAGAGGAATAGCAAAGATGTAGCCTAACAAATTTGGAACTAAAGAATTTTGACGCATTTCAGGTTTAAACAAAAATAGCACGATTCTGAAACAATTAAAAGACAAGAAGACGATTCCGAACCGGCAATCGCCAATATTCAGAGCAAACAGTTTTTAACGGTTACAGCTATAGTAGAACAAGATTGCATGTGAATTGCGTCAAATAATGCGAACACGGCAGCAATAATCGAAGCAGTGAAAAGATAAAAACACGATTGCATGTAAATAATTCAAATAATGCAAATTCAGTAGCGATTTCAGTTATTTGAATACTAAAGCAATTCAGATTCGAACTAACTAAAATAAAGATAAATCGCAGATGAATTTCAAACGAAAACAAAAAGAAGCGAACGAAAACAGTTCAAAGATGCAAACACGATTTCTTTAATTGTAACTGCAAAAATATTCGGATTACGCCATTTTTAATTGTAACTTTCAAATAATACCAGATCGCAGGGGAACTTTCGTCAACGGTCAGAAATTGAAAGAAGAAAATAGAAAAAAAAATAGAAAGAATAAGGAAAACGAAGTGAGAGAAATGAGAGACGCACTTTTGCTTTCGTTGATGAACATCCTGGACATTGCGGATTCCATAGCGAAGAGCTATTGGAGCACTGAGCTTTGTTGAATCGAGAGAGCGAATGGTAGAACCTGAAAAACCTAGAAACGGTTTTGCATCGGTAGTTAGAAGAGAGAACGAGAAAGTAGAGCGCGAATGAGAGGGAAGAAAAGTTGTTACTTGTTATGGCCTCGTTGGTTTGGTGGGGAGGTGCGGGTGCCTCTTTATATAGTAGTATCCACACAGAGAGGGAAAAAGCGAGGGAATTGATAGTTTGAGTTGTTTTTGGGGATTGGAATTGGTTCTGTATAGTTTGAGAAGTGTTCTCCAGCAAGGAAAGTAAATAAATAAATAAAAAATAATTGAGAAAATGCTACCGCTTTATCCAAACTTTAAGTTCTTTTTTAAAAATAAAAAAAGATACCACTGCATTTCAAGTTTCAACTCACCCATTCAATATAATGGAGACATTAAAAGTAACGGTGTCTTTCAAACTCTTTTTTCCCGCGTATCAATTAATCGATCTACTTTAAATATAATCAAAACATATGTTAGGGCATTTACATTTTTAGACATCACCGAATTTTGATATTTGTCAAAATTTAGGGGTAAAATAGACAATTCACCGCATAAAGATAAAATGCTACAGTATCACTACAGTGTGCTACAGTGACGTTTCTGACGTGCTACAGTACCGCTTATGTCACTCTACCTCAAACTACTGAAATTAATCAATTTAACTACTAACAATTGTCAAAAAAAACCATACATCTAACAATAGTTTCAAAATTATTTATTCCAAAAAAATAAATTATTAAATTAATATCACACTCAATAATTAAATAATTTAAAATTTACTATTTACTATAATCTCTCTATTAAAACTACTAAAAGCAATCAATTTTTCAAGTAATAAATAAAATCAATCAATTTAACCACTAACAATTGTAATATTAAATCATATAGAAAAAAGGAGAAAACATGTGGCAACGAGAGCGGCAACGAGAGACTGACAACGAGATCGGCAACGAGAGTGCCAACAAGAGAGGAAACGAGAGCGCCAACGAGAGTGCCAACGGGAGTGCCAACAAGAGAGGGAACGAGAGCGATGGGGCTACATATTTTACCTTTTACTCCATTATTAATATTATAAGAAGATACCGATTTTATTTTAACTTTTTGCAACACAACTATTTTAGTAAGTTGACCGCTAAAAGACAAAATTTGCAACACAACGAGAGCGGCAATGCGAGACTGACAATAGAATCGACAACGAGAGCGACAACAGGAACATGAGTGGGAACAAGAGAGGCAAGGAGATCCCCAACAGAGCGCCAACATGGATGCATATTTTAAAAAATCTTATTTTCTTTTTTCTTCATTTTTACTCCATCTAAAATTTACCTCTAATGTCCAAATACATTATTATTGATCAATGTAATTCTGATTGTCAATCTCCTTTATTTTCTTCGACTCAATATAATTTTCATATGTATCTTATATGACAAAACACCTATCTCTTTCCACTTTGAATTTCAAATCATACATTTTGGACATTGTTCACAACTTATGATTATCTTCCAAATTACTATTATGACTTCATGGCAATACACCGACTATACAGTATCACTCGTGCGTATGCACGGGTAAAATACTAGTTACACGAGAAAGAAATGGGTTGTTCAAAACAATTACTTTTTACATTTTTTTTTCACATTTATTTCTCACACATTTTCTATTTCTCTCACAACTTTTACTTTTTTCATTTCTTTTTCCAACATTTCTTTTTTCATATCTTTTTTCTCTCCAACTTTTCTCTCTCATTTAAATAACATATCAAATCTATAAATAGTTTATTATTAGCCAACTAATTTTCTCTATATCTATATCAAAAAAAGATGACTACTTAAATTACAAAACTAGACATTTAAATTTTTAAGGGTATTTATGCAAATTTAAATTTAACTATCTATATCTATAATCTATAACTATATAGGAAAAATGGCTCCTTAAATTACAAAACTAGACATTTAAATTTTTGCCATCTCACCATTTTGAGGACAAGTTTATACATTCCTATGTATCCTTCTCTTACTTTACCTTCTAATCTCTTAGTAAAAATTCATATTCTCTCTTTCTCATCTCCTCCTTTCTTTAATTTTCAAGTTTTTTATTAATTACGATGTATCAACTATTTATAATCTATTTACTAACTATTTAAGAAACAATATATGCTTCAATTAAAAAATCAAATATCTAAATTTTTGCCACCTCACCTTTTTGAGGACACATAACATGATTTGATTAATTTAGTCCTCCTAATTGATAATACATTACGAATTTATCTTTTTTTATCAACATTACGGATTTATCTTCTAAATACATAAATTTGTAATGTATTATAAATTACAGATTTATCAATAAATACATAAAACCATAAAATTAAAAAATAATACATCACGAATTTATCTATTTAAAAGATAAATCCGTAATGTATTTTGTACTTGCAAATTTGTGTATATAATTTATACACTTGTAATTATTTATAATGAAATTATAATTAATTTTATTTTTTAAATGAAACAGATATGGGTACGAGCGATCTTTTGGTTTCGTTCAATGTAGATAAATTAGACGCATTCACGACAACAAAGGTACATTTAATTAATTATAATAATTAAAAACTGTCTATTTTGTATATTTTTTCTATGTGTGGCGATGTTGTATATTGGGCTAGAGAGGTTGGGAAAGTCGGTGGAGTAATTGTCATCATTATGAGATAAGATAAAACAATCGGTAAAAGGGGAAAGAAATAAATTATTTTTGGTTGGGAAAAGAGTAGAAAATATACTGGAGTGTATACATTGAAGTAAACACTGGTTGTTGTAGAGTGGGGTATTCAAAGAAGCGTACTTGTCCTTTCAAGCTGAGAGCTACAACTTTGATTAATGTTGGGGATTGGAGAGGGAAAGTTAGGTGTGGTCTTTACAACCATGAGCTGCATTGTAAATTAACCAACGTCTCATTCTTTGGGCGGTTAACACACCAAACTAAATTAAATGTTGCACCAAGACACAGTATGAGTGCATTGAAGGAGAGATTTATAGGCAATGTGACTTCTATGCTCAAGCTCTATATGCGGGGTCACTTGTACCGTTCGAATCTGAGAGGTCCTAGAACCGAGATATAGGAGCTTATGAGACTGATATAATTTGAACAGTATATGTCTTGGAGCATAAAACATGAGAAAACATGGATGTTGCTAGCGACATCATGTGGGCACATCCCAATTTTATCAAGTTATTCATAATGTTTCCTAAAGTTTTGATTATGGACAACACATACAAAACCAACCAGTACAGACTACCTCTTTTGGAGATTGTTGGTGTCACTTCCTCCGAGTTAACATTCTCGGTTAAATTTGCATACTTATCGGCAGAGCGTTATGACAGTCTTAGATTGGAATTGCATATGCTAAGGGATTTGTCCGTGGTAGACGACTAGGTGTTCTTGACCAACAAAGATATTGCACTGATGAATACCATTGATGTCGTGTTTCTATCCACTTTGAATTTGCTTTGTCAGTTTCACATAATTAAGCAAGAACGTGAATGCTATGTGTAAGCAGTATGTTATGAAGGATAGACAGAAGCCGTTGATGGATCTTTGGTACAGTATTGTTGACTCACCAGATGAAATTTAGTACTATTAGCGGTTGCAAGTATTGGAGCAATAATGTGTCGATTTACCTATGTTTGTGAATTACGTGAATGAGGCATGGATTAATAGGGTGACACATTTTGGAAATACCACTACAAATAGGTATGTCATTTAATTTGCAATTAATTTGAAATTAACTTGGATTGAATATATAATGATTTGTTTTACTTTTTTTTTTGTCAAAGATTGGCTGATTTCTTTAAACATGGGCAAAGCCCAAACCAAGCAATCCAAAGATTGGCCCAAAGCCATTACACAACAGTGAAACTGTTTAAGTTGGACTATCCACCCGAAATAAACCCGGATCCACAAGTACAGTTAGTTAGCTAATTAATTGCAAAAGTAAATACAACCCTAAATGGCAACAACTCAGAGATCTTCGCGAGCAAATAGGCCCTTAAACGACAAGAAAACCCTAGCAGCCAGAGAGCTTCAAAATTCTTCACGATTTCTCCTCCAAAGAGCTTGAACATCATGCACCAAAGTTTGTCTCAGTAATTCAGGCGGATTACGTAGCCAAGATCTAGAGAGGTGGCCATCGCGTGAAAGGCTGGCGATGGTGTGGGCTACTCTTTTGTCATCATGCCCCACCCAGGTCATATGCCAAAGTCTCGCAATTCTCTTCTTAGGTTGTTAATGTCTTCAATTAAGCTCTTTATCTCACCCTTTTGAAAATTTCATCTACAAGCTTCGATCAGTGGTTGGCTATCCGACTCAAAAATCACAGTTTGGAGCTTTAAATTGCAAGCAAGAGAGGTTGCATCCCTTAGGCTAATAGCTTTTGCAATCAAAGGCGATGAAGCAAAAAAAGGTCTCGTCGTTGCTGTAAGTATCACCCCACGCTCATCTCTACCCCGTGAAATTTAAATAGTCTGAACATTACCCCGTGAAAATAAAGAAAAATTTAAAGTAGATAAAAAAGGAGTTTCAAATAAAAAATTGATAAATATTAAAACTAAAAATGTAAAAGTATTATTTAAAAACAATATGTGCATTTATCCCGTGTGTTTTTATATATCAGTGCAGTGTTTTTTTATATATCAGTGTTGTTATCCCATGTTTTTTTATATATCAGTGCAACTATCCCGTGTTTTTATATATATCATTGCAATTATCCCCGTATTTTTTTTATATATCAGTGCAGTTGTCCAGTGTTTTTTTATGTATCAGTGCAGTTATCTCATAGTTTCAATTGATTATTTGAGTTGATTAGTAGATTATTGTAGATAGGGAAAGATATAGATAGTAGATTATCAATAACAAATATTTATCCCGTGTTTTTTTATATATCAGTAACAATTATTTGTCCTTTTTTAGGTATTAGTGACAAATATTTGTCGCGTGTGTTTTAAATATTAATCAGTTTAAATAGTCATTAAGCCTTATTGTTTTTTTAGATAGTAGTTTTCAAAAACTATAATTATCAATGGCAAATATTAATCCCGTGTTTTTTTATATATCACTGCAGTTATCCCCAGGTTTTTTATATATCTGTGCAATTATCTAGTAGTTTCAATTGATTATTTTAGTTGATAGTAGATTATAGTAGATAGTAAATTTGTTAGATGGTAGATTATCAATAAGAAATAATTGTTTTAAATATTAATTAGTAATTTAAATAGTCATTAAGCCTGCTTATTTTTTAGATAGTAGGTTTGTAGTAGTAGGTTTCAAAAAATTTAATTATCAATAACAAATTTTAATCTCGTGTTTTTTTATATATCAGTGCAGTTATCTCGTAGTTTCAATTAATTATTTTAGTTGATTAATAGATTATAGTAAATAGTAAAAGAGAGATAGTAGATTATCAATAAGAAATATTTATTTTAAATATTAATCAGTAGTTTAAATAGTCATTAAATATTATTGTTTTTTAGATAGTAGGTTTATAGTAGTCTTCCAAAAATTTAATTATCAATGACAAATATTAATCCTTTGTTTTTTTATATATTTGTGTAGTTATCCCGTGTGTTTTTATATATCATTGCAGTTATCTCATAGTTTCAATTGATTATTTGAGTTGATTAGTAGATTATTGCAGTTATCCCGTATTTTTATATTAGATTATTTGAGTTGATTAGTAGATTATAGTAGATAATAAAAGTTAGATATTAGATTATCAATAAGAGATATTTGTTTTAAATATTAATTACTAATTTAAATAGTCATTAAGTCTTCTTATTTTTTAGATAGTAGGTTTACAGTAGTAGTCTTCAAATTTTTTAATTAAAGTAGTGTTCCTATAAATTTAGAAATTTAGTTTTTTAATTAAAGTAGTGTTTGTATAAATTTAGAAATTTAGTTAAAAGAATTAAAGTGAAGTGATAAGAGAAAAAAATAATTATTTATGGGAAAAGTAAAGTAAAAAGAAAAAAAAAAGAAAGAGAGTGTAAAAGAAAAGTGAAAATGAGGAAAGAGAGTGTAAGAAGAAAGAGAAAAAAGGAAGAAAGAGAGTGTAAGAGAAAAGTGAAAAGTGAAAAGTAAATATGAGAAAGGACATTAATATCCTTTGTTGTTGTATTAGAAAGGATAAGTGGCAATTAGTGAAGGAGGCTAATAATGGTAGTTCATAGGTAGTGTATTTGTATAAATAGATATTAGATTGATTATTTGAGTTAATTAGTAGATTATTGCAGTTATACCGTATTTTTATATTAGATTATTTGAGTTTATTAGTAGATTAGTAGATTATTGCAGTTATCACGTGTTTTTTTAGATAGTAGTTTTATATTAGTTTTCCAAAATTATAATTATCAATGGTAAATATTAATTAAAAATTGTCAAAAAAAATTATAAATATCAATGGTAAATATAAATCTCGTGTTTTTTTATATATCACTACAGTTATCCCGTGTTTTTTATATATCAGTGCAGTTATCTCGTAGTTTCAATTGATTATTTTAGTTGATTAGTAGATTATAGTGGATAATAAAAGTTAGATATTAGATTATCAATAAGAGATATTTGTTTTAAATATTAATTACTAATTTAAATAGTCATTAAGTCTTCTTATTTTTTAGATAGTAGGTTTACAGTAGTAGTCTTCAAATTTTTTAATGAAAGTAGTGTTCGTATAAGTTTAGAAATTTAGTTTTTTAATTAAAGTAGTGTTTGTATAAATTTAGAAATTTAGTTAAAAGAATTAAAGTGAAGTGATAAGAGAAAAAAAATAATTATTTATGGGAAAAGTAAAGTAAAAAGAAAAAAAAGAAGAAAGAGAGTGTAAAAGAAAAGTGAAAATGAGGAAAGAGAGTGTAAGAAGAAAGAGAAAAAAGGAAGAAAGAGAGTGTAAGAGAAAAGTGAAAAGTGAAAAGTAAATATGAGAAAGGACATTAATATCCTTTGTTGTTGTATTAGAAAGGATAGGTGGCAATTAGTGAAGGAGGCTAATAATGGTAGTTCATACGTAGTGTATTAGTATAAATAGATATTAGATTAGATTAGTATAAATAGATATTAGATTGATTATTTGAGTTGATTAGTAGATTATTGCAGTTATCCCGTATTTTTATATTAGATTATTTGAGTTGATTAGTAGATTATAGTAGATTATAGTAGATTATTGCAGTTATCACGTGTTTTTTTAATAGTAGTTTTATATTAGTTTTCCAAAATTATAATTATCAATGGTAAATATTAATTATAAATTGTCAAAAAAAATTATAAATATCAATGGTAAATATTAATCCCGTGTTTTTTTATATATCACTACAGTTATCCCGTGTTTTTTATTTATCAGTGCAGTTATCTCATTGTTTCAATTGATTATTTTGGTTGATTAGTAGATTATAGTAGATAATAAAAGTTAGATATTAGATTATCAATAAGAGATATTTGTTTTAAATATTAATTACTAATTTAAATAGTCATTAAGTCTTCTTATTTTTTAGATAGTAGGTTTACTGTAACACCCAGGTTTTTCTAACGTGTAGAAATACCGAAAGTGCACAGATGCGGAAAAATTCAGAGGACACAGTTCCTGTTTAAGTTTTGGACATACAAACTTTTTCCGAAATAAAACATAATCGGAAATAACATTACTTCATAAAATAGAAGTTTATCGGTTCCATACCGAGTGGATTACAATATCCAAGTCCAAATACCAAACAGGAACATAAACGGTTCATATAACTCATAATCAATACAAGCTTATACAACCAATTAGGACAACAAAAGAACAAGAAATCAAATGACTAAGTCTTCAGCACCTCCAAGAGTATATCAACTACTCGTGCACAATAGTCTTCCTTTTTCCCTGCTTCTCTGAAAAACAACAAATATGGATAGGGTGAGATAACATTATCTCAGTGAGTTCTACCGTGCCCCCTCACTGACACTCGGTTCAATTATTAAACCGTTAGCAATGTTTAATTAGCTACCATTAGCTGTAATCGAAATGCCAAGCAAATCGTGTACTCCTTTTATGTTTTAATAGCTTAGCTCAACCGACTGCACAACTGCTAATCCCGGTAGCTATAGCTTAACATCTGCCGACTGCACAACTGCTAATCCCGGCAATGTTAACTTATAATCAATAACTTAGCACAAGCCGACTGCACCACTGCTAATCCCGGCAACCCGTGAGTTGACTACGCCAAAACACATTCAGGGCCTAGGTAAGGGGTCATGACTACCCTCCCTAGTATGCTACTTGTCGGGTTGTCACCCAACGCGATTTATGTATGACAATACATAACGATTTCTCGAGAGTTAGATAATATATATCTTTCCGATCACCAAAGGATCAATCACCATATCTTTTTAGATAATTTATATCTTATTGATCTATAACCCGTTTTGATGAATTTATGAACATCCGGCATTATAATCATATTGTAATGTATTATTGACTTATAACCCGTTTTGATGAATCTATAGACATCCGGCATTATAATCATATACAGTTGATATATATATATAAATATATATTCATTCTATCCATCAGACGGTGTACCCACACGTATACTAGGGTTTCAGTTTTTCGATCAATATACCTTTCAACTTCTTTTCAAAATCATGAGTTGAACAAGTTCGAAATAAGGTTTTCAGTGAGGCAATCCCTTTTTGAATGGTTGAGAAAGAAATTAGAAAGGGTTCGGGATCAAACGGAGCAACAAAACGAGAAAACGGAAGCCGGTAACAGAACTACACGCACGACCCGTGCCCAGGGGCGCACGACCCGTGCGTGGTGCACTACTCAGGACCCATCTACCAGAAGGAAACGCACGATCCGTGCCCAGGGGCGCACGACCCGTGTGTCCCATTCGGTTTCCAATACTTCCAACCAGAAGCAGGCGCACGATCCGTGCCCAGGGGCGCACGGTCTGTGCGACCTGTGTCTGTTACCAGAATTTCTCACTTTTCTCATTTTCGCTCTCCGTTCTCGTCCGATTCGATTTCTAATTTCAATCACCTGAAACTCAGAAAATTCCCAGAATATATATTTCTAGTAGTACACAATTCATTTCATTTCAACGATTTAAATCAAAATCTCATTAAACCGTAAAACACTGTTTTGACTCAAAAACGCTTTTCAGTTATAAGTCTTTTGTAAACAGAAAATGTGACCAAGGGATTCCATATCGAAACAAATTCAGAATATCAAAATACCCTATCGTGAGTAGAACTCACCGTTACACCGAAGTTCGAGAGTTGGATCGAAAGCGAAGTCACCGAAACGAAAAGTACACGAACGATCCCCGCTAGAACTCGAACCGATCTCCAAATGGCAATCTCCACCACTAGAGCGACTGGAACAGCAACCTGGTCCTTCACAACTTCCTCCAAGTCGAAAATGCAAGCTTGACACTCCACTTCCCACAACTACAACATGACATGCAGCACCATTAAAGTTCAAAACTCCATTATTTCTCTTGGAGCTTCAAGGGGGCTGAACATGGTAGTGGATGATCTAGGGGGAGTTAGCTTCTGAAAGTGGTATCATTGAAAAGAGGATGAAAATTGAGAGAAAGAGGTGTGAAGAAAGCTTACATGCAACCAAGATTTTTGATGCTCCTTCCTCCCGTCTCTTCTCTTCCCTTCGCGTCCCTCCTCTTCTCTTCCCCCTTCTATTTCCAGCTTTTTAATTTCTGAAATTGGATGGAATGGCCAAGTGTGGCTGGAGGTTCAGATTAGGGGGCATATATATTGAGGGTGTGAATTGACCAATTTGCCCTTCAGCTTAAAAATGTTATAATTAACCATGACTAAGCCACAATTAATTTTGGAATAGAATTTCTTTGGACTTTTCCTCGAATAATAAATCCCGAGACACGACTAATTATTCCCACAAATAATTAATCAGTCCTAGGAATCATAATACGAGTCTTTAAAAAATTTAGGGATGTTACATTTACAGTAGTAGTCTTCAAATTTTTTAATTAAAGTAGTGTTCGTATAAATTTAGAAATTTAGTTTTTTAATTAAAGTAGTGTTTGTATAAATTTAGAAATTTAGTTAAAAGAGTTAAAGTGAAGTGATAAGAGAAAAAATAATTATTTATGGGAAAAGTAAAGTAAAAAGAAAAAAAAGAAGAAAGAGAGTGTAAAAGAAAAGTGAAAATGAGGAAAGAGAGTGTAAGAAGAAAGAGAAAAAAGGAAAAAAGAGAGTGTAAGAGAAAAGTGAAAAGTAAATATGAGAAATGACATTAATATCCTTTGTTGTTGTATTAGAAAGGATAGGTGGCAATTAGTGAAGGAGGCTAATAATGGTAATTCATAGGTAGTGTATTAGTATAAATAGATATTAGATTTGAGTTGATTAGTAGATTATAGTAGATTATAGTAGATTATTGCAGTTATCACGTGTTTTTTTAGATAGTAGTTTTATATTAGTTTTCCAAAATTATAATTATCAATGGTAAATATTAATTATAAATTGTCAAAAAAAATTATAAATATCAATGGTAAATATTAATCCCGTGTTTTTTTATATATCACTACAGTTATCCCGTGTTTTTTATTTATCAGTGCAGTTATCTCGTAGTTTCAATTGATTATTTTAGTTGATTAGTAGATTATAGTAGATAATAAAAGTTAGATATTAGATTATCAATAAGAGATATTTGTTTTAAATATTAATTACTAATTTAAATAGTCATTAAGTCTTCTTATTTTTTAGATAGTAGGTTTACAGTAGTAGTCTTCAAATTTTTTAATTAAAGTAGTGTTCGTATAAATTTAGAAATTTAGTTTTTTAATTAAAGTAGTGTTTGTATAAATTTAGAAATTTAGTTAAAAGAATTAAAGTGAAGTGATAAGAGAAAAAAAATAATTATTTATGGGAAAAGTAAAGTAAAAAGAAAAAAAAGAAGAAAGAGAGTGTAAAAGAAAAGTGAAAATGAGGAAAGAGAGTGTAAGAAGAAAGAGAAAAAAGGAAGAAAGAGAGTGTAAGAGAAAAGTGAAAAGTAAATATGAGAAATGACATTAATATCCTTTGTTGTTGTATTAGAAAGGATAGGTGGCAATTAGTGAAGGAGGCTAATAATGGTGATTCATAGGTAGTGTATTAGTATAAATAGATATTAGATTTGAGTTGATTAGTAGATTATAGTAGATTATAGTAGATTATTGCAGTTATCACGTGTTTTTTTAGATAGTAGTTTTATATTAGTTTTCCAAAATTATAATTATCAATGGTAAATATTAATTATAAATTGTCAAAAAAAATTATAAATATCAATGGTAAATATTAATCCCGTGTTTTTTTATATATCACTAAAGTTATCCCGTGTTTTTTATTTATCAGTGCAGTTATCTCGTAGTTTCAATTGATTATTTTAGTTGATTAGTAGATTATAGTAGATAATAAAAGTTAGATATTAGATTATCAATAAGAGATATTTGTTTTAAATATTAATTACTAATTTAAATAGTCATTAAGTCTTCTTATTTTTTAGATAGTAGGTTTACAGTAGTAGTCTTCAAAATTTTTAATTAAAGTAGTGTTCCTATAAATTTAGAAATTTAGTTTTTTAATTAAAGTAGTGTTTGTATAAATTTAGAAATTTAGTTAAAAGAATTAAAGTGAAGTGATAAGAGAAAAAAAATAATTATTTATGGGAAAAGTAAAGTAAAAAGAAAAAAAAGAAGAAAGAGAGTGTAAAAGAAAAGTGAAAATGAGGAAAGAGAGTGTAAGAAGAAAGAGAAAAAAGGAAGAAAGAGAGTGTAAGAGAAAAGTGAAAAGTAAATATGAGAAATGACATTAATATCCTTTGTTGTTGTATTAGAAAGGATAGGTGGCAATTAGTGAAGGAGGCTAATAATGGTAATTCATAGGTAGTGTATTAGTATAAATAGATATTAGATTTGAGTTGATTAGTAGATTATAATAGATTATAGTAAATTATTGCAGTTATCACGTGTTTTTTTAGATAGTAGTTTTATATTAGTTTTCCAAAATTATAATTATCAATGGTAAATATTAATTATAAATTGTCAAAAAAAATTATAAATATCAATGGTAAATATTAATCCCGTGTTTTTTTATATATCACTACAGTTATCCCGTGTTTTTTATTTATCAGTGCAGTTATCTCGTAGTTTCAATTGATTATTTTAGTTGATTAGTAGATTATAGTAGATAATAAAAGTTAGATATTAGATTATCAATAAGAGATATTTGTTTTAAATATTAATTACTAATTTAAATAGTCATTAAGTCTTCTTATTTTTTAGATAGTAGGTTTACAGTAGTAGTCTTCAAATTTTTTAATTAAAGTAGTGTTCGTATAAATTTAGATTAGATACCACTACATTTCAAGTTTCAACTCACCCATTCAATATAATGGAGACACGTGTCGAGCTGTTATTAAAAGTAACGGTGTCTTTCAAACTCTTTGTTCCCGCGTATCAATTAATCGATCTACTTTATTAAATATTATCAAAACATATGCTAGGGCATTTACATTTTTAGACATCACCAAATTGACATTTGTCACAATTTAGGGGTAAAATAGACAATTCACCGCATAAAGATAAAATGCTACAGTATCACTACAGTGTGCTACAGTGACGTTTCTGACGTGCTACAGTACCGCTTATGTCACTCTACCTCAAACTACTAAAATTAATCAATTTAACTACTACCAATTGTCAAAAAAAACCATACATCTAACAATAGTTTCAAAATTATTGATTCCAAAAAAAAAATTATTAAATTAATATCACACTCAATAATTAAATAATTTAAAATTTACTATTTACTATAATCTCTCTATTAAAACTACTAAAATCAACCAATTTTTCAAGTAATAAATAAAATCAATCAATTTAACCACTAACAATTGTAATATTAAATCATATAGAAAAAAGGAGAAAACATGTGGCAACGGGAGCGGCAACGAGAGACTGACAACGAGATCGGCAATGAGAGCGGCAACGAGAGTGCCAACAAGAGAGGGAACGAGAGCGCCAACGAGAGTGCCAACGGGAGTGCCAACAAGAGAGGGAACGAGAGCGACGGGGCTGCATATTTTACCTTTTACTCCATTATTAATATTATAAGAAGATACGGATTTTGTTTTAACTTTTTGCAACACAACTATTTTAGTAAGTTGACCGCTAAAAGACAAAATTTGCAACACAACGAGAGCGGCAATGCGAGACTGACAATGGAATCGACAACGAGAGCGACAACAGGAACATGAGTGGGAACAAGAGAGGCAAGGAGATCCCCAACAGAGCGCCAACATGGATGCATATTTTAAAAAATCTTATTTTCTTTTTTCTTCATTTTTACTCTATCTAAAATTCACCTCTAATGTCCAAATACATTATTATTGATCAATGTAATTCTGATTGTCAATCTCCTTTATTTTCTTCGACTCAATATAATTTTCATCTGTATCTTATATGACATAATACCTATCTCTTTCCACTTTGAATTTCAAATCATACTTTTTGGACATTGTTCACAACTTATGATTATCTTGCAAATTACTATTATGACTTCATGGCAATACACCGACCATACAGTATCACTCGTGCGTTTGCACGGGTAAAATATCTACTTTAAATATAATCAAAACATATGCTAGCACATTTTCATTTTTAGACATCACCAAATTTTGACATTTGTCACAATTTAGGGGCAAAATAGACAATTCACCGCATAAAGATAAAATGCTACAGTATCACTACAGTGTGCTACAGTGACGTTTCTGACGCGCTACAGTACCGCTTATGTCACTCTACAGTGACGCTCAATTTTTTTTTCAGCTTTTCTTTCCATAAAAAATCACTTTTTTGTCAGTTTTTTTTTACTAAAAACAATTTTTTTAACTATTTTTATAATTTACTCAAACTACTAAAATTAATCAATTTAACTACTACCAATTGTCAAAAAAAAACCATACATCTAACAATAGTTTCAAAATTATTTATTCCAAAAAGATAAATTATTAAATTAATATCACACTCAATAATTAAATAATTTAAAATTTACTATTTACTATAATCTCTCTATTAATACTACTAAAATCAATCAATTTTTCAAGTAATAAATAAAATCAATCAATTTAACCACTAACAATTGTAATATTAAATCATATAGAAAAAAGGAGAAAACATGTGGCAACGGGAGCGGCAACGAGAGACTGACAATGAGATCGGCAAAGAGAGCGGCAACGAGAGTGCCAACAAGAGAGGGAACGAGAGCGCCAACGAGAGTGCCAATGGGAGTGCCAACAAGAGAGGGAACGAGAGCGACGGGGCTGCATATTTTACCTTTTACTCCATTATTAATATTATAAGAAGATACCAATTTTGTTTTAACTTTTTGCAACACAACTATTTTAGTAAGTTCACCGCTAAAAGACAAAATTTGCAACACAACGAGAGCGGCAATGCGAGACTGACAATGGAATCGACAACGAGAGCGACAACAGGAACATGAGTGGGAACAAGAGAGGCAAGTAGATCCCCAACAGAGCGCCAACATGGATGCATATTTTAAAAAGTCTTATTTTCTTTTTTCTTCATTTTTACTCCATCTAAAATTTACCTCTAATGTCCAAATACATTACTATTGATCAATGTAATTCTGATTGTCAATCTCATTTATCTTCTTCGACTCAATATAATTTTCATTTGTATCTTATATGACATAATACCTATCTCTTTCCACTTTGAATTTCAAATCATACATTTTGGACATTGTTCACAACTTATGATTATCTTGCAAATTACTATTATGACTTCATGGCAATACACTGACCATACAGTATCACTCGTGCGTATGCACGGGTAAAATACTAGTTACACGAGAAAGAAATGGGTTGTTCAAAACAATTACTTTTTACATTTTTTTTCACATTTATTTCTCACACATTTTCTATTTCTCTCACAACTTTTACTTTTTTCATTTCTTTTTCCAACATTGCTTTTTTCGTATCTTTTTTCTCTCCAACTTTTCTCTCTCATTTAAATAACATATCAAATCTATAAATAGTTTATTATTAACCAACTAATTTTCTCTATATCTATATCAAAAGAAGATGACTGCTTAAATTACAAAACTAGACATTTAAATTTTTAAGGGTATTTATGCAAATTTAAATTTAACTATCTATATCTATAATCTATAACTATATAGGAAAAAATGGCTCCTTAAATTACAAAACTAGACCTTTTAATTTTTGCCATCTCACCATTTTGAGGACAAGGTTATACATTCCTATGTATCCTTCTCTTACTTTACCTTCTAATCTCTTAGTAAAAATTCATATTCTCTCTTTCTCATCTCCTCCTTTCTTTAATTTTCATGTTTTTTATTAATTACGATGTATCAACTATTTATAATATATTTACTAACTATTTAAGAAACAATATATGCTTAAATTAAAAAATCAAATATCTAAATTTTTGCCACCTCACCTTTTTGAGGACACATAACATGATTTGATTAATTTAGTCCTCCTAATTGATAATACATTACGAATTTATCTTTTTTTATCAACATTACGGATTTATCTTTTAAATACATAAATTTGTAATGTATTATAAATTACAGATTTATCAATAAATACATAAAACCATAAAATTAAAAAATAATACATCACGAATTTATCTATTTAAAAGATAAATCCGTAATGTATTTTGTACTTGCAAATTTGTGTATATAATTGATACACTTGTAATTATTTATAATGAAATTATAATTAATTTTATTTTTTAAATGAAACAGATATGGGTACGAGCGATCTTTTGGTTTCGTTCAATGTAGATAAATTAGACGCATTCACGACGACAAAGGTACATTTAATTAATTATAATAATTAAAAACTGTCTATTTTGTATATATTTTCTATGTGTGGCGATGTTGTATATTGGGCTAGAGAGGTTGGGAAAGTCGGTGGAGTAATTGTCATCATTATGAGATAATGACAAAACAATCGGTAAAAGGGGAAAGAAATAAATTATTTTTGGTTGGGAAAAGAGTGGATAATATACTGGAGTGTATACATTGAAGTAAACACTGGTTGTTATAGAGTGGGGTATTCAAAGAAGCGTACTTGTCCTTTCAAGCTGAGAGCTACAACTTTGATTAATGTTGGGGATTTGCCATACCCCAATTTTGTCCGGCTTAGGTCAAAACCCTAATTTTCCACAAAAGTAAGTAAATTGAGGAGTGAGAAGCATTATGCATTGCATTTTTGAGTCCTAAAAGTCATTCCAGAGCTTTTAAAATCATTTTTAGAGTTGAAATACACTTCCTGGATAAATTAGGGTTTTAGGGTCAAAAAGGGCATTTTGGTCATTTCACAACAAAAACGGTTTTTCATCACAAATCACTGGGTAATCATCAGGGGAGTTATTTGAGGAAGAATGTGGTTAATTAGATTTTTTTTTATGCGCATGGATGTTATTCATTTGCATAAAAGCTCAAATTTAAAGGAAAGGGTAAAATGGGAATTTCCTTCAAGGAGAGGTATCAAATCAATTTTGGGAATGGTGATATCATAGAATTTTGGGCCCAATGATTGATTTCCTAAGACATGGCCCAAAATGGTAAGATTTATGGAATTATCATGAAAAGAATAATCAAAAATGGTAAAATAAGGAAGTGTCCTCATATAAGACAAAATGTACTATCTTTTGGCATGCTTGCAAAAAACTTGGGCACCAAGGCCTCTTTGGCTCCGAACTTTCCAGCTATTTTTCACCTCATTTTGTGTTTCTTCATGCCCTTGATCCATGTGAGTTGTATTCCTAGCCATTGATTAAAATTCTAAATCAAATCCTAGGCTACAACTTTGTGTACAAAACCCTAATTGCCCTCGACAATTTTTGTGCAACAAAAACTCCTAATTTTCGTGTATGACCCCATTCCCTCTCCATTTTGTGTTTTCTCTCCACCCTCAATCCATGTGATAAGTGATCTCAACCCTCCATTCAAAATCAAAGTTCAATCCTAGAGCACCTAATAAAAACAATGACCCAATTACCCCTAAACCTAAAATAACTCTATAAATACCTTCTCATTTCCACACATCACAATCTTTTGCCTCTCATTTTCACTCTAGCACACCAAAAACCTCCCCCTTCACTCTCCAAAACCGTGGCCATCACACCCTCCTCCTTCATCCATTTTTGATTATTTTTCTTCATCCAAACACCACCAATCCATCTCCCTTTCATCCCTCTCTCACATACTACTTCCATTCTCCACTAAAACTCAAGAACTTTCATCAAGAGGGGGTGATCTTCATTTTGGGCGTGGGTTTCTTTGTTGGTGTCCTTGGTTGATTTGTGTTCTTGCTCTCCATTTCTTGCATAATCTAGCTAGGATCTAAGGTATACTCTAAAACTCTTGCATCATCTTCAACCTTTTTGCATTAAAACCCATTTTCCTCTTCATTTTTCATTTCGCATATCATGATCATTTTGTTTAAAATGTAGTTTGTTGTTGTTGGTGAGAGGAGCCTTAAACACTATTGACAAGCACTTAGGGAGGCTTGGGTGTTTAAGGTGCCTCTCACCCTTGAATAACTGGTTTCATGTTGTGTGGTGTTAATTTCTTGTATTTCGCATACTATGATTAATGTGTTCTTAAGCTAATTTTGTTGTTCCTCTTTGCTTGATGATGTACAATCTTGGCATTGGTATTTGATTTTAGTGTTAAATGTTATTTTCAACATATTTCACTTGCAAATACTTGTTGATGATCTAGCAAGATGATTCCTACTTGTGCTTTGTGCACTTTATGTTAAGTAGTTGAGGATTGCTAGATGTGATTCAACCTTGTTTATGTTTTCTTTTATTTTAGTCTTATTTTAATGTGCTTATTGTTAAGTGTGGATGATAGGCAAGTTGATTCTCACTAGTGCCTAGTGCACTTTTCTCAAAGTGAGAGGATTGCTCTATGTGATTCAACATTGTTTATGTGTTCTTTTATTTAAGTCTTGTTTTAATTTGCTTATTGTGAGTTGTGGATGATAGGCAAGTTGATTCTCACTAGTGCCTAGTGCACTTTTCTCAAAGTGAGAGGATTGCTCTATGTGATTCAATCTTGTTTATGTTTTCTTTTATTGTGCTTATTGTTAATGGTTGATGATCTAGCAAGATGATTCCTACTTGTGCTTTGTGCACTTTATGCTAAGTAGTTTAAGATTGCTAGATGTGATTCAACCTTGTTTATGTGCTCTTTTATTTAAGTCTTGTTTTAATTTGCTTATTGTTAATTGTGGATGATAGACAAGTTGATTCTCACCAGTGCCTAGTGCACTTTTCTCAAAGTGAGAGGATTGCTCTATGTGATTCAACCTTGTTTATGTTTTCTTTTATTTTAGTCTTATTTTAATGTGCTTATTGTTAATGGTGGATGATCTAGCAAGATGATTCCTACTTGTGCTTTGTGTACTTTATGCTAAGTAGTTGAAGATGGCTAGATGTGATTCAACCTTGTTTATGTGCTCTTTTATTTAAGTCTTGTTTTAATTTGCTTATTGTGAGTTGTGGATGATAGGCAAGTTGAACTGTGGTCCTTCAGAGCCCCAGCGCTCCTTCAGCCCCCAGCGGCCCTTCAGACCCCCAGTGGTCCTTCAACACAGATCACACAATCCTAAAACCCCTATATTAAAAAACACCAACACACAAACATTTTCTACCCAAGAACTACGTAGCTTTGAATTCTCCATCGCACCGGGAGATACGTAGGAGCGAGGGGCTAACTCTCGTCAAGCGCCAAAAATAAAAATTTTCATTAAGTCTTCTCATTCCCTTTTCAATAAAGAAGCAAATTTAAGTATTTTTCAAATCAAACGTTAAAACCACACATTTAATTAGAGGTTCCCTTTCGGTAGAAAGGACGTGTGCGGTGCTAGCACCTTCCTCGCACGTAATCGACCCCCGAACCTATATCTCTAGTTTTCAAAAGACCATCTGCCTTGTTCAAAAGACTTTTTTTCAATGTTTTGGTCTTAAAATTAAAATATTGGTGGCGGCTTCAAAAATTTTCCACGTTGTACATTGAGAAACCCAAACCGGATTTTTCGGGGTGCAACAGCTGGCGACTTCACTGGGGACGTTTCCTTTTTTAAGTGGGTCGAGCCTCATTAATTAAATGTGTGGTTCATGTGATTGATTTGAAAAGCTTTGTTTGTCTCTATTCTTCTTCTTTTTTTTTATACGTTCATGTGCATTCACTTCTTCATCTCTTTCTTTGTGTGCTCTTTGTTTAAAATAGTAGATAGTTGCTTCTTTGCTTATATGCTTAGCTCCTTCATGCATTTCCCCTTCTTATTATGTCCCCTTCTTCTTCGCTCCCTTTCTAAGGTAAGTTCATGCATCTCTTCCCCATTCTATCATGTCCCCTCTTCTTGGCTCCCTTTCTTAAGGTAAGCAATACCCTTGTTGTTGATATCCTAGGTTAGTTTATTTGGTATAGAACCCTAGTGTAGACAACATGTTATTGCTTGCAATTGTCTGGACTGCTCTGGTTTTCATTTCATGTGAGGTAGTGCTAGGGAAAGCGCCCTTGACACACACTACACTTATGCCTTGTGATTACATGTTTTGAGTGGGACCATAACCCAGGTCTGCAAAAATTTAGGAGAGTGGATTCGAGTAGTGAGAGCCCATCAGGACCTTTGTCCGTTTGGCTACTTGCGAAAGTTTCAACCAGAGTTGTGCTCTTTCATGATGCCTCACACCTAGCAGTTTGCTGTATTTGTGGGGAGTTTGGTGAAAGGGACTGTGGCTCTGGTGGCCTTGTGAGGGAGTGAATAGAGCTACATGGGAGGATTACCCTTTAAATTGCCCTAGATCGTAGGTTTTTCCCCTTTTTTAGGTCACAAGGGCGTTCCCAATTGTGTGTTGCATTGTTGCATCTAGTTTAGTCATTTTTCCCTCAAGATCAAAATGTACTTTTCATTTTCATAAACATCTATATGAGGTGACATATATCTTGTATTTTCCCAAAAGTTCAATCACCAAACAAAAAAAATCTTTTTACTTTGCTTTTCACATGCATGTAAAGTAGCATCATCAACCTTATTCTCATACAAAAAGCATCTTTGCATTGCATAACATGGAAAAGCTAAATAGAAATTCATACGCGCATTTTTCTCTATCTCATTTAGGTTTGTCGGGAGTGCATTCCCTGCGCGGGTGCGTTTCCATTCACTAAACCTTTTCCTAATTTTGTCAAAAAGTCCAAAAAACATATTTTATTAGGAACGTGTCTCATACATTATTGCTTTTTGCATATCATGAAGAATGAACATGTGACCATCTCATTTTGCATACATTTCCATTCAAAATAAATCATGTTTTCCCTTGCATTAAAAATCATTTGCGAGCATCATGCGCTTTCTCGCATAAAAATTTTTAGAAACATATCACATGCTTTATTATTTTCCTTTTTCATATCATATATGCAAACATCTCATTTTGCATGCATCTTCATAAGAATCATATCTTTACACGCACTAAAAATAATTGTTAGTATCATGCACTCCATTTCATAGTTTAAAAATAAAACGAAAAGCAATCATCATCCGCACTTTGCATCATGGCATCAGGCATTACATAAAACAAAATTCTGAAAAAAACAATTATCATCCCTATGGTATTTCATTCGTTCATAATCATGAAAAATCATCAAGTGATGCAATTTACGGCATCCTCATTCAAAATGCACATTCGTTCATTCATTCACCCACTCATTCCGTCGTCCATTCATATCACATCATCGCATTAATACTTTTCTGTGTCGCAAATCAAAAATAAGCATTAACGTCTCATTTCACATGCATCTCCATTCAATATCTCTCATGCATTAGGAAAATAATTGTAAGCATCACACATTTCATTTCATTTCATTGCATAAGAAAAATGAAAACCAGAAGCAAGAAAATCCATATCGCATTTCATTCATCCTTAATTATGCAAAAACTATCATCAAATAATGCGGACATCGCGTCAATGTGGCACTCATGCATCATTTCATTAACCTCATCACTTTGTTCGAATACATCATTTCTCCCTGCATGCATCCTTTCGAAACAAAGAAAAATTTCTCATGTGATGGCTTAATGGATAGAATTGCACCTTTGAACGACGAAGGGTAATATCTCAAATTTGTTTGTCGACTACAAATTTGAGATGTTACTCTACGATGTCAGGGCACTTTGACCCAGTCACACGTGTTTTATTTTCAAGTAGGAAATTAAATTGAGTCAACTAATTGTCGAAACGTTTCAGTATATTGTGTGAAGTATTAAGTCAGGATCCACTCAATGTTTCATGCAAGTTACTCAGGGTAACGACAATCAGTTGCCTCATATCACCATTCTTGCATCTCTCATCATTCAAAAAAGGGGCATTGACATTTCGTATCTTGTCTCGCCTCTAAAAAATAAAAAAAAAATAAAAAAAATCATTTTGAAAAAAAAAGGGGGCATCATTCTTGCATCATTCGCATTGGCATTCCATATTTTGTCTTGCATTAAAAACAACAAAATTATTTAGAATAAGCCACACTTTTCGAGTGGTCATTCTCCACGCATTTGCATCATACTTGCATAAAATAAAAGTTGTGATGAGAAGCGAGACATTCTTGCAAAACAATCATCCTTTTTGAAAAAGTTTATCCTTACTTGGTTGCAAACTCAAGGTGTTCCAAGGCACTCAGTTTTCAAGTCAATAGCTCATTTGCATTTCTTTCAAAAGCACTGCATCCCATCCATTCCATGACAAAAGACTGAAGCAGCTCATCAAAAAAAAAATTCATTGTTCTAACTAATGTTGACTCTCTGTGAAGCATTCCTATAGTGAACGTGCACGACACGTGCAGTTTCTCTTGTTTGAGTCAGTCAGTTTCCTTCCTTGTCATCATCACCATCCAAGTCTAACCCCGCCCCGTCCATCCATAAAACGCATATTCTCTCCCATCAGTGCATACTTGACTTTTTGTTTAATTCTCACTAACACTCTAAGTCCTCCATGCTGGGGCAATTCTGTGATCACTAACTTTCTTTATCGGGATTATTTTCCTTCAGTGCAAGTCTTTCCAAAAAAAAAACAAAAAAAAAAGAGAAGAGATAAATGAGAAGAACAAGCTCGCTAGGTTGAAAACCCGCAAAGGGCAGCCTAGGCAAAAAGGAGCGCCCGGTGGATTGAAAACTCGCAAAGAGCGGTCCAGACAAAAATTAGGGCATAAAAAAAATGCAAAGAAAAGAGCAAACACATATAGATAGATAAATTGTTGTCAGGTTTTACGAGAAAATAAGCAATCGGAATTTGAAATGAAGTTTGGCCGTCTCCCCACAACCTCAAGAAAATCCAAAATCCAGAAGTTCCCTTTCCTACCCACCTTAAGCCAAGAAAATCCCAAAGAGAAGGGAAAAATCCCCCTCCTACCCACCTTAAGTCAAGAAAGTCCCAGGATATCTCCATCACTCTAGACAAGGATCAATTCCACATCGAAAATGGTATATCATCTTTATCAGCTCACCCAAGTCCAAAGAAAAGAAAGAAGTCCAAAGGAAAAGAATGCAGCCAAACAAAAGATTCAAAAAAAAAAATGAAAAATCCCTAAAAAAAAAGAAAAAAGAAAGACCAAGAAAAAAGAGAAACAAAAGAAGTACAAATTGTGAGCCGATATATTTCACCATGAAACACCAGAGATCCTTGTCTCCATAAACCTTCCAACACTCTGTTGTGTATAATCATCTCTCCTTTCATAAAGACCGCAAACATTTCCTTTGGCCTCAACATCTAACCCTCCGTAAACCCTCAGCCATTCTACTATGAAACACAAACTCGTCCTAGTAAAACCCCAAGCACCTCATCAAACCTAATAACCCTTTCCTTCATAAATCATTGACCATTGGCCGATGCCGAATAAGACCCAACAGCCCATCAGCCTCAAACACTTCATTAAGCTCAATCATCCCTTCTCCACAAAACATCACAATCCTGAAAAGTCCATCCCGATCAATAACCGATCGCTTTTGTTTTCTCGAATTTTAACCCTAGGACAAATAAGTTTATCTATTTACGATGGGTTTGCTCAAAAGAAAAACAAACAATCGGAAAAAAGAAAGCCGATCAAGAAAAATCTTCAGAAAAAAGAAACAGTCAGAAAAAAGAAAGCTGACAAAACAATAAAGACTTGCACTCTAGAATGCGTTCAAGTTGCATTAAAACAAGGTTTAGTGATCACCAAGTGAGGCTTCTTTCATACTAAAAGTCAAAACTTTCATTGCATTTGAGTTTTTCTTAAAGAGAACCAAAGATGTGTACTAGGGGGCATTTCCTTCACCTCTCACTCCACTCAACCATGGGGAAATTTGTTCATCGTATATCCCATTCACATACCACCCTCCGTTCATAACCGTCACCATAACTCTGTCACCTTTCACAACCTCACTCAAAGAAACGGTTGAAATGTCATTCCAAAGTGGGGCAAGTGCATTCCCATTCCTTCACCTCATTCATTCCCATAAAAACCTCACCGGGGAAATCTCTCAACTCACTATCCTAAATAAGGCCTTGTCATTCTAATTGGGGCAACTTTGTCTCGTCATGACTGGGGCAACACCAAACTCTGTGGGTTGAAACAAAACCCCTTTCATTCCACCTTTCATCCCAAGAGCCGAAGTGTTCCCAATTCATCATCTCCTACACCCCTAGTCATTATCACCACCAGGCAGAGGCAAGCTTATTCACTCATCAAAAGCCCGAACTGGGGCAGTCTTGCATCCCTTGGTCCCTCATGAGCGTCGGCAATAATCTTGTCTGTCATCCCTTCACTTGTCATACATGTCCTAAACCAATCTCAAGTTAACGGACTCACTCATTCACATCTGCACTCCTATGCATGCTTACTAGACAATGCTTCAAAGAGAGAGAACACAAGTTAGTCATGCGATATCTAAGATTCAGTCGTCATTGGAAGGAAGAGGAAACAAATGAGCTTGTTTGTAAATAAAAACCTTGAGAACACCGGAGTTTGAATCAAATTCAATTTTTTTTCAACAGAATGGTCAATAATCATCTCAATTCCTTGCATTCAAAGTCTTGCATCTCATCATCACAAAAATGTTCAAGTACCCCAATCATTCATATCTTATTTTACGCCTCATGCATTTAGGCGTTCCATTTTGTCTATCATAGTGTCCCATTTGCATCGTGCCAACATCATCATTTCATGAAAAGGCAACAAAAAAGAAGCAACGGATAAAAGCAAAAATCTTCTATTTCATTCCATCAAGCATCAAAGCATTGCATCATAAAGAAAGAAAAAGCAAAAACACAAGCACTCCATAATATTTCAATATCATTGTATCGAACATCAAATCCTTTTCAATAAATGGGGGGGCTAAGTCGAATACACATTCGGGATAGTCCTCAGGACATTTGAATTGATCACTCAAGAATCTGAAAGTCCCTATGCCAAAAAGCAAAAACACGTCATCCCATGTCATTGCATTTGCATCATATTAATGTTTGCATTTCGTAAAAGGGAAAGAACCAAAATCCTTACATCAAAGCATTACATGTGTATCATGCAAGGCAACACAAAGGCTCCCCATGTCATTCGTCATTCCATTATCGTTCATTTCTTCATGCCACTCATCGAAACATTGCATTCGCATGCCCGCCTTTCATGAAAAGAGAAAGAAATGAGCAGAAAATAAAACAAGAGCATTCCATTCATCAAAACATGAATCACTGTCATTGCATCGCACACTTGCATTACAAGTATCAATCTTTGCATCAAACATCAAAGCACTACATTTGCATATTCGCATTTCATAAAGAGCAAAAGAAAACAAGCAAAGAAAAACAAACGATCAGAAAAAAGAAGGCTGATCGAAGAAAAAAAAACAATCAGACCAAAAGAAAAACTTCAGGAATGTTCCACCACATTCATCATTACACCAAAATCATAGCATAACATGCCCTTACATGACATGCACCCATACTCCATGCACTATTCCTTGCATCAACTGACGTATGCAGGTACCTCAACTCAGTGCGGCAGCATTGACCATTTCAATCAATCAATCAACAGGATTTGCGAATCCCTTCAGGACCCATGTGTCCCTTCAAAAGCAGACTCCACCTCGTATTCGAGCTACGGTTTGCGACTTCGTGCATTACCCAGAGCTAGTGAGCTCATTTCAGTTCAGATCACGTCGTTATCGAGCATCGGCGAATCATCCGACCCAAGGTCCTTCAGTATAGTTCAAATCAAAAGTCCAAACAACGACTTTGAACTCTACCTTCATGTCACTAAGTCATCTCTGAGCATGACAGATCTCCAGACTCCATGTCCTTCAAGACTAGCTGTGTTAGCCTAAGGCACGGCGTACGTCCTTCAAGGTAAAACATATCGGTCCCACAACTTGATATTGAACTTCAGGCCGCTCGAAAAGGCCACCCTCAGAGCTCAGGTGCTCCTTCAAAGCCCATGTGCAAACTCGAATCGTGCGCGGTTCGTTGAAAGACTTTAGGCAGCCTCTAGTGTCGGCTTACTGTAGGCCGGTACCTTCTTTACTGCTTTCTTTACCGCTTTATTTCTTGCTTTTGCTGCCTGAGGGCTGGCAGCAATCTATTTCCTGCTCCTGTTGGCTTACTAAGAGTTGACGCTTCATCCATTGCAGTCATCTCGTGCTAACACCTGTGCAAAAAAAAAAGGAAAAGAAGAATAGAAAACAGAAAAACCCAAAAAAAGGGTAAAAATTCGGGTTTTTCCCTAAGTAGACAAAATCGGTATAATGTAACATCCTCAAAATAATTAATGGAATTATTTGGGTGTTAACCCAATTAAACCAATTTAGTACTTAACTGGTAAATTTATTTAGTGCTAAAATTATTTAATTGTTGTCATCGAATCGTTAACCGGATAATACGGACCAATGAAGTTTTGGAATCGAAATAGGAGATTTCGATCAATATGGTAAATTGACCGCGTTACAACAAATATATTAAATAAATATATATGTGTATACGTGTGTGCATGTGAGAGGAGAAGAAAAGAAATTAAATGAAAGAAAGGGAGAAAAGAGAGAAAGGATGCGAGAGAGTTACAGAGGAGAAAAAGAGAGGAAAGGAGAGAAAAGAAGAGAGAGTGGCGTGAGGGAGAAGAGAAGAGGGAGAGAGAAGACTTCACCGAAACGACTTCCGTCCAACACGAAAAATGTTCAGCGCTACTTCCTCTTCGATTTGGTACCAATTTCGTGACGATCAGCTCACTCTCTCTCACTTGGCCATTTTTGTGTTTTGGAGGTTTTGTGGGAAATCCGATTTTGGGTTGGTTTTGAAGGTTTAAGTTCGGTTAGGAACGAACCCAAGGTGGATTACTCGAGTATTAGAGTTCGATTGGTTGATTGGGAGCTAGTTGGGTGAGTTAGGTTGAAAAATCAAAATGTTTGGGGTTATGTGTGAATAGTGTCATGGAGGTTAGAGGAGGAAGATGATGAATAGTGTCTGTGGAGAATTTCGGGGAAATCGGTATTTCGGTCAAAATGAGGTTTCGCGATCGAGTGGAAAGCTTTGGAAGCGGATTGGATGTCGCCGGAGCAGGGAATGTTCGTGTGGCTACTCGGTGAATTCGGCTCGGTCGTGGTTCACGCTTCAAGGGTGAGTTCTACTCACGTTTAGGATTTTATGTTTCGAATTAATTAATTAACTGTTTTATCGCTTTCGCTGGACTGGAATATTTCTGGATATTGTCTGTTTCGAGTTAGGAATTAATCGGAGCGAGTCTCGGGTTGAGTCGTGTTGAAATGAAATTTTTAGTGATTTAATTTCGGAAGATTTTGAGTCAAAAACCATTATTTTTGAATATGTCGAATTTTGATGAAAATCGAATGTGTTGAGTCTTTGATTGGATTGGTTGATCGAGTGAGGACGTTGGATATGTTTTTGTACTATTTTGGTGTTAGGACTAGACTGGAACAGGTATCGGAATTGGTCGGAACG
This sequence comes from Astragalus membranaceus, assembly GCA_039519185.1. Taxonomy (NCBI): domain Eukaryota; kingdom Viridiplantae; phylum Streptophyta; class Magnoliopsida; order Fabales; family Fabaceae; genus Astragalus; species Astragalus membranaceus. The sequence continues at coordinate 39,962,715 of CM076853.1, read as the reverse complement.
ACGAAAATTGCGAAAATGGGATAAAATACAATTCTGTCAAAAGCGCACGACCCGTGCGTCTCAGGCGCACGGATCGTGCGGATCTTTCGGTTTCTGTTTTCAAAAATGCAACACAGGGTGCACGACCCGTGCGTATGGGCGCACGAACCGTGCGTTGTGTTCTGTCCAAATTTTTCAAAGTGCCCTAATTGATTCCGTTTCGATTCCAATCCTCTCCTAATCCTTTCCTAACCCTTATATAATGATATTACGCTTATGACGCCATGATTTTGGGTGTGTTACAAAGGGTTTTATAAAACGCTTTTTGATGTCTAAACCGTTTCGAAAAACCGAATAATAGTACACGTGTGCGAATATGTTTTATTAATAATAAAGCGGATTATGAGTCCTACGTGGTATAGTATAACTGACGCGGAATGATTATTATTCATTCGTCTAAACTGGTGAATAATTCACGATATATAAATTATATCGATTAAAGGAGTCGGCCCAATGTGGGTGGTTGTATATGATTGTAGATATATATATTATATTGAGTTTGGGTGACGACCCATGTTGACATACTAAGCGGGGCAGTCATGATCCCTTATCCTAGGCCCTGTGCCATTAGGGAAAGTACTATTGGTAAGGGGGTTCACCGGGTTTCAGCGTTCGCGCAGGCGGTGTTATGTTAAAAAGTTGTTGTGCGATACACCGGGGTTAGCGTTCGCGCAGTCGGTGTCGTACTGAGTCATGACATGTACACCGGAGATTAGCGTTCGCGCAGGCGGTGTCATGTTAAAGGTTTGTTGTGCGATATACCGGGGTAGCGTTCGCGCAGTCGGTATCGTATTGGGTTATAACACGCTCACCGGGTTTTAGCGTTCGCGCAGGCGGTGTCGTGTAATTTAAAAGGAATTCATAATTGAACCGAGAGTGTAGATAGGGGTCTCGGTAGAACTCACTGAGATTGTATCTCATTGTTAATATGTTGTGGTTTTACAGATAACAGGGAAAGTGGAGATCCAAGAGGCACGAGTAGGGGGTACTCGGATGGTTGCTGAAGACTTAGCTTTTATGCTTAAGTTATATTTTTCCCTTTGTTAGTTATGTATCACAACATTATGGCTTTAGCTGTTGTAAAAGTTATGTATTTTATTTTCCGCTTTCTTGTGCGATATTGAACACTGTATTTCACTGATGGTTTATGGTCTTATTTATGTTTAAGACTGTCTTGTTGATTATTCAGTGAAAATTTTATAGTGGTGTTCAGTATTTAAACAGGAAATATATCTCTGATGATTTAGGTTTGGTACACTTGGGTATTTTTACTTGATAGAATATACCGGGGTGTTACAGTTGGTATCAGAGCAGTTCGACCTAGTCGGACTTAGTTTAGGGTTGAGTTGATTCCTTGTTAGTCCTTTTTGTAATTACACTTGTGATGCTAAGAGACATTGAGCCTGATCAACTTAATACTTAGTGCATCATAAGCGGAATTATGATTGGATGATCAAGATGCAATCCTCGACCACAATCGGAATCTCCAACCGGTGCATCCTCAGGAAAGGTGGCATGACGGTGGAAGAATACACCGCAAAGTTTGAGGAGTCGTTTCAGTTTTACCAAGTGGTAAAGTAAGCTCCGGATGACGAATGGAAAATGTAGAAGTATAAGAAGGGCATAAGTGCTTTTATGATTTATGGTCTCAGTTCTTATACTGCTACCAATTATGTTGCCTTAGTACAATCAGCCTATGTCGCCGAGGATGGTCTCATAGGAAATATGGGAAATGAAAGAAGATAGTTGAAATTATCAACTCCGAATGCAAAGTCCTAAGATAATTTCATCAAAGGAAAAGCAGGTGCAATTCTTCGATTCTTCAAAGGTCAGAAGATGTTCTAACTGTGGAAAGCATCACAGTGGTGATTGTAAGCAAAGACCTAATCCTGGTGTCAAATTGTCCACTTGTCATAGGAGGCAAAAATTTCGTTGTAAAATTTATTTGTTTGCCTATGAGAAGTGTGGACACCATTTTGGGTATGAATTGGATGACTGCAAATCATGTTGCAATCGACTGTGTTAATCAACTATCAGTTCCTCTTCAGAATCAGTTGAATTGTCTAGGACAAATTCTGAAGCGGTTACGCAGTTCACCTTAGGCGGTCAATCTTCATTCCAAAGTGCGGAAGCACAGGTTAGTATGTTATCTGCATCCACTGGAACTAATATTAGATTTATCATCTGTACAAGTTGTGAATGACTTTTTGGAGGTTCTCTGGATGTTTTTCTGGATGAAGTTTCTTCTGAACCTCCAGGGCGAGAGGTAGAGTTTACTGTAGAATTGGTTCCTAGCACGGGATCAATATCTATTGTTTCTTATTGAAGGTTTCTTGAGAATTAAAGGAAGTGGAGTTTCAACTTGAATAGTCGATGTTAAAGAAATTTATTCGACTGAGTACTTCTCTAGGGAGTGCTCTGGTGTGATTAGTCAAAAGGAATATAGTAGCATGAGATTGTGCATTAATTATCGACAACTCAACAAAGTGACGATCAAGAATAAATATCCCTTATCAAGGATAGACGAATTGCTTGAACAATTTGAGGCGCTGCTGTGTTTTCTAAAATTGATCTGAAGTCAGGATATAATCAAATAAAAGTTAGAGCCTTAGATATTCCGAAGACAGCTTCCTGTACTAGGTATGGACATTACGAGTTCGTAGTGATGCCCTTCGGTTTGACTAATGCTCCAGCGGTATTCGTGGATACGTGAACCGAGTTTTCCACACGTACCTAGATCAATTTGTAGTCGTTTTCATTGATGGTATCTTGAAGTACTCGAAGACCATTGAGGAGCATGTCCAACATCTCCTCATTGTTCTGAGTGTACTCCGAGAAAAGAAGTTGTACTTGAAACCTTCGGAGTGTGATTTTTGGGTGTCAGAGGTAAAGTCTTTGGGACATGTGATTTCCCAAGTCGGGAGTTTCTGTAGATCCCAGTAAGAAGGAAGCGGTGTTGAATGGGAGTGACCGACATCAGCCGCAGAGATCAAAAGTTTCTGGGTCTAGCCAGTTACTATAAGAGATTTGTTAAAGGGTTCTCACAGTTAGTTTTCCACTTACTCGGTTAACTCGTAAGGGTCTTTCGTTTACGTGGGATGCCGATTGTGAAGAATGTTTTCAAGAGTCGAAGATTTTGACTTCTGCTCCAATCCTGATTCTTCCGGATCCGTCATTGGAATTTTAAATTTTCGATGACGCTTCAGGGAAGGGTTTAGAATGTATTCTAATGCAAAGATCAACAAGTGGTAGCTTAGGCGTCCAGACAATTAAGGTCTCGTGAAGAGAATTATCCAACTCATGAATTGGAGTTAATAGCTATTGTGTATGCACTGAAGATTTGGAGATGGGTCTCGTTTCGAAGTCTCTAGTGGTCCCAAGAGTTTAAGGTATCTGTTTGATCAGAAAGAACTGAATAGCAGGCAGAGAAGTGTGTAGAATTCTGAAGGATTATGACTTCGGGTTGAAGTATCATCCAGGAAATTCCAATGTTGTAGCTGATGCGAGTAATAGGAAATCGCTCCACACGGCAGAATTATGATGCATTAGATGGAATTATTAGAGTCTGATAGAGACTTAAATTTGAATTCAAGATCGAGAGGAACCTGTTAGTGTTGAGCCATATGAGGATCTCTAGTTCCCTGAGGGATTCTATACGCTTAGCATAGGAAGTTGAGGTGAAGCTTCAATCACAAAAGGTATTTCCAGATTTTACCATAGATAGTGATGGAGTCAGTTGTTTCAACGGTAGAATCTGTGCGGCCGATGATGAGAACAATAAAAGGCAAGTGTTAGAGGGAGCACGCCGAAGTTTATATTCTGTTCCAGGGTGTACAGAATATAAAGCAGAGGTATTAGTTTGTTAACCTCTCCTTTGTGAAGGTTAACAATGAGATAGTATTATGAGATTCCGTTTGACAAAGCGAACGTGAATACGAATATGTAAGTGAGGTAACTGCTGACTGTTTTCACGTTGCGAATAAACATCAAAGGATTAATTGATGGATCTGCTTGCAAGTGACTGAAATTTCCGAAGTGAAGCTTGGTGTGCGGCGTGATAGTTTTGAAAAATCATTTTGTGAAAACCCGCATGCTAAAGTTCATTTTGGGAACGAATCGAGAGGCTAATAGGATCTGATTGAGGAAAATCATAGAAGGCGTGCTTAGGTTGAGGGGAAAGGGGAAACTCAACGCTACTGGCTAATTTGGAAAGGAATCGGGTGCGTCATTGGTAAAAACCTCGTGATGAAGTTGCAATAGAGGAAAAAGAGTTCTGAGTTCTGTTTGAAAGTTGTTTTGAGAACAACTGATATGATTTTCATTACGTTCAAATTATTTGATGTCCCCGTGGTTTATTTCTACGTTTAAAATAAACGTTTCCGGTAAATCCTCATTTCATCTCCTTTTGAAGAGTATTATCTCGAAATCTTGGGGGCGAGTCAAGGAGTTTCACAAGTGACTTTTTCGTCACATTGTCGGTATGTACGAGAACCGTTAAGGATATTAGAAGATTTGCGGAGAACGTGTTTACACCCTTCGAGAAAATCATGTTTGTACTTACCTTTACCGTGGAGTACCAATTTGTGGATCTCATCTTCGACCTGTATCTCTATCAAGTGTCTTGTATTAAACCCTTTGATTTAGATTAATCAAAGTTGGGGAGTAAGCGAGGATAACTGGAATGAAGCTTCGGAAGTGTTTTCGAATGCGGTGCCAAGCCTATGTAGGCGAAAAAGGAGTTTCTCATGTTGATTCGTAACCAGAGAGTTCGTATCAAGGTAGTAGTGGATCATACTTGGAGATTGATGTGCCAACTTTGGGAAGATTTTCTACACTCATTTCGTTAATTCAAGATTGTTTTCTCGCAAATTTAGACCTCTCTGGGAATGTCAACCCTCGGTAAGTCGAATGAAAGACTTAGCGAAATTTTGAGGACAAAATTCTTTCAAGTTGGGGAGAATGTAACATCCTCAAAATAATTAATGGAATTATTTGGGTGTTAACCCAATTAAACCAATTTAGTACTTAACTGGTAAATTTATTTAGTGCTAAAATTATTTAATTGTTGTCATCGAATCGTTAACCGGATAATACGGACCAATGAAGTTTTGGAATCGAAATAGGAGATTTCGATCAATATGGTAAATTGACCGCGTTACAACAAATATATTAAATAAATATATATGTGTATACGTGTGTGCATGTGAGAGGAGAAGAAAAGAAATTAAATGAAAGAAAGGGAGAAAAGAGAGAAAGGATGCGAGAGAGTTACAGAGGAGAAAAAGAGAGGAAAGGAGAGAAAAGAAGAGAGAGTGGCGTGAGGGAGAAGAGAAGAGGGAGAGAGAAGACTTCACCGAAACGACTTCCGTCCAACACGAAAAATGTTCAGCGCTACTTCCTCTTCGATTTGGTACCAATTTCGTGACGATCAGCTCACTCTCTCTCACTTGGCCATTTTTGTGTTTTGGAGGTTTTGTGGGAAATCCGATTTTGGGTTGGTTTTGAAGGTTTAAGTTCGGTTAGGAACGAACCCAAGGTGGATTACTCGAGTATTAGAGTTCGATTGGTTGATTGGGAGCTAGTTGGGTGAGTTAGGTTGAAAAATCAAAATGTTTGGGGTTATGTGTGAATAGTGTCATGGAGGTTAGAGGAGGAAGATGATGAATAGTGTCTGTGGAGAATTTCGGGGAAATCGGTATTTCGGTCAAAATGAGGTTTCGCGATCGAGTGGAAAGCTTTGGAAGCGGATTGGATGTCGCCGGAGCGGGGAATGTTCGTGTGGCTACTCGGTGAATTCGGCTCGGTCGTGGTTCACGCTTCAAGGGTGAGTTCTACTCACGTTTAGGATTTTATGTTTCGAATTAATTAATTAACTGTTTTATCGCTTTCGCTGGACTGGAATATTTCTGGATATTGTCTGTTTCGAGTTAGGAATTAATCGGAGCGAGTCTCGGGTTGAGTCGTGTTGAAATGAAATTTTTAGTGATTTAATTTCGGAAGATTTTGAGTCAAAAACCATTATTTTTGAATATGTCGAATTTTGATGAAAATCGAATGTGTTGAGTCTTTGATTGGATTGGTTGATCGAGTGAGGACGTTGGATATGTTTTTGTACTATTTTGGTGTTAGGACTAGACTGGAACAGGTATCGGAATTGGTCGGAACGACGAAAATTGCGAAAATGGGATAAAATACAATTCTGTCAAAAGCGCACGACCCGTGCGTCTCAGGCGCACGGATCGTGCGGATCTTTCGGTTTCTGTTTTCAAAAATGCAACACAGGGTGCACGACCCGTGCGTATGGGCGCACGAACCGTGCGTTGTGTTCTGTCCAAATTTTTCAAAGTGCCCTAATTGATTCCGTTTCGATTCCAATCCTCTCCTAATCCTTTCCTAACCCTTATATAATGATATTACGCTTATGACGCCATGATTTTGGGTGTGTTACAAAGGGTTTTATAAAACGCTTTTTGATGTCTAAAACCGTTTCGAAAAATGTAACACCCCTTTTTTCTACCCGTTAATTTAAATGGAAAAATATCAGAGTTTTCAAAATTTAATTACACCACAAGGGATGTCACACTTACTTCATTAAACATCACACGCCAAATTACTCCGCTTTTCAAAAACAGTCTTATAATACTTTCAAACGTCATCGTTAATTAAAATACAACTTCACAGCGGAAAATCCAACCAGTTTAATCACAAAAAGGCGTTGCAACTATGCAAGGCTCACCATAGTAAAAACTAATAACAACGTCATCCCACCCCTAGTGTTACATGATCAGAGCAGACGACCCGACTCAGCTAGTGAAGATACCTAAGCCTTCACTCGAGATCACCTGCACGTTACCGCATAGGGGTAACATTCAAACAGAAGGGTGAGTCCAATTCAATTCATATAATAAATCATATGATAAATGATAAGTCGAGTCACAGCTCTAAGATGAGTACATCACAATCAACAATTACATCACTACAATAACTCGTAAATAATCACATCACAGTCATCATTCACATCACTTACAATAACTCATCTCATGTCATATAGATTTATGAAATGCAACCCACTCGCGGGTATATGCATGAAGGTACCTTTTTACAAAACGTCGCTTAGCCACTCAGGCCTCATCATCACTTAGCCACTCAGGCCTCAAAACGTCATTGGTTTTATGCATATGGGCATGAGACACTATGACATGCACCACTCACTTCACACAATCACACAATTACTCAGATCATAGTCAACAATGTGACCCATCACTTACCTGTTTGCTCACACGGAGCACAGCACCTGTCAAATTCATAATCATCACACAACATCACTAGGCCATTTAGACCTTAACATCACTTAGCCCTTCGGGCCCCAAACGTCACTGGTTTTTCATCGACACTCACACATAAACATCAATCAACTCAAACAATAACCACTGAACGGCAAAAACGTCATTTACTAGCCACCAAGGGCATCATCGTCATTTGCACATTATCATGAATAATAATAGCCACTAAGGGCAAAACGGTTATTTACACGTCAGTATAAGTACTAATAGCCACTAAGGGCAAAACAGTCTTTTACACGTCATAATAGATAATAATAGCCACTAAGGGCAAAACAGTCTTTTACACATCATAATAAATAATATTAGCCACTGAGGGCAAAACAGTCTTTTACACATCATAATAAATAATATTAGCCACTGAGGGCAAAACAGTCTTTTACACGTCATAATAAATAATATTAGCCACTAAGGGCAAAACAGTCATCTAACTAGCCACTAAGGGCATCATCGTCATTTACACCTCATTATCTATAATATTGGCCACTAAGGGCAAAGCTGTCATTTACTCGTCATTAGAAAGAACATTAGCCACTAAGGGCAAAACAGTCATTTAACTAGCCACAAAGGGCATCATCGTCAAAATCGTCATTTTTGACATTACTTCGTTAAAACCACGGGTCATACACAAAAGAGAATTTTTAAAGACACTCAAAACATCTTTTCATTGTCACGGCAACGATCACCGGGAACAGCCACTCGGGGCGCCCCAGCAACCCTCAGAAATTATAAGTTTTTATTTTTAAAAATGGAACACACAGATAGATAACTGAAAATGCTTCACAACGCTTTTTGAATCGTTCAAAACGGACACCCGAGTCAAAAGTTATAGCGAAAACGGTTTTCGAAAACATTTGGGAACATCCTGAAACTGGCGCCCTGGGCGCCCAGCGCCCAGGCACCTGGCGCCCAGCAAGGCGCAACACACAAGCAACACACACGGGCGCACAGCGCCCAGCGCCTAGGCGCAACACAGCAACACGCGCACATGGGCGCTCAGCGCCCAGCGCCACACCCGCACACACGCACACGGGCGCTCAGCGCCCAGCGCTGGCACCCAGCGCCCAGCGCTCCAGTCACACGCACAGCACACACATTGGCGCCCTTGGCGCCCAGCACAGGGCGCCTGGCGCCCAGAACACGTCCCAGCCCAGATTTTCACACAATTTCAGCAACAAACACCATTTTTCTCAATTTGTCTCTTGACTCAATCACAACACACATTACAACCACCATGGATACACATCAAAATCGCCAAAATCATGCACTAATTCGTAACCATGGATCAACAACAATTCGGATTCCACAACAATTCCAATCACACATGGGTCACGCATATGACAACATCAAGAACATGATTTCGCACACCTCCTAACAATCATAACTAACATCTAGGCTATCACTACTTAGGATCCATCATAGGAATCATTATAGGAATTGAAAAGGACATCCCCTTACCTCGAACTTGAAGGATAGAAGCCCTAGAGATAGTCACAATCTAAACCACGGCAACACGATCACGTCCCTTCCTCCTCCTTGAACTAGCGCCCTTCTCCTTCTCTTCTCCTCCCTACGGCGCCCTCCTTCTCTCTTTCTCTCGATTCTCCATTTCGCAATTGCCAACACAAACCCCTAACCCCCATTTGGCTTGCCCCCTTCGCATATGATCTTGGATCATGGGCTTGGGCTTTCCACTTAAGCCCAAGTCTAACTAATTGACGCCCCCCTCCCCTAATACCACCTACACTATTAAAATATAATTTTTAATCAATTAAATTATACCCAATAAATTCAATAAATTCCTAAATACTTAATTAATAAATTAATTAAATATTTTAGGGTGTTACAACTCTCCCCCACTTAGAATATTTCGTCCTCGAAATTCGCCTGTCAACGCCAACATCCTCCCTCCAAGGCCACCTAGACAACTAGTGCCATCTATCATGCTGATTATTATTGCCTTGATTACCGGCGGTAAGTGCTTGGGCGGCCGTCCCTCCTACTTGTTCAGCCAGGTAACTTCCAGCAGTAATAATCAGACTCACTCTCTACTCCGCTGCGCTACTCTGATAAACTAGCTCGCATTCTACCTCACTCATCTACCCATAAGGATAACAAAATACTTCAATCATCATAACATCACAACGAAATTCACAGGGTGCATAACAGTCGTACATCAAGTCTCATATCTTTAGTAACGCGACAACAACATCCACAAACAACTCTGCCACTCAGGCAACATCAACAATTACAACTGCCACTCAGGCGACATCAACAACTACAATTGCCACTCAGGCGACATCAACAACTACAATTGCCACTCAGGCGACATCAACAACTACAATTGCCACTCAGGCGACATCAACAACTACAATTGCCACTCAGGCGACACCAACAACTAAAAATCAACAACAGAGCAACATCATCAATGACAATATAAATTGGGCCATTCGGCGGTACCCAAGGCAACACCAAAACATCAACATTATTACGAGCCAACCACAAGCAACAACAAAGCAACAATGCGGAGACAACTCTGGGACCAACAATCCTATAATCAACAACAGGCGTTAAGGCCTTGGCATCGTAACAACAGCTACGGGCACTAAGGCCCCAACAAGCAACATCAACAAACATAGGCGCTAAGATGCTATCATGTAACAACAATGACTCTAGGCGATAAGGCGCCGACATACAACAGCAACCACAGGCATCGACAACATAGGTGCACAATGTAGGTAACAACGCAAGTACAACAACCAGGATGATAATAATAACATCAACATTACAAGTAACAACACCATCAATAGTAACAATGTCGGGACTGGCAACCTAGTCACAACAGTCGGGTGCTGAGGCACCAACACATCTAACAACCGTAGGCGCTGAGGCGCCGACTTGCAGCGACAACATAATAGAAATAATAAGACACACGGAACAGTCGTCCATCAAAAATAGGCACAACTCATAAAAATAGGGGCAGTGCATAAGATTGGGAACAATAACAGAAATCTTCCGAAACAACGACGAAACTCCCCAGGGAACAGCAGTCAAAGCATTAAAGCAGTCAGAAAGGTCAATTCAGGAAAACGTCAATTTTACAACTAAGGCACATATACAAAAGGGTATAATCACAGGCGTGAACAGGATACTCGTTTAAAATTCTCGGCACGGAAAATAAAACACGTTACAGAAATTGATTTTCCTTGCCAGACTGAACATCAGCTTAAATTTTCTGGGAATAAGGTGTCTTCAAGAACATACGGCAACAAAAGCCAACTCAAAGAGTGCAAAAATAGTGCCAGCGCACATTTTAAATATCTAGGGTTTTTCAAAATCACGTAGCACAACTGCAAGGGTATAACAGTCAAGTAAAATCATGCAGAACTGAGTATTGGAAAATTTACAGTTCACGGTTACGAAACAATTCGCAAAGATTCGGCATGTTGAGGAAAACTAGGCAAAGGACCGAATGGGATAAAGTACGTGGAAGAATACTAGCAACATAACATATAGTCCACTTTTAAAATCGCTTCATGGATTCGTACAAAAGAAGAAAACAATAGTCGTAATATCCAGACCAAAAATTTTATCGTTCGCTGCAGCCAAGGCAGTAAAAACATCTTGACGCAATCGGCAAGACCGATTCACTAGGCACTCAGCGTATAGCATAATTGTGCAAATCAGGAGTGTACTATAGTAAAACTTTTCACAAAGTTAGAGTCCATTCAAAATAAACATTTGACGCCGATATTGACATTTAATAGTAAAAATCTTTTTACACCAAGTTGAAATCCTTCGAAAAGAATCGAGGACAAACCATAGCACTCGAATGAAAACATTTCCTCTCGAAGTGGTCAAAACACTACGGCAGTTATTAGTGCAGCAACAGCTTGAGATAGTTTACAGAAATAGCATTTTCACAACGCACTCGGTTTTTCAAAACATCAAACGTGTTCACCGGATCTTTCGTAAAAGCTCAGCGTCGACCTCTTAAAATAGTTCGGACATAACAACATAAGAAAGTACATGCGACTTAACAATCCACAGCAACAACAATTAATTCGACATTTTACGTAAAACACACAGAGCTCAATATCAACTAAAACACATGCGAACATTTAAACAACATGACAATTCATTTAGAAGCACGCAGCAATAAGGTCAACAATAAGGATCACAACAGCAAAACACAGTTCTCACACTGAATACACAATAGGGCACACAGCACTAGTAGGGAAATCTCCCCCACTAGTTCACTTACCAATAGAAACTTTCCGGTGTACCTGCAACTCAACAACGGTCAGCACTGAACAGACAACAGTTGGTCACTATCTGACACAACGACTCGACGACTCGGCCGGACAGACCAACCATTGCTCTGATACCACTAATGTAACACCCCTTTTTTCTACCCGTTAATTTAAATGGAAAAATATCAGAGTTTTCAAAATTTAATTACACCACAAGGGATGTCACACTTACTTCATTAAACATCACACGCCAAATTACTCCGCTTTTCAAAAACAGTCTTATAATACTTTCAAACGTCATCGTTAATTAAAATACAACTTCACAGCGGAAAATCCAACCAGTTTAATCACAAAAAGGCGTTGCAACTATGCAAGGCTCACCATAGTAAAAACTAATAACAACGTCATCCCACCCCTAGTGTTACATGATCAGAGCAGACGACCCGACTCAGCTAGTGAAGATACCTAAGCCTTCACTCGAGATCACCTGCACGTTACCGCATAGGGGTAACATTCAAACAGAAGGGTGAGTCCAATTCAATTCATATAATAAATCATATGATAAATGATAAGTCGAGTCACAGCTCTAAGATGAGTACATCACAATCAACAATTACATCACTACAATAACTCGTAAATAATCACATCACAGTCATCATTCACATCACTTACAATAACTCATCTCATGTCATATAGATTTATGAAATGCAACCCACTCGCGGGTATATGCATGAAGGTACCTTTTTACAAAACGTCGCTTAGCCACTCAGGCCTCATCATCACTTAGCCACTCAGGCCTCAAAACGTCATTGGTTTTATGCATATGGGCATGAGACACTATGACATGCACCACTCACTTCACACAATCACACAATTACTCAGATCATAGTCAACAATGTGACCCATCACTTACCTGTTTGCTCACACGGAGCACAGCACCTGTCAAATTCATAATCATCACACAACATCACTAGGCCATTTAGACCTTAACATCACTTAGCCCTTCGGGCCCCAAACGTCACTGGTTTTTCATCGACACTCACACATAAACATCAATCAACTCAAACAATAACCACTGAACGGCAAAAACGTCATTTACTAGCCACCAAGGGCATCATCGTCATTTGCACATTATCATGAATAATAATAGCCACTAAGGGCAAAACGGTTATTTACACGTCAGTATAAGTACTAATAGCCACTAAGGGCAAAACAGTCTTTTACACGTCATAATAGATAATAATAGCCACTAAGGGCAAAACAGTCTTTTACACATCATAATAAATAATATTAGCCACTGAGGGCAAAACAGTCTTTTACACATCATAATAAATAATATTAGCCACTGAGGGCAAAACAGTCTTTTACACGTCATAATAAATAATATTAGCCACTAAGGGCAAAACAGTCATCTAACTAGCCACTAAGGGCATCATCGTCATTTACACCTCATTATCTATAATATTGGCCACTAAGGGCAAAGCTGTCATTTACTCGTCATTAGAAAGAACATTAGCCACTAAGGGCAAAACAGTCATTTAACTAGCCACAAAGGGCATCATCGTCAAAATCGTCATTTTTGACATTACTTCGTTAAAACCACGGGTCATACACAAAAGAGAATTTTTAAAGACACTCAAAACATCTTTTCATTGTCACGGCAACGATCACCGGGAACAGCCACTCGGGGCGCCCCAGCAACCCTCAGAAATTATAAGTTTTTATTTTTAAAAATGGAACACACAGATAGATAACTGAAAATGCTTCACAACGCTTTTTGAATCGTTCAAAACGGACACCCGAGTCAAAAGTTATAGCGAAAACGGTTTTCGAAAACATTTGGGAACATCCTGAAACTGGCGCCCTGGGCGCCCAGCGCCCAGGCACCTGGCGCCCAGCAAGGCGCAACACACAAGCAACACACACGGGCGCCCAGCGCCCAGCGCCTAGGCGCAACACAGCAACACGCGCACATGGGCGCTCAGCGCCCAGCGCCACACCCGCACACACGCACACGGGCGCTCAGCGCCCAGCGCTGGCACCCAGCGCCCAGCGCTCCAGTCACACGCACAGCACACACATTGGCGCCCTTGGCGCCCAGCACAGGGCGCCTGGCGCCCAGAACACGTCCCAGCCCAGATTTTCACACAATTTCAGCAACAAACACCATTTTTCTCAATTTGTCTCTTGACTCAATCACAACACACATTACAACCACCATGGATACACATCAAAATCGCCAAAATCATGCACTAATTCGTAACCATGGATCAACAACAATTCGGATTCCACAACAATTCCAATCACACATGGGTCACGCATATGACAACATCAAGAACATGATTTCGCACACCTCCTAACAATCATAACTAACATCTAGGCTATCACTACTTAGGATCCATCATAGGAATCATTATAGGAATTGAAAAGGACATCCCCTTACCTCGAACTTGAAGGATAGAAGCCCTAGAGATAGTCACGATCTAAACCACGGCAACACGATCACGTCCCTTCCTCCTCCTTGAACTAGCGCCCTTCTCCTTCTCTTCTCCTCCCTACGGCGCCCTCCTTCTCTCTTTCTCTCTATTCTCCATTTCGCAATTGCCAACACAAACCCCTAACCCCCATTTGGCTTGCCCCCCTTCGCATATGATCTTGGATCATGGGCTTGGGCTTTCCACTTAAGCCCAAGTCTAACTAATTGACGCCCCCCCTCCCCTAATACCACCTACACTATTAAAATATAATTTTTAATCAATTAAATTATACCCAATAAATTCAATAAATTCCTAAATACTTAATTAATAAATTAATTAAATATTTTAGGGTGTTACAATGTTCGTGTGGCTACTCGGTGAATTCGGCTCGGTCGTGGTTCACGCTTCAAGGGT